>QCXZ01000086.1:24443149-24865161 GCA_025024175.1 Rhyzopertha dominica | reverse complement strand
ATTCTTCCCTGATTTCTGAATTATCCTTTCTGTAGTTGTTTTCCATGTATAGCACGGTCTACCTTTTTTAGTTTGTCTAGTTTGCATGTGGTCTACTTCTCTCCTTTGGATGTGTCCCCTGTATTTCATTACGTATGTCTCTATTCTCTTTATGATCGTTCTGCCATCTAGGAGTTCTGCTGTTGATTTTTCCTCGTTTTCATTTATTGCCTTAGCTAGAAGTTGTACAATACCTTTTTCTGCCTTTCTCAAGCTTTTCCTATTTGCCTGTGTTGTTGCGGCATTTTTTACTCCATACGTCATGACTGGCATAATGATTGATGTATATAGAATCTTTATCAATTTCCAGTGTGGTTAATGTTTCTCTATAAATGGTAATATCGCCCTGGTTACTCTATGTGCAGTTTTGATTCTTTCTCTAACCGTCTCTCTGCGGCTAAGATGGCTGATTATGTACGTACCTAGATATTTCATTTTGTTTGTTGTTCTCAAAATCTGGTTGCCTATCTTGTATTTTATGCCCGTTTCTAGGATTGTTCTGCTGAAAGGATCTCTTATCATGATGTTGCTTTTCGTGTAGTTTATTGTTAGTCCATTTTTGTGGAGTTCGTGTTCTGCATTTTCTAAGAATTCTGCCAAGTCATTTTCGTTCTCCGCGATTATTATTAGGTCATCTGCATATGCAAGGACGATAGGTAGTGCTATTTCATTCTCCTGCTTGTTAAGGTTTTCCATGTTAGTTATGGTTTTTTGGAGAGCTTCATCCAGTACGATTGTGAAAATACGGGGGGATATTGGACATCCCTGTTTCACGCTTCTGTTTTTCTGTTTCGTTGGTATTGTTTGTCCGAACCACTGCACTGTAGTATTGTCGTGTAGGCAAGCTTTATTATTCTGTTAATTAAGTAGTGAGGGACCCCCTTTGGCCCCTTAGGATTTGTGGCATTATCTCATGGTTTATCGTATCAAAAGCTTTCTGTAGATCTATGGCCATCACCAGTATTCTAGTTCCTTCCCTCCATTTCTCCTCTAGTATTCTTCTCGCTGTAAACATGTGGTCATCAGTTGATCTGTTTTTTGCAAAGACTGCTTGGTATTGCGGTACTTCTGGTATGTATTTTCCATCTCTCGTAGTAAGAACTGGGCGTAATACTTGTATCCAACACTGCATAGGGTTATTCTTCGGTAGTCTTCCGTGTTATGCGGCGTTTTAATTTTGGGGATCGGAACTTGCACTGTAGTATTGCACTCATCTGGTATTTCGTTGGTTAACCACGCTGCTTCTTATGTTTTCTGTACCTTTTGTTTTAGATTTATTGGTCCGTATTTTATCAATTCGTTGTTGATCTTGTCTAGGCCTGGTGCTTTATTACACTTCATGTTATGAATTATTTCTATCGTCCTTTCTTCAGAGGGTGGTTCTCCAATGGGCCAGTAGTCATTTTCTGCAATTAGATTTTCTTTAGCTTAGCTAGCTTCTTCAGCCAATGCGCCATAGGTATATATTTTCTGGAGTTGGCGGTATTATTTGTTTTGTATTTCTTTAGATATTTGAAGTTAAAGTTAAGGCGTTCGTTAGTAGGTATTTCATGATTTTTTTTGGAAAATTCTTGGCATTTCTTTTCGTCGTGCTGTATTTCTGTCTGTCTCTTTTTTAGTCTAGCCTGTTTTATGTCTTCTAAACTGTATTTTTTTGCTTCTTTGTTTGCTTTTATCATTCTTTCCAGTACATCATTGGCTGCTTTCCTGTTCAGTGATGTCCTTGGTTATTTTCGTCCATGAACTGTACCCAGTCCTGTTTTTCATCTTACTCTCAATAACTTCTGTATACTTTTTTTCTCTGAATACTAGACGCTTTAATCAAAAAATATGTTAATATTACCGGAAGGAAGAAAAAACGTTTGAGAGCCGTGCCCGCGTCAGGATGGCTGTCGTGTTTTTAGTTTGGCATTGATTGGCTCTAGAAAAAAGCAAGGAGAGGCCGATATGATGCGTCCAAAGCTAAGTAGCAGTCTTCCACAGTAATTTGGAAGACGAATGGAAAGAGCGACGCTGCGGAGCCTGTGCAGTAGGGCGGCGGTACGCGCGCCGCCGTGCTATCTCCGAAATGTTAGCAGTGCCAGTGACCGGCGTGTAGAAAATCAGTGCCGAAAGTGTTATCTAGTATTTCAGGTTGGAGGTTTGCTAACACCTGAATTTCAGGACTGACACGCGTCGGAGTGCAACGATGGTTTTTGCCCACACGAGACGATGTCGTCAGAGGAGGGCCCGTTTGTCCGAAATAATCCAGGAACACGGCAAGTTTATATTTTAAACACTTTTATCGTGTTTAGAGTGGTTAATCGGGCAGTTTCGTTTATTTAATTAACGGTACAATCTGTTCTGGGCCGATCCTTGACGCAATCGATTTTAATCGGTTTATTAGGGCTATTTGTTCCCGATTTATTACTGAAATTTTTAAATAACTCCCTCTAGCGTCGTTAAACTTTTTGTTAACAGCCCGGTTTTGCAACACGGGCTTGACGCGGTTCTCCGTTTATATTATTCGCAGATCGAAGGAACTAAACCTTGTTTATTCGACTACCGTTGACAGTAGCAAATGCTGCACGCTCGTAAACTAAAATAATTTACGTTGTAAGTCGCCGTTAACTTTTTACTGCAGTTCAAACTTCTATCGGATAAGGTATTACCGTTTGATAAAACACAAGTGCGCTTGATACCCTTCCCGAGCATTTGACAAGTTTACCCGATTTCTAATTAACAGCGCCCACTACTCCAAGTTTACAAGTAGGTATAACAAACTTTTAACCTAAGTAAGTACAGTCCTGAGCAATGAAAATGATGAAGTACGTGAAACAATATCAGATTAGTTTGAATGAATTAGGTCGTAACTCAATATAGACTGGATATAAGCGAAATAAAAGGTTTTAGATTGAATGATGATGTATTTACTTGCCGGAGTTAAACTTACTTAATATACTTAAATGATTATACAGTAAGCGGTTAAACTTTGCTTAAGTTCTCTACAACAATAGCTTCAAAATTCAAAAACATGTAAGCCTAAAGCAACCAAGCAAAGCAGAAGCAGCACCACAAACATAAAACAGTAATTAGACGTCTCTACCATGCTTCGGACTATTCTCTTTTCTGTCTTAAAAACCCCTACAGCGTGAGAGGAAACACCCCAACAGTGTATCTCATAAAACACCCAGAGCAATAGGTTTTCCAAAAAAAACCCAAGTAGAAATAACATGGGACCCAGAATAGATCCCTGAGGTATACCTACATTTGTAGTGCATATATTAGAACTGGCATTCTCGATGTTACTGATTTATGTGTAAGTATTGAATATAATTCGAACCATTCACGTACAGCTCTCTCTCTCTCTCTCTCTCTCTCTCTCTCTCTCTCTCTCTCTCTCTCTCTCTCTCTCTCTCTCTCTGCTTCAACGTAAAGAAATCCGATAGGCTGTTCACTCTCTGAAAGACCAGTTTCAACTAATGTCCTCGTGTTTGATCCGTAAAGATGGTTAATTAGGTAAACAGTCCTTACTATCCATTGTAGTAAAGAAATTTAACTATTTTGTATAATAAAAATGTCAAGATTTTGATTTTAAACGAGCTGCTTATGTTTTTTAGAAAGGAACACCAGCTGCAAACAAGGTATCCAGCGCCGCTGAAAAATAAACAAATGTTGGTATAGCTCTTTTCACTGATTTGCACGTACATATACCGCACACCAGGAGTCTGTGCTTTCCTCGACAAACAGAAATCTTATCATCTAATTGAAAGCTAGGGTTACCTGGCAAATATAGATCTTTGACCTTTAGCAGAATTTGGTCCTTTTGTTCTCGACTGATTGGAAACTGGTTGTCGTCCTCGCGGTATAGAACTACTGCAGATAATTAATGCATTCAACATACAACTATGTTAATCAGGGTGGAATGGAAATGGAAGTTAGCACTAAATGCTGGGAAGGCCATTTTAAAATACTGGCAAAGTTTAATTTGCAAACGAATTAATTTTACCCTTTAACACAATAAATAAGCAGCTTGTGAAGTTAAAAGCCGTCAGTGTAAGTGTAATTAAATAGATACTGGATATACTATATATATACTATTTAGTCTTCCTGTTCTTTACTGTTTGAAAACATCAATCGTTTATTTAAGAATATGAGTAAATTTGAATTCACGAACGTTCCTTCCAGACAGATACAAATATGACCCTTGGAAACCCAGCATCCTTTAACAATATATTATCCGACTTATCACCTCCACATCATCAATTACTTAACTGACTTTATGTTTTCAAAATAATCAGCAAAATGCACAGGCAGTATAATAGTTAAAGGAAAGCTGGAGAAATCTTCCATAGGCTTCGAGTACCGAGAATATAATATTCCCAAATATATGAATCTATCTATCTTTTCTATTTTCATAACTCTACTCTTCTCTAATTCTATTTCCAGTGCTCCTTGCTGGTTTCCTGTACTTATTTGCATATACTCTGTCTCATCTGTACTTATTTCTAATCTTCTGCTTCCAATTTTTTCCTTACTCTTTGCAACTCTCTTTATTCTTGCTAGTTTAATACTGAGCCTGCTCCTTTTATGATTGCTTGTTCTAGTACTACATTAAACATGGTTTTTGATAGGGGTCTAATACCTTTGCTCATTGTCTTATTTGATATACCAATTTCTTTCATAGCAGGAAAAATGTTCTTATGGAATCAAAGGCTCGTTTTTTGTCTATTTTATTATTACATACATAGAAATAACGAGTTTTACCACCTACACTTTTATTCCGTAATGAATCTGAGATCAGATGTACTACCTACTGGTAGCATTAAGTTCTGCAAGACACGCAGTGTAATTTTTTTGTATAAACATCAGCTAGTATTCGTCTGATAACGCCATTTCCCCCTGCTTGAATAGATCTCACATTTGCAGCGGACAACTGAAATGGATGTCATAAAAATCCTTTTAAGCTCCCGTGTGGTTCAAATTCGAAGAGATATGACAATAAAAAAATCTATATTATTCGC
The DNA here is from genome assembly GCA_025024175.1 of Rhyzopertha dominica. NCBI lineage: Eukaryota > Metazoa > Arthropoda > Insecta > Coleoptera > Bostrichidae > Rhyzopertha > Rhyzopertha dominica. The sequence goes on along the minus strand of QCXZ01000086.1, from coordinate 24,860,119 downwards.
TTTAAGGGCAAGGCGAATTTCAATAGCTGCATTGCGCGTTTAGGTGCATTCCAAGGCGAAGCTATCACTCCCAAAGCCTTGGCGTGGAATACCTAAAGGAAGTAATTAACTATTAACTATTTATTTGATTTACGTTACTTCCCCGCGTCGTAGCTGTTGTGAGAAACAAATTGATTGCGTTATTTCACAGTGGATTAATCCTGGTTTATGCACAAACGATAAATTAGTTAATACGATAAGAGGTGTTCCTAATCATTCATCTGAGTGGAGCCAGTGACAGCTGCTTTGTTCTCTGTAGGTATTGTTTCCGTCAACTGTTTTTGCCCCGGAGTCGGGCGCCTTCGGCTCTCCGGCATTTTAAACGGGAGCGATTTTCTTCTGCATAAAGACATTCATTTAGCTTCACCCCGTTACTGTGCTAATACAGTGGATAATTACACGCCACCGCTTAAACATATCCCAGCTTCTTGCTCGGTCGATAGTCGAGCAATATGTTACTTCCTTTCTCGGGATTTCAAGCGTGACAGCTTCGGGGGATAATTGGAACAACTTCCAAGATGTTTTCTGTAATTTAATGCAATTGGGCGGTAATTACCAGCATCTTTAGGCAAACGAATCGATTTTGCTAACGAGATGATTAAGGGTTCTTAAAGGGCCCGTTTGGAATATTATTCATATTTCGAGCAAACAATATTTCATCGTTAGGGTTTTACCTCTTAATTACACGGCATGCTTTGTGTTCAAGTTGAATCTGGTAACAAAAGAAACTTCGGATAATACATAGACATTCTTGTGACCTATAATGCAAAGGTAAAGGTTAACTGTATCTTAAGTATGTATGTTACATTTTGACTGATGCTTAAGTCATTTATCTACCATCTCTGGCAACCCTGCTTCACAATGCTTCTTTTAAATGCTTGCTTAAGACTTTTGTATTTCTTTTTACGTTTGTTTATTTAGATAATTGTATTAAATTAGAGGCAAGTATAGCTGAAATAAATTAAACATGTAGCCTAAAATGGCCATTAAGCATTTTAATTTAAATTTCATTTTGGGGACAATATTATGAATTAAATTGCTCTGGAAACTTTGCTTTATAAAATAAATATTGTTTCTGTTATAAAAAGTTACAATTAAAGGAGTTTTAAAAGGTAAAAGTGATCACATATTATTTTAAACCCAATTTCAACAAAAAATGATTAACTAGATAGCTTCCTTCACAAAATTTTTTCACATAACTTCGACCTAACGAGCATTCTCAAAGAATAGCAAAATTATAGTAAGCTGAAATTTCAGTTGTTTGATAAAACTTGTGAAGTAAAGCACGTAATTTCCAAGCCACCTAATTAATTTGAAAACATTCAACTTAAAAATACCTTATCTCTTGACCATTCTGTGTTTGTTGCGGATTTGTAGAAAAAACAAAGATACATTTTCAACAGTTCAACCTCTACCGCATTATGTAATAAATTATTGGCAAGTAATGTTGTACAAATTTGTTGTCACATGCAGCAAATTTCAAAGCCTGTGCAAATAATTTATTAAATAAACGTCCTCCAGAAGACTAAAATTGTAAATGTTCGGGCCACATAGAGTTAATTGCGTAATTGTAATTCACATTTTGTTCAAAACTATACTAACTTGAAACTGTTCGAGTCCGTTCAAACGAGATTACCCTCCTAAAGTTTGCGATTATGACATCTGATTGAGCTATGTTTCCTTAGAAATGCGATGAAATCTTCCATGTGGTCTAGTAAATAACTGTGTTGGCAGTTGATACACATAAATATGTGACATCGTGTAAATTTACTTTCTATGCATTTCCTGCAAGTGGGTGAAAACAAACTATATTATCGTTATTATTATTTTAGTCAGTGGGCATACCTAATATTGTACCTTTGTTAATCTAACTGTTTTTCTCGAAAAGCTGTAATAACGTTGCCGTTGCCCGCCATGCATGTTTCAACATTAGATATTACGATCTTCAACGTTAATTAAGATCGTTGCACCCCTACAGCATCAGGCTGAAATGAAGCCATGAATAAGTAATGCTCTACAAATATCCTGTTACAGCGTTAATAAGACGAGATGTACTGTGCCGTTTCCTTAAAACAAAAGCAACAGCAACATCTGAACTAAATGATGTTTTGAGTTTACGATCGTATGTTGTGTTCTCCCGCTAGTTTCCTTATACTACTTTTGGAATTGGGGCTTTATTCTTCTTAACTTCTGGACGTCTAAATCATGTATAGCTTGATAATTAAAATTTGAAATTGAACTCCAATGTTTTCCACGTTCGATTTTTAATTTATGTTGATTTTAAACTGCTCTAGATAATAACATTTTCTGGTTCAAGGTACTCTAACGAATACAGTACATTCAATATCCAAAGCTTTTTTATTTTAAATGCGATTTCATTTGTTAGATACATCAATAAAATAAAATAATAAAGTCCAGGGCAGAGTGACGGAGTACTTAGTTCATTGAAAACTTAATTAAATTAATTTCAAATACTAACAGCATCCCAACTGCTGTATAACAGTACGACAAGTAATGATCTATTAATAAATTTAATTGCGAATGCTGCAAAACGTGCAATCAGGATATTTGTTTTTACAGAATGTGCTTTAGTTTGATAATTATAATTTCTATAAGTGTATATGTATCCGCAAGTAAAACTTTCTTCGTACGACACGAGACCACAATGAATTCTAGAATTTTCAAAAATATCTCCTACGTATTTTTGATTACAGATTCGATTTCCAGACAGGAAAACAATAAAATTTATTTATTGTCTCAAGCCCACATAATCACAAACATTTCTCGTGCACTGTTTTGCCTGAAAGATGTTTGTGTCTTGATCTTTTGTGAAATATTGGATCGTTAGCTATTAATATCCTCATAAATTGTGATAGAGCCTGAAATATCTAAATTAATACTAATTGCAAAGTGTTTTAGCCAAAGTGTTTCTCTAACAGCCTCAAACATAATGCCATATATTCTGTCTTAGTAGATGATAAAGCTATTAGATTTTGTGTTTTAGTATCCCAACATATAACACAATATAAACACAAAACGTGTTGCACTTTTATTATCATTTAGATTTCTTCCCCATTCAGAGTTACCATTACCACTAATAATGCTATTATAATTATTTCTACCAAAAAAGAATTGGAGGTCTAAGGTTTCCTTCACATAGCGTAGTACTCCTTTTAAATGTACATACAGTTCCTTGTTATTCTTATTAGCACATCAACTCAGGATATTAGCTGTTTTTTGCGTTATTCTGGGCTCAAAATCTATAGTATTATTAGGTAAAGGGTAGTTCAATTAAAATCCGTTTATGTTCTTTGAGAAGGCAGAAAATGTATATTTTGCAAGATTAATGCATTCAAAAATTATGTAATTATTAGATACTCATGACCACCTTGAACAAAAAAACAACACATTACAGTATTCAATTTTAAAAACCCATGCTATAAATGGCATATTCCAACACCAATACCTTCATAGTGACATTTGTATTTATAAATACGAAACCGAAAACGTGCTTCCATATTTAGTAAAAGCTACTGAACGTAGTATATTGGTGTATGCGTATATTAAAATGGTTTGTTTTTATGCGGTTTTTTTACTGCTTCTTTTTGTATCAGAGAGAGTGGCTTTTTCTGTAACGGTTCTGGGCACATGGAAAATGTATCGGGAGTATGAAATAAATCGACTCCGTAACGACACAACAGTAACCCAAAAGAAATATTTGATCACATGTTTTCAGGGCGGCTGGGGTTCTTTTTAATCCCGTTGCAAATAAGCCCCGACAGATTTGCCTTGACTTGCTCTAAAATTCCATTTCGCGTATGCAATTTCCTTTGCGTTCGTTTTATTGCACTTCAAGTTTGTGGCTAACCTGTACGTGAAATTTTGACTATATTGAAATACGAAGCACTTCCACTGGATTAGTAATACTAACATTCGCAGGGATACGGCAAAGCATAGCTGGAGTTCCCGTAAATTCAATCTCAGCGAGGCAGGATCCAATCCTTTGAGCTTTCGTTGTTTGAACTCACAATATCGGAAAACCTGCACGTGATATTGCCAGCGTACACGACTGCATGACACCTCCGCTGTATCAGTCACTGTCAACCGCAAAAGCTCCCATTTTCCCGTTCTTGACCTTGTTCTTTCGTAATTTATCGTACTCCAGCTACACAAATTACAGGGCCGCGTTCTCCAAACTATTTTGCCGGATCCCGGCCTCTTATATCAGCCCAATATATCTCTTTGCTTTATCGAATACCCTAAACCCCAAATGTCAAGCCCTAATTTAAAACTAGCATGTGGAGTAATTCACCCCCAGGTGTATGCCTTATACTGCGGCGTTTTCTAGTTTGTTGCTTTTCCGACTCGCTCCTCTCCAGAGGAAATAACCTCGTTCGAATGTTATGAAGAAACCTAACAAGCTTACAATTTATCGCTATTATAGGAACTCGGAGATTTTTATCGTCGGTTCGCGAGGTCTCTCGCTAGTAATATATTATTCCCCATTAATCAGAACGTTCTCCTCTTTTTGGTCGTAATACAGGGTGATAAGTGAGCTAGGAACACGGGCAGTCTGTAAGGCTGCTGAATGGTGTGTCCGAATTACTGGATATTGTTCAAATTCCCCAAAATCGCGCAAAAAACAACAATTAACAACACATACGATGGTGATATTATTATTACTAAAAATATAAATACATATTAAATACAAATAAACAAAACTACAACATTCTAGAGAAATAATGGATGATATTTTTCCACACATATTAAGTTCACTTTTAGCGCGGGGCAAAAAAATCAGTGAGATGTTTTTGCTTTTTACAGTTAATTTCTGCTCTTATCGCTTGATTGCGCAAATCGTTTAGCAATATAATTTGATATGATGGTACATTATTTTCTGACGCCCATTGTAAGCATGTGTTGAATGAAGAAACGACGTCGTTATGCTTAATTGTATTTAATGAGACATTATCTTCACCAGAACTGGATTCTTCTTCGCCAGAAACTCTCTGTAATTCTTCAATGATAGTATCATTCCTCAGTTTCATTAACCCCAAATGTCCAATTCTTAATCACTTTGTAAGCTGCACGTTATGATCAATTCTTGCACTTAATTCGTTTAATTCATCTATCTTATGCTGAAGTTCTTTATTTGAATTCTTGATTTTTTCTGGCAGGATTGACAAAGGTATATTATCTTCTTCATCATAATCGTCATTTGATAATGTTTGTTGAATATGTGGTAATAACTTTCTCCATGACTTTTTTATAAGTTTGTTGCTAACTTTTTGCCATGCCTCATCTAGGGTAAAAACATCTTTTAAATTAATATTTTTAGTGTTGTAGGGATGTCAATCTGAGAGTTTACAATTTTCTTTAATAACTGTTTTCGGTAGAAAAGCTTAACAGCTTGGATCACATGTTGATCCATTGCTTGAATTAGTGGAGTACAATTCGGTGGCACATACATGACCCATATTTGGTTATCATCACTGACTAATTCTCAGGATGTCCTGGGGCATTGTCTAATATTAAGATTGCTTTTTGAGGCAAATTTATTTCCCTGAGTTTTTGCCTCACTGATGGTACAAACTCAGTGTGAAACCATTCTCGAAAAATTTGTTTTGTAACCCATCCTTTTTTCTGTCCTTTGTAACATACCGGAATGAATGAATTTCCAAATGCTCTAGGTTTTTTACTTTTCCCAGAACGAGTAGTCTCAGTTTGTGACTTCCAGCAGCATTAGCGCATGGCATAAAGGTTACCCTTTCTTTGCTGATTTTTCTGCCAAAAGTGGATTTCTAACCAGAGTGAGCCAATGTTTTGTTAGGTAAAATTCTCCAAAACAGGCCACTTTCGTCAGCATTATAAATTTGCTCTAATTGTAAGCCCATTTCGTTTATTTTTGATAAGAGTTTTTCTTTGAAAGGCTGAACAGCATTTACATTACTAGATAGTATTTCCCCAGAAATACTGAGTTCCCTTATACCACATCATTCTTTAAATTTTTGAAGCCAGCCAGAGCTTGCTTTAAAATTGTCGGCACCAGTTAATTGTTGATAAAAAAATTTAGCTTTTTCGCTTATTATATCGCCTGACAATGAGGTGCCTAATAAGAATAAAAATGTGAAGGTAAATGTTGTTTACACAAAATTAGTAATAACACCTACCTCTAGCCCTTTCCTAGAGAAACCAGGTATACACAGCTTTTTCCATTTCAGAGTTTACACTGACTTTCAAAGTTTTTCGTGCTCCTGGTCCAGAATCTGATGAACCAACATACTCCAAAATTTTTACTTTATTTTTATGTATATCACTAACTGTAGATTTTCCGATGCCGTATTCTAATGCAAGGGATGTCGTACTTTCACCCGCGTCAACTCTTTTTATAATGTCAATCTTCTGTTCTGTCCGGATTATCGCGCGTCCGTCCGGATTATGAGTAAACAAACCGGTGGCCGGATTAAAGTGGGTCCGGATTAAAGAGGTTACACTGTATTTTTATTAAGACTCTTAAAAATGTTAACGTTGTTTAAAACTTGTATTTGCGCAGGCATTATATAGGGTCCGCTTGCTGTAAGAGACAATCGATGCTGAGGTAATAACAAATTATAGTTTATTCTAAGATCGTAATTAATAATGTCTACTGTATTATTACAAAACTTATCCGAATGCTTCTTAACGTAGCAAGCACATTCAAGGATATAGACGGAAATTACAGTCAGGATTTGAAGATCTATAAACAGCTCTCTGAAGGAAAAGCGTCTATTTTTATGTCATATCACGAATAATTCTTTTTTGAGATTTCAGAATTCAAGCGACGCCGCTGGCACCCCCCTTTCCTCCCCAACATACTATACCATAATTGACCAATGAATTAACATAGGCATAATAGTAAGATAACAAAACACGCGCTACTCATTTTGTTTAACAAGTAAATAATGTGATCATTCCAAGTTAGTTTGTTGTCTAAATAAAGCCCCACAAATTTAACAGAATGCTTGAATGTCCTACTTCTATTAAGAATGACCGATACAATGGTTCGGTTGAAAAAACAAGACATTTAGTTTTTTTCATTATTCATAGATAGCTCATTTCTGACTGCATTTTTTGAATCTGGCGCTCAAAATACATCTGTTTGTCGATTTTGAGCGAAAAATAATTTCCACGGAAAATTGAAAAAGAGCAAAGGCTAACAGCCCCTTTGTTGTTTTTTCACCTTGAAACTTGATGGTCTCCGATTACGCTAATTTTATGTTCATTTCCTAATGTGGACCTGCTGCATTTTGGACCGGTGTCAGTTGGTCTCTAGATGCAACGGTTCATCTGAAAAGTGGCCAAGGGTAGAAGAGTCCATTTGCGAAAACTTAATTTCTGGACGTCCTAGCTTATTCCTGACTGCATTTTTGAAATCTGGAGCTCTAAATACATCAATATGCAGATTTTGAGAGAAAAATCATTTCCACGGAAAACCGAAAAAGAGCAAAGGCTCTGTTGTTTTTTCACCTTGAAACTTGATGGTCTCCGATTACGCTAATTTTATGTTCATTTACTAATGTAGACCTACTGCATTTGGGACTGGTGTCAGTTGGTCTCTAGCTGCAACGGTTCGTCTGAAAAGTGGCCAAGGGTAGAAGGGTCCAGTTGCGAAAACTTAATTTCTGAACGTCCTAGTTCATTCCTCACTGCATTTTTGGAATCTGGAGCTCTAAATACATCAGTATGCCGATTTTGAGAGAAAAATAATTTCCATGGAAAATTGAAAAAGAGCAAAGGCTAACAACCCCTTTGTTGTTTTTTCACCTTGAAACTTGATGGTCTCCGATTACGCTAATTTTATGTTCATTTACTAATGTGGACCTGCTGCATTTGGGACTGGTGTCAGTTGGTATCTAACTGCAACTGTTGGTCTGAAAAGTGGCCTAGAGTAGAATATAGAACAATATAAAGGGCGCGCATTTAATCTAAGAAAGAAAGAAAAATTAAGAGACTTAGGTAGGTCTTGACTTCAAATTTTGTATAGATATCAAGGGCAGCACCACCAAAAATAATTGTACCGGAGTAAGTCATGAATCTTGTGATTTAAAGAAACTTAAAGCCCTAGGTGACATTCCTCAGGATCAAGCACATCAAAATTGTAATCATGGATATCCATGGAAACTGAATTCTAACGAAATCATTTCAGACAGTCCTGGTACACAGATGAATGGTTCATCTCAAGCTACTGCTTGCAACGGAATGCAAATTTACTCATTAGGTCTCTTGTTACAGGACGAACCACATAAATATTCTCCTAAGCACTGCGGAGGAATTAAGAACATTATTAAAGATGTAAACGAAATTCGTCGCGGCGTACCCAAAAATTGCTCCCAAGGCATCTACTTAGGCGACTCGAAGAGCCCACAAATTTCGACCATCCCCACGTCCTACTGTTTTTGATTGCTTTTGCCGCACAATTTGCAACGAAGTAACGTTTTCTCAGATACTCCACGCAACGGCGTTATCGGGGGGAATGTGGATATTAGAGAACTCCCTGGCAGTTAAACATACCTATTGAGATTCTAATGCGGGTGCTGTATAGGGTAACTGTCGCTCCGGGGAGCAAACAGGCATTTGGACGAGAGTAAGCACGTTACGAAACCAAGCTAGGGTCGCACTATACGTAATTGCCAACCCCTGTTTAGCCATTTCGCGTAATTACTGGGCATATTTCAATTAGTATGCTATGGCAATGCTGGCCTGATGAGATTTACTCATAATTAAAGCTGGGAAAAATGTAAGACTACAGAATTACGGGAAACGCAAATTAAAACTTAAAAGGCTCATCAGAGCTATAATAACAGAGATCCAAGTTGGCCAAGCCATTTTTCTTACATATTCCGAATTTCGTTCAGATAAAATTAGTTTTGTTTCATTCATGAAAAATTCATCATATTGGTCGCATTTCTACCAGCTGTCTTTATTTGGATTTTTAATGTCAATATTCATCTAACGAAACACACTTTCATATATCATTTTACTGAGAGTTTTCCTTAAGTAATGCATCAGATGTTTTGTTTTTTGGTTCATGTTTACCTCCCTTGTCACTATAACTGCTGAGGCATTTTTGTTCTTTAGCACATTGCTTAAAAACTTTGGGGTTTCGTCGAATGTTTTGGGAAAGCACACTTTGCATGTTGGCTTAAGTTGCCCATCAATACGGATATTGTATTCATATGTTGAGTCTATTTTTTGTTTACTCTTATCTACTACTTTTATTGTAGTGTTTGCTTTTGGTCTATTTGAATTAAACTTACTGTATAAGCCACTCATTTGTCAAAACCTCCCATAGACCAACACTCCTTAAATATTATAGTTCTTCTCTTTTCATCATCCAGTCGTTCAGTACAGTTTTGCGCGTTCTGCTTTTAACAAATTTTCCCTTAGAAGTTGTACACGATTTCTGTTTATCTTTCTCTGACTTCTAATAACTCACGTGTATCCCTTAATGGTTTCTTCTTTTTAAATGAAGATTGCGTTGCATATTTCTTTACTAGTTTTATGTTCAGACTTGAAATTGCCGTCACTTTCCGAAGATTCAGATTCTACATCATAAATGGGATCACAATCATTGTCATCAAATGTCTCTTCTGGTTTCAGATGATTTTCAATCTCAAAGTCAGTACTATTTTCTAGATTTTTGTTATTAGTTGTTTCAGAAGTGTTTTCTAAAGCAAGCAAGTGTGCCATCACACCAGCAGATATTGTAAAAAAGGCTTTTATTATGCTTGTGTTTAGCAGCAAAAACATTTACAAACCTGCAACGTTTGGAAACTCTGCATTCTTTGATATACACAGACTTAACATCTTTGCACCTTAAGATGCCATGTTCTTATTTTTAAGTGTTTGTCACTAACAACGAACACAGAACTAACGAAAGTATTATTGGTGTTATGGTGTATTGAGGTTACGTATGACGAACTATCTAGCTCTTGACAATAAAATAGATATTGTAGACTCGGATCCCTTTAAACACTGACCTTCACTTCAAGCCTTAGTGACTTACATCAATTCTCTCACGAATGGAAAGTATGGTTAGGGGTGGAATTGACTTATACCCCTTTTGATGATGAAAAAAACGCATTTTCTACACAAATAATCTGTAATTGGCTTTTTCTCTAGAAATGCAATATTGTTATCTCCTAAAAATGACTCCAATTTTGTTACAGTATTGCCTTTCCTCAATAACAACTAACCCTACACCCTTAGTTATTCTTAAATGGTTTAAATTGACTCTATTTTTGTGGTTCGGAGTGCGTCAATAAAAGTATCATTAAAATTAAGGTTATGGACTTTATTACGAAGAATGATTTTGGAATTTGAAAAAGTCGAATAACTTCATTATTTGGAAAGATACGATTTTATACAGAATTTAACAAATAAATTGTAAGAAACCGCTGTTTTCTAACATCTTGTTGTGTCAGCAGTAGATGAAGCTGTCGTTTTGGCTTTAGTGCATCCAAATACGTGTTGCCGAGAAATTGCAAAGTCTCATGGGGTTGCGAAATGAAAATGCGTGAAAATTTTGCAAGTTTTAAACCGTGAAAATACATATCACAATTTAAATGCTTATAAAGCTGTATATAAAAATGCCTTACACTTTTTTCGTAACTTTCCAAATAAATTCCAAAATAGATCCAACTACGATCTAATTTTTTTACCCAGCCAGTAAAACCTTTAAACGAGCCGGTTTGTCTCGTGTGTCGATTTCGAGCACCTACAAACGAGCATCAAGAAGCCGGCGCAATTGCAATAATTCTCGTCCGGTGCAAAAAATTGCCCCTAAGCCAGAAAATCCCTCGATACAGAAGTCCAAATTAATACTGGATAGCTGCATTCGGTGGTGGATTACCATTTCGCTATTTGTACGTCCAGCGAATCCGCGAGAGCGAAATGTATGCAAATCCCACGGATAGAAAAATATTATTCGCCGGTGTTTCTCCTAACCTAGGCCACATTATTCCTGCTATGAAAGCGTTCGTAAGCATTATTCAAGATAAATATTTATGAACAATTCGTTATGGCAAGGCACAAGTCAAAGGTGTCGGCTGGGCTTTGGAGTTGTTAATCCAAGTTTCTACACTTTGTATTAGCCCGCAATTGTTGTGTAAGCATAGCAATATTTTAAACCACAAAGTTTGCTGTTATCTGTTTTATACTGCGGTATAAAATGCGACGCCCCTATAAAATATTAATGTCGACTGGGTATAAGAAGGTCGGGCTTTTACAGACCCTCGCACGTTTTTCAGAACTCTAACCGTATTTGCATCTTAAAAGTAACCGTTCAGGCACAATAACCCGCATACTTTATCCTGCAATAAATTCGCAGTAAGACGCTCTCTGCAAAGATACATATGCTTGTTTATGACCTCATGGGAAAGCATCCCCTAAAAACACTAACACGTAGACAGCGTCTTCTTAAGATGACGTCAAAATCGTTAAGGAACGCGTTAAGCTAAAGTAATGACATTAATAGGAAAATGGCCTCCTACTCTAGGGCAGGACAACTAAACATGATCTTCAAGTTTAGTGAATTACCAAGCGGAAACTTAAATATAAATATATAATTGATCACAAAGTTCGAAGATTTTGAATCTATGACATTAATCAAATAATAAAGCTTATAATCAAAATTGTTTCATTTGGTCCCGTTTTCTCTCGTCCCAGACACACATATCAAAGCAACATGTGATCTACCATGATTGTTATATGCTTTAAGTTGAGCCCGTTTTTCGAAAAGGGCAGTCTTCTTTTTACCAAAATATTCTTATGACTTTTTGAACACCAAATTGTGCATCTCATGAATTAATATTGTGCACGTCTTTCTGATATACGAGCATTATGTTCTCTTAGTTACTTGTTCGGGGTTTTTAGTTTACTTGAATTTTAAAAAAGAATTGCCAAGGATTTTATTAATCATCAAATAATATAAACAAATTTGGAATACACTTTGAAATTCCTGAGAAATTAAGTTTATAGACAATGAATTGGTTAAGGCTTTCGCGGCCAGGTGATGAGCTGTTGTTCTGATTCGGGTTTAGAGGTCGTCCTCGGTTGGAATTGCTTCCTAACGTTTCGTTAGCACGAGTGGCAAGCTTCTTCAGAGGTCCTTCCACTCTACAGTCTACATCCAGCACCGAAGAAGACCTCTGAAGAAGCTTGCCACTCGTGCTAGCGAAACGTTAGGAAGCAATTCCAACCGACGACGGCCTCTAGACCCGAATCAGGACAACAGTTTATAAACAACCTTCAATTTTTGCAAATATAGGTAATTTTAGCCATCTAACCAAATATTTATGCAGTTACATTGACGAGATTAATTAGCAAGACTATCTCCAAGATTCTGTATTATAAAGTCATCTTTAAGACAACGAGGGACCACACACGTGTAGGCTGAAGAAGGAAAAGTTTGTGTATTACATTTGCCTTACGATCGACACAATTTGTACACCACTGCAATAACAGTATTATAATGATTAATGTCGTCTTTAGCAGTGTGCACGTCATTGGCCAGTAGAGGTAGCTGCCAGTGATTTGGATGAAACTAAACTAAAAAATAATGAAATATAACTAATGTATGAAAAAATCAATAAAGCTTACGTTTGTTTTTGTTTCGCGAGTATCCAAATTGTTACTTACAACAAGCACTGAACCTCACTGCTTGAAATTATGTTAGACCAAAATGAGTGGTGTCAGATTCAAGGCGGTTAGGATGTTATAACTATGCCAAGAGAGCAGAAACTTCGGGATAGGTATCAATAAAGTTATGAGCAGTGAAAGAAATTAATCTAGTTATCAATGGGAGCAATTCAGAAAACAAACTCATGGAACTGTAATTCTTATCTTAGCTAGTTATTGAGATGTCCATACAGAACATAAATATCAATTCACTGACTGTGTTTTAGGAAAAGAACGAAAAAAAAAAGAAACCCAAATTATTCTATATTGTAAGGTTTCGGCTTCTCTCTGAAGCCTTTTTTAAACTTTATTTTTTACGTGAGCAACACTACCGAAATAGTGATTCTGTTTAAAGATTTCAATCAATCCTCAGTCATATATTTCGACAGTAGAATAAGCATGAAATCGAAAACCTAAAAGCACAATTTCAAAGCGGGCTGGATAAGTGTTAAAGATTTGCAATCAGCGCTGCAGACTGCGGGTTAGCTTTCGTAAAATGCGAGGCCTGCCGACAAACGGCCCTCTTTTTTATGCGCAATGACGCGTTCTCAACCCCAAGAGCAAGAAGTTTCGCGTAAAAAGAGGATAGGCGTCGGAGTGTATAGACATTTATCTCGGACGGCCAGAGGCGCAGCCTGGCCAATGACATGTCTGTATTCCATTCTCTCGTGATGCACATTGACGAGCATTTTAATTCACGACCAGCTTTGATGTCAAAAACAACGAAGCATTTCATTTAACCCGCGCGGCCGCGAGACCCGGTCGTTTTCCTAAAATGAAAATTTGATCTCTCTAATTGAAAACGGCGCGCCAAATGCCGGATAAAATTTTTTGTTCTTTCCCTTTTGGCGAAGTTTTAATGGATTCGGGTGTTCGTGAATAGAGGCGATCTGTAGCGAGAGTAAATATCAAAGCCAGGTGCGAATAATGACGAACAAAGTGCTTAACTGGAAAGCCCCGGGCTTTAGACAAAAGGATTGCGTTTCGGGATTTAAGGCCGCCGCTTGGGAACCCGAACGGGGACAGCCGGGAAATAACTGCCTTAAATCGCGAAACAATGAACGAAAGCTGGATGAGCGTATATTAAAGAAGCATGTCGCGCCCGCAGCTCGCTCAAGCCAAAGGGCTCCTGCTATCTGGCAGCTGAAGATCAAAGGATAAGTGCTGAAAAAGGACAATATTTACACCTAGAGATGACTTCCGACCTCTCCTTTGTACGAGATGGTGGGTTTTTAAAAATCCTCCGTACTTCTACTTTTTAACTACCAAGATGCATTTAAAAGATCTTTCTATATTTGCTATTTTAAATTTCATTGTTAGAACGACTATCTAAATGGGATTGTAACACCCCCCCCTGTATATTAATACAGGAACCGAACTAATGTCAATAAAAGACGGAGAAGGCCTACATATTACTCAAATATCGACTTGCATAAATACGAGGTTGAATGCTATCAGCGTCCATAATATAAGATAATATTTTCTCGGAAAAATCGCTGTCTCTTGAAAACATTGACAAAAGATTATTAGTCTGACGTTTCGATTACACCTGTAATCTTTGTCAAAGACGAAGAACCTCAATTTGCCTGACACAAGTTCAAACAAAATTTTGAAAGTAAATAAACAAATCACCAAGGAAGCGAGACGTCATAGAAACAACGTGCCAACCTGATAAAAAAGAACCTAACGACGAAAAGGGAACTACCTACCTACTAGATATACGTGAACTACTTGGCAAAAGATAACTACAAAATAGCCTTCCAAATGTCACCTAACTCATAATTTCCACAATCCGTATTAAAATTATTAGTATTCCTACAAATTTCTATAGTTTCTTATATTAGACGTTTGAGATAATATTTTTCTCTATGCAAAATTTTTGTTTTATCAAAGTCATTCATGTGTTTAGTCAAATATGAGTGTTCAGCTACGGAAGATTTATCTATCTGTTGCAGCGTAGTAGCACGTATGTGTTCTTTGAAACGGGTACCTACTTTTCTTTTAGTTTGACCTATGTAACACTTGTCGCAAGAACAAGTAATTTTGTAAACACCTTCACTCTCTAAATGTACTTTATCTTTAGCAGAACTTAAAATTTTATATAAATTAATATGTATGTACTATTAAAACTAAGATATCGTGTTTTCTAAGCATCCTCTTTAATTTTTCCGAAAGGCCTTGTACATAAGGCAAACTCAACTTCAATTTACTTTGTCCTGGCTGAGAATTTACTTGATTTGGATGAGCACTTTTATTAAAAACTGACCAAATATTCTTATTGTTTTGTTTAAGATGATATATTTCTTTTTGTAAAGAACTTTCGTCTGAGATCCCTTGTCAGTGTTTTCAAGAGACAGCGATCTTTCCGAGAATATATTAATTTTACTTATATAAATGTTTCAGAGATCTGGACAAACAATAGAACAATTTTTTTTCTAATTCAGATAAAGTAATTTTGCGCAGAACATGAAGAATTATTTTCGAAAGATATACATGATTAGGTTACCGTGAGATTGCATCAATAATAGAAAACAGAACAGCGTTCAAAGTTGGCAGCAAAAAAAAGGAAGCCAAACTGCAAAAAAAGTAACGAAGGAACCAAACGTTTTTATTGTTACTTAAAACTTTTCTGTTAATTCCCCACAGTTATGTGTCCTGTATCGTTTTGTCTCCTTTGTTTCTCATTTATCATTTCCAAGCAATATTTCTTTCCTCCAGTACCTCTTTCCTCTACATTATTCAACGCTTTGCTTTTTTGCACCCCAATAGCACTGTACGCCTACACTCTTACTCATACCTCTTAGGTGATTTTTAAGGCTGGTCTGATATTTTAATTTCTCTTCTGTTTCTGCTATTACAAATTAAATGTGATATTTGCTTCCTTTTTCATCTTTTCTGTACATTTTCCATCACTAGATTAGCTAGTCTTACTAACATTCTAAGCATCTTCTTAATGTTCATCTCTTCTGAAAGGTATGTACTATCATGAAGCTATGGAGGCATGTTCTACCTCGAAAAGAATTATATAATAAGAAATGGATTTCAATAAATCTCAATATTTCTTTAGCTTTAGGTCTCCTTTTTATTATGAGAAAACAACATTGAGACAACTTATCCATAGATTCCAACAGATTTAAAACCTTTTCTCTAAAGACTTCTTCAAAACAAGCGTTCCTGTAACTGTAGACTTATGGCTTTGAAGGTTAAGTTTTCTAATTGCTTCAGAAAGCCTTCCATATTGTTTACGCTTCCTGGTGATATTATGATCAGAAGTACCAGTTTCCATTTAACACAACGATTCTACACGCAGTTTTTCGTATCTTCTGCAAATTTCAAAGCTGAAGTATTTTCCGTATATAACGTTTTCTTCCAGTACAATTCAATACCCGCACACTGATGAGTCCTTGTAGTGCTAGAATTGTCAGAACGTTAACTTAGTCGATTTAATTACTTCGGTCGATCTACTAGCAATATAACGAAGCACCGCATTTTAGATTAAACCGCTTAAGGCTGGCATAGCTAAACATACTCTAGATTCCTTGATGTACCGATCGTAACTGGAGAACTTATAGTATTGCAAGTTAAATGGAACAAATAAAGACGTGTAACGATCCCCGATTATTACCTACTGTAATGAACTGTTTTAGCGCTCCCCGTAAATAAACGCGCTACTTATTTTGATGCCAGGAAAAATGTTTTCTCAAATTATTAGCGGTGGGAATAAAAAGTTAGCAAAACCGGATAATTTGACGAAGCATTGCAAGAAAAATTTGTATACAGTCACCTTAAAATTTGAGGAATAAAATATATCCAACTTTGGTATTTCGTATTATATTCCTTAATTTTTAAGACACAACCCATCATTACACAAATATGAGAAACTTTATTGTTCAGCGAAGCATGTGAAAATATAACAAGTTATTTTGGAGTACAGAAATTATGGAGGATACTACAACAATTTGGACTTGAAGCATGGAAACACTGGCTAGCTAGTCTATTTTAATAGCTAGGTTAACAGTTAGCAGGTGCTTATAGGAACAAATAAACGAAATTCATTATTTTGAAACCAAGAAATTGCATAAAAACAATTTTAACTAAAAAAATCATTAAAATCAGTAAAAACCTTTCCCTCTTTTCATCAATTTATTAAATGCTTTGTAGTTCGTCAAAAAATTCAAAATTTCGAGTGGGGACTGCTCTATAAAACATTAGAAGTATAATAATTAATCTTATGCTTGACCTATTAAGAGATGGTTCCGCACTTAATGTCACTTTCACTTCCAGCTTCATCTGGGCGGAAAACATGATAAATTATACAGGAATTATAGATATAAACTTAGTTAAATGTGCGAATCGTGTGAATATGCCATTTGCGCTTCAAAATATAAGAGAATTAAAAATTGTGGMCTAACGTTACATGGTACACGCGGGCGGAGAGAAATATAAAACAAATTATATATTTCCCTCCATCGACGTTTTTATTAACAACCAGCAAAAAAAAGAACGGTATTCGACGAGCTATAATACGCTGAAACGCAAAAAGGGGAATTCGTTGTTTGCTGTCAGATACACTGAAATTTTCGATGGAAAATAACGGACAATGCTTTTAACAAAAAAACGATACATATGGTTCGAAAAAATTTTACCGTACACGCTTTCATCATTGATTATATAAATAAAAAATGCTTTAAGCTGTATAAAATTGCATTATACATGCGCATTTATTATATGTTGTGATAGCGATTAAAATTTAATACCCCTTTTAATAGCCTGTGTAGCACTGGTGTAATACTAACAACTTTTCTTTAAATATACATTGTACTAGGGAATTATATCGATATAGAGTAATAAAGTGCTTTCTAAACAAAGTATACTGTAAACCCCTACTTTTCTCTCAACATTCAAAAGGAAATTATATGCGACTTATTACCAATATCGCCTTGAATATCTGGATCGTTTTTCATACGGGATTGATTTCCATTTTTGTTTGCGTTTAATACGTCAATGGATCGTTTTATATTTCGCATTACGTCCCAAGGAGAAAGTCAAACATTTCGTGGGCCTTCACTTCAGCACACAATACGGAGCAAAGACGTAACCCTTTAGGGTCTTCACAAATGTCATAAACTGTTGACGTCAAAGGGGCGTGCTCTCTGGGTTATTCTTGCCAAAATCGACTACAGGTGAGACAATTGTGCACTTTTTTCACACCTAACGAAAACATATTCAACTGTGATACAGTGTTAAAGGAAAAACTAAACATTTTAAAGAAACAAATGCATTGTATTGAGCCAAAACTATTGTTGTTCGCGAATCGCGCTGCAATGTCTCCAGTATTATAGCTATCGAAGTATCACTCAAACTTCATTGTTGCAGGTAAGTATACTGGCTTAGTAACTGAAAAAATACGTAGTCATTAGCCAAACGAAAGAGATAAAGTTGGCCGTTTGAGCGATGACAATATGGACGTAGTTTAAATAAATTTAAATTCACAATAGACCACCAACCTGTTTAACTGCAAAGGTGTTTTATTTATTACTAAAACGTACATGCTTTAGTCAGTTGTGAACAGTAAACCCGGTTTAGTAATAGTTCTCATTTTTTCTCGACAAAGTGTTCTGAACAATTTTTCAAAGATTTAGTTTATAATTCTGTAATATTCCAACTTGCTGCTGGTGTGGTTCAGATAAGAAACTGCTAATTGTGGCTTTACACATTAGGTTTTAGGTATGCTCTTGACTGAACGTTGACTGAAATTAAAAATAATGAACAATCAAAACAATATCTGTAGGGTAAAGAAGTTTTGAACTTCTACAACTTTTAAAAAATCAGCTACAAGTTTGAGAATTTTGGTAAAAGTATGATAACTTTATGAGCTGCAATAACATATTTTGAGCAAAGTACACTAAGTGGAAAGTACATAGAGATTTTAAATTAAATCTTGGGTATTTCAAGATGGTGGTAAATTTCGACAGTGTATAGTAAAAGGTACTGTAAAGAGTGTTCCATAAGGTAATGGACAGACATTCTTTATTATTTATTAATATAATTTCTGATTATTTTGATGTCAGATTATAATGAGGTAGAAATTGTACTTATGGTCGTTCAATTATAAAAAATTTTGGTGTGAACAGGTGGTTAATAAACTTTACCTAGTAACAAGTATCTCCAGATTCAATCTTTTTATGCTGACCATTGTCACTGATCAAGTTTTTCTATCCATTATTATAATTCAAAATAAGCAAAACAAGATAAATAAAGGCGCCTTCACATTTGTGGCTTTAAATAGAGTGGTAATTTTGGAACGATACATTTGATTCGAAGCTATAAAGCCTAGCAACACAAGTTTTAATTTAAATGTAGACCTGTTGCATAAACAGCCTTTTGTTACGATTCAAATTTATTCTCTCCATACTACTCTTTCACGAAATTGTTGGTTCTGCCCTTTTTATTCTTATTGGGTGTATAGCTTTTTGATTTCCTAAACATGCACTTCTAGTGTGATAGCTAAGTAGGCAGGTTGAATTTTAGTACGATGAATCTCTCTTTGGATACGAAAACGTTTTCCTACGGCTGTTCACTATATATAGTTATTTTATGATAAGAAACATTTTTAAAAGTCTCCCATAAGGGTGTATTTTATTATCGTCATCAGTGAAAAACTGTGTTTCAAAACACAAAAATTGTGCTTTTCTATTCTGACTAAGGTGCGAAAACAAGTTATTACAGGATTGCCTAATATAGTAGATGACATAACTAGGTAGGCGACCTTCCTTCATAGCAATTAAGCTCTTCTGTCGACATAACATTATTACCTACAAGTTTGCAAATCCGTTATCGAACCCTATTAAGCTGCTGAGTTTGGGCATCATTGGCACAAAACCCTTAACGCTCAGCCTGAAAAGCTTTAAATTGATGGCTCCGAAGTAGATAATACAGTAAATGAGATAGAAATAAGAATACTAATAACTATCAAACACTGACAAAAAATTAATTATTTGACTTGTGTCTGACAATTTCGGAGGATCTGTCTTTTGCCAAAGATTGCAGGTGTAATGTAATGATTTGTATACTGATTGCGTTTTTTTTCCAAAATCATAATAACCTATCTGAAATTAAGGACGCTGAAAGAATTCACTCTCGAAGATTCTACGGAGACTACGTGATAGAAATATGTAGAAGATCTGACCTGAATTTGTGTTTCTTCAACATTACTTCTTGGTAATCGCGTATTATTGGTAAACAACTATTTCTTCTAACTCCTTATCCCTATTTGAAACACACATACACACCTTTTGGGACACGGCAGAGAGCGACATCAGTGTTGGCTCACTTAATAAGAACTAATGAACTTAAAAAACCATGTGCTGCGACAATCGAGCACAGCCAATAGAAAATTCGTGTGCACTTCCTATAAATTCACCTCATTCGAGATTCATCTGATTGAAAGGCGTCCCAAAATGCGTTGCCCAATTTTCCGAGAGCGTGGAACTCGTATAAAGTAAATTATTCTTGATCCGGCATGTTGTCAGATCATCCTTATACATCCGTCTGTAAATGATTTATGCCGGTTATAAGCGGCACTTCGCGTCCTATAATCATTAATCAAGGCAAAATTTGGTTATAAAATGGACTGTAACATTTAGTTATTGATTTGGCCGTGGAGAAAGCAGGTGGCATGATGCAGCATCGCCCTTTTTGCCACTCTGTCGAGATGGCACGGCAACTCCAACAATTTTAGATGGCAAATTGCACTAGACGCTAAAAGCAAGCTGTGCAAAAACAGTTGCGAGCGCCCCCGCTCAACCCCCGCATTACCATATACACGCTGGAATTGTGAACTCGCCCCCATATCCTAGGCTGTTTATATATTTTCAGACATGCTATGTTTCAGAACTAACACTCGTCAAAGGTTACATCACATTCTAGAAATGCATTGTAGCTTCCCTATTGGCTAATGTATTTAATAGTAAATTATTATATTGCTAATATAAATTAATACGAGGCATGTTTTTTAAGTAAGTACCGTTTTGGAATTAAAAAAAGACGTGCAAAGATATTGCAATAATTTTATCTTACATGAAAGCCTGTACCTTAATCTACTTTTCTACATAATTTCCGTGAATATTTAGGCACTTGTCATAACGTGGCACCAGTTTTTGAATACCCTCCTCATAAAATTCTGCCGCCTGACTTGTTTACCACTGTATCACAAATGTTTCGACTTCGTTATCGTCTTGAAGACGCTGACCACTCTGGTGTTTCTTCAAGTGCAGGAACAAATGGTAGTCGCTGGGCGCCAGATCAGGGCTGTATGGAGGATGATCTAGAGTTTCCCATTTAAAAGATTTGATGAGATCTTTGGTCCGATTAGCCACATGTGGACGGGCATTGTCATGCAGCAAAACGATACCCTTACTCAACTTGCCACGTCTTTTGTTCTGGATTGCACGACGCAGATTGTTCAATGTCTTACAATAAGACGCTGCATTGATTGTCTCATTACGAGGCAGAAACTCCACTAGCAATACTCCTTTTCTGTCCCAAAAAACTGTGCACATGATTTTCCGGGCAGAAATTGTTTGCTTAAACTTCACTTTTTTGGGTGATGATGAATGTCTCCATTCCATGGATTGTTGTTTCGATTCTGGTGTGACGTAGGCCACCCTATTTCGTCACCAGTAACAATTTGGTCTAAAAAATCTCCACCTTCATTGTGGTACCGCTCAAGGAAAGTCAATGCACTGCCTAAACGTTGGGTTTTGTGCAAATCCGTCATTTTCGGAACCCAACGTGAACACAATTTCCGATAATTCAAGTTCTCGGTCACAATGCGATACAAAACACTACGAGAATATTGAGGAAAGCAGTCGCACAATGATAAAATTGTAAAGAGTCTGTTTTCTCTCACGTTTTCGTTCAATTCCTGAACCAAATCTTCATTAACGACCGAAGGACGCCCACTCCGTTCTTCATCATGCACATTTGTGCGGCCATCTTTAAATGCTCTCACCCATTTCCTTACCATTCCATCACTCATAATGTTTTGTCCGTAAACTTCACAGATCTCGCGATGAATATCGGTCGGTTTTACGCCTTTAGCACTAAGAAATCGTATAACAGCCCGTACTTCACAATCGGCGGGACTCACGATTGTCGGAGGCATCTTAAACACTCAGTAAACAACGTATACAATGAAGAATCAAACTGTAATGGCGTCAGTGCGTAGACAAGAGATGTAGGTAACCAGCGCGCATGCGCGGAACGCCGACCGTAGCGCTGCGGCGGCGGAATCGCAAAACGGTACTTACTTAAAAAACATGCCTCGTAATTAAGAAATATTGTTACTATTCAGAAAAAAATGACAAAATTTGAGTATGCAAACAAAATTGCTCGGCTGCAGAATAACGACATTTTTGCAATAGTTCTTTCGCTCTGGACTTAAAAGTCCTGAAAACCATTTCAGACTGTAGATTCTCAAGTAGACTGTTATCACTGAGTAAAAGAAACAGAGTGCTCACGTTATAGGGCAATTCTTTATGCTCTAAGCTGTTATAAAAGAAATACCCCACGTACCTAGGAAGAGTGTACCCCAATGAATCATGCCGCAGACAAAGTAAATGAATGTTACATTGTTTTATGACATTACGCAATCATAGCACACTACATAAAGGCGTTTACACGGTATGTCAGTTTGGGCACCCCATTTAAGATTATGGTGAGTGGTTAAACTCAGAAAGCCAACCTCATTGGAAGGAGTCATTGTCTGGTCAACAACCTCCAAACGATTTGAAAAAAACATATAGTAAGTCTTATCAGTAAGTTCCCAAAAAATTCATCATCAAAATCATCTCCGTGTGGAAAATTCATGTTATATATAGCGTATCAGGTCATTCAGGAAAATAACAAAAAAGGTTGGCTTCAAGTTCAGCGTTTTTTTTTTTAGAAATTTGGAACTAATCACTACATTGAATTTTCTGCGATACTTCATCGACACTCGGTACATTGTCATTAAATAAACATTCACTTTTCAACACGGAAAGCCTGGACCGATGAGTCTAGTGTATTGTTTAACAATGTGCTCTTTGTAAACACAATTAAAATCGATGTTGGTAACGAAGTGCAGCCATCGAGATAATAAAGAGCAGCATTCACATCTGTGGAAAAAAAGTTTGTTATATTAAGGGGCGTCCGTTAGTTTAAGTTCATTTAGTTTGCTAACGGTGTGAAAATCAAATAACGATGTCCGTTGTTTTTCAGTTTTATGTTTGCCGCCATCGTATGCCTTGGAATAATTTCATAAAATACACTATTTATTGTGCCTTATACGTAACGCACTAACTGAGACGCGAAAACAACAAAATTTAGACTTTTTCTAGAATAAGGAACTTTATTCTTTACCCACATTTAATTTCAGAACTTAAAAACAAACATTAGAAATATTTGCCAACACGATCCATTTTTTTGCACCTAATCGCTATTTTCTTTATGTTTTCTTCATTTTATGTAAATTATTAGACATATTTAAATATTGTTTATGGTTGTAGCCTTGTGTATACTTGCATATTAATTCATTCTCTTCTCATTATATTTCCTGTAAGTGGGTACAGAACCTATTGAAAATAAGTTACATTATTATTGAATATCCTAGGATTTACGGGAGGTAAATCAATAATACACTACTTCATAGGTAATACGAAAAACGCAAGAAACCACTACTTGGATGGATGGAAACTTTAATAAAAGAAAAGTACTCAAAAGAAGCAAAAGTAATTAAGAAAAGGATCAAGACCTAGAAATTAAAAAAATAAAAAAAGTTGAAACCAAGACACAAACAACTAGGCGAATACAGAAATGTAATATTTTCAAAAATATATCCTTAGAGTCAGGAATCACAAATGTGCATAACGAAAAAAGCACCAGATAACCAGCAAAAAATTAAAGAAAATTTATCTAGGCACCAAAACAAGTTTGAGATTTTGGACGAAAATGGGACAGAATGGCGGAACATAATCAGAAATTATTTTACAGAAAATTTTACTGAAAAATGTAAAAGTCAAAGAAGGAATAGACGACACACTAAACAGATAAAAAATGAAAATGATGAAGAAGATTAAAAAATATGATATAATACACAAAGAATAACAAAAAATGAAGTCGAAATGGCAATAAAAAAAACAGAAATTAGGAAAAGCAGCAAGACAGGATAAAATATATACCAAAATGCTGAACTACGGCAAAAAAAATTTATAGAACTATTAAACGATCTTATATAAGTAACTAAGATACCGGAAGAWAGAAATTATTACGTCAACATACAAAAAAGGCTACTAAAATTATAGACAGATAACACTGAAAAGATTTAGAGACCATATCGAAATAATACTGTAGAAGAATCAAAGCAGAATAAAAGCTCGGAACAGAAAATACATAAGATTTAATATTCACAATAAGACATATAGAAGGTAAAACCCATAATGGAAGAAGTGATGGCTAGGACCTGCACAAAGTGGAAAAGAGAATTCCCCAGAAGACATAAGAAACAATGATAGAGGAAGGCCAAGAAAGGGATGGGAACAGCATGTGGATAAGCTGCGGAAAATAAAAGGTAAATCATGGAAAGACAAGAGAAAACGTACTAATTATTAAGAAATGAAACATAGCAAATCCAATAATAATTGTTCGTTTCAAAGGACTGTATTCATCACATTTCGGGTATGGAACTGCCCCGTGTTACCACCGTTTTATGACCACCCCACACAAAGTCAACCTAGGTAGGGGAAATTCATATTATATGAAAGGCAGAAAACATCTTAGGAATCCTACGGATTCGCCAATCGCTTTTTGTTTTCATCGCCGATGGAGCCTAAAGAAGGGGATATATCCCTGTGGGTAGCGTTCAGACAAAAGCCTGTTTAAATGCATAAATTGCATGAGTGATTTGTGGCTTGTTTCGTGCTGTTTTCGTCGGGAGAGCCCAAAACCCTTTTCTGCATATTAATTCCGCCAATTAGCCAGGTAGAATGCTCGCCGAGTGGACMAATCGGTTTGATAAATGCTTGTTAATTGCGTTCATATTATTCGTGGCCTCCGGCGCGGCGCATTCTGGGACAGCCACCACTACAGGGGTTGATTTATGTCGCTGGCTGTCTTAGTCGCAGGGTCGACTCTATTTCATCTGACGTAGGTACGTTATCAGTCAGRCAAAGTTTCTTTCTCCCCGGGGCCGGTGTARTTTAAGGACAACCGTGATATCATCATTCTGAGTGGATAACAGGGACGACTACTCGAGCAAGAGATTATCATGTCAACTCATTCCCTCCCCCTGCGGCTTGTTTACACATTTGCTGAAAAATTCGGACCGGTCCGTATTGTATTCGTAATGCCAAGTTTAGGATTGGATTTTAAGCTATTCCGTAAAGAAGCATAGAGGAAGCACCAGGGGTATTTTGATTTAGGATTATACCACATTCTAGGTACACTTTGCTCGAATTCCATAAGACCTGTCGTATATAAGGAAGCAATTAATAGAAAGAGGAGGAGGAGGAGGAAGTTAAATTGAATACCCTCAGATTTAATATTAATATTAACATGTATTGTGGTATTGAGCTAATGGCTGTAGTATGATCTCACACCGGTTAATATACCAGCATCCCTTCTTTTCTTCTAAAGGCAACCGACAGTCTGCTAACAGATATGTAAAACACAAAAAGGTAATTTATCGCCCCGGAAAGTGGGCCTACAGACCCGCAGATTCTGAGCTGAACGAGCTAATCTGCAGATTATTCGACGGCGAACGCTCCATCTTTTTACCTCGACAAAATCTGTCCCGCCTGATAACTTGGCACCAACTCTATAAATCACGCAGCTTAACATGGGTAATGCAAATTTATGAAGTGATTTGCCCGATTAAATGCACTCTAGTCATGGTCACCACCGAATTTCTGCAAGATCGGCTCTAGTTTCAGGTGCTTCGTACTAAATTCGTTAAAATAGACCTCCAAATAAATCTACACAAGACGATACAACTCTAGAGTCACGAAACTTTTAACGATACCCTTGAAATAATGTGGAAATTCCCTAATTGGCTTTATTTGAATATTTTGCATAAGAGTATGATTTTCGGATAAATTTTGTATCGCGAAAACAGCGCTAAATATGTAAAACACTAATTGCGTAAATTATACCTGTAATACTGTGTTTGACAACTCTCTGTATTGAGTATGAATATTAGAAATGGAGCAAAATTCTATAGGTACTGTGCGACCAAAAATGTTCTGAACACCCGCAAATGGTATTTACCCAGAAGTCTTGAAAAACTTGGGACCGAATGCTTTAAAATGGTTGTTATTGTTCTATAATAATCTTTTAGATACATGTACTCTTCCAAGTTTGTTTCAGAAAACAAAGGTGATTGTTGTCTTAAAGCCTGGGAAACCTCCAAATGAAGCAGGAAGTTACCGACCCCTTCTGAGTGTCTGCTGCAAGTTACTAGAGAAATTACTCTACCAGAGAATAGGATCTATTATTGAAGACTCACTCCCGAAGGAACAAGCAGGTTTTAGGAAGAACAGAAGTTGCTGTGACCAAGTCTTGGCTCTAACAACATATGCTAAAGTTGGTTTCCAGAAACGATTGAAAACTGGAGTTGTGTTCACAGACTTATCGGCGGCCTACGATACTATGTGGAAAGATGGATTCATCCTCAAACTATTTAATACTCTGAAATGTGGAAAGACTGTAAAGCTCATCGAACGAATGCTATCCCAACGTCAATTCAGAGTGTTTTTGGGAGAGAAAAGTAGCAAATTCAGGATTTTGAATAATGGTCTTCCACAAGGATCGGTACTCCGTACTTCTGCAACTGCCTTGCTTTATAGCACTGCTGAGTACTGCTGTCCTGTTTGGAAAAACAGTCATCACACAGGAAAAATTGACACTCAGTTAAATACTGCAATGCGACTAATCACTGGAACAATTAAGTCAACTCCATTACCTTGGCTTCCTCCGGAGATTCGCAGATAGTTTGCTACATATAAAGCTTAGCAAAAATATCAATCAGCTCCTAATGAGTTTCTGATTTCCCGAGATCTGCAAGAGCTACCTACAACTCGGCTAACTTCTAGAAAACCTCTGTGGACAGAAGATTTCCTTCGTGCTCCTTATACCATTGAAGATGGACGGTGTTCTGTTTGGCAACTTAAGAAACATGATATATCAGCAGCTTATAGACGATCCTACGGAAGAGGCAGCAGGAACTGACCTACCAAGAGGGTCTTGGGTCACTCTGAATCGCCTTCGCACTGGTCATGGGAAATGCAAGTGTTTTCTTAAATGGGATTCATTTATCAACCCTTCTTGTGAATGTGGAGATCCCCTCCAAACAATTGGACATATGGTCAACAGATGCCCCCGTACAGCATGGCCTGGTGGTTTTGCGTCTAAACATCGTGTTGGTGAAGGTGTTAAAGACTGGCTTAAGACAATAGAGATCTGATTGGAGTTTTCTGCGGTTACTCTATCCAGAATAAATACATACATGTATGTATCTATTATGGATAAAGCGGAAATGCGAGATCTCTTATCGTTGAATGAAATTTTTTTTAATCCTTAAATATTTTCGACAAAATCACATAAAAGAAATGTGGTGCCGATGAATGAAAAAAAAAACAATCTAAGCTCGCGAAATATGCTGCAACGCATTTAATTACGAAATGAAATAGTTCTCTCTAAAGCTTATGGTTGAACTCATAAGCCGCGTGGTACAGTGTATTACGCATCTGTGTGAAAAATGCATGAAATGGACCCAGTGTGCATTTAGAGAGCGAAATAAATATTTCGAAAGCGGGACAAGGGCGCACGCCCATCTCATTCAATATAGAGGGGCGAGGGGTCCGATACTGCCGTTGATTAACCCAAAAGAGCGTGCAATATTTAATATTCACGATACTGAGGCTATAGAACGTATGCAAAGGTCGAACAATGTTATTGTTCGTGGATTGCCGGAGCCGGAAATAACAGGAGATCCCGGGCAGCAGGAGCAGCAGGATTATGACACGGTTGTGAACATGCTTTCTTCGGTAATGAACGGTCAAAACCACGTCGTTACTGTTTCGCGGCTGGGGAAACTTGATAGCAATCGATCTCGACCCCGCCTTATTAAGGTAGAAATAGGAAATTCGGCCATCGCAAAGAAAATGCTTCGACACAAACCTGGGAATAACATTTACATTGATCCTGATTTGACTCGTGTTCAGCAAAATAAAGCTTATTCCGTAAGGAAAGAGTATAGAGAACGTCGTGCCAATGGAGAAGACATTCGATTGCGATATCGTGGTGGAATGCCAGAAATAATTAGCACAAAAAACTGAATACATCCCAACGGACCCTGACTGATAAAGTGGATAATCGATTTATATATAATGTAGTGTACCAAAATGTTAGAGGTTTAAACACCAAAATATCTCAATTTTACATTGCCTGTTGTGGACTGGATGCCGACATAATACTTGTAACTGAATCATGGTTAACCCCAAATGTACTATCTTCAGAACTATTTCCCCCATATTATAATGTATTTAGATGTGACCGTGCATATAGCAGGGGTGGTGGAGTGATGGCAGGAGTAAAAAACCACATCTATGTTAAAGATTTGAATATAACTTCACCTGTACCGTCGATCGATGTCATCGTCTTGAGGATTACGGACGGAAGCTGTAAGAATGGAGGCCATCTTAGTATTGTTCTTCTGTATGTGCCGCCGTCTACTACCATCGATGACTATATATCTTTGTTTGATTTCTTGGAAACGGTTGTAGATTACAACCACCCTGTGATGATATGTGGAGACCTTAATATACCTGAGATAGTTGAGTGTATGTTAGGAAATTCTGATACGCATCTTTTTCGCTTATACAGGCAGTTCTTGTCACTTGTAAACTTGATGCAACATAATAATGTCTATAATGTCAACGGAAGGTTGCTAGACCTTGTCTTGGCTACCAGTGATCTGATCGGAAACGTGTCCAGAGTTGAACAGCCACTAGTTGCGGAGGACTCCCATCATCCTTGCTTGAGTCTGAGCGTGCAGTACTCGCGTGAGCACGACCGTCCGTTTGGAAACGCCGGTGTTCCTAAATTCAATTTTTATCGGGCTGATCTACAGGGTCTGTACGTCTCGCTTGGCCAGGTGGACTGGTCATTTTTGAAAGATGTCCATGAAGTTGAACCAGCCTGCGATATTTTTTATGCTACCTTAAATGACATGTTTGCTCAGTTTGTTCCTGAATCTGGCTCACGTTCACAAACTCGTAACTATCCTGTCTGGTATACTCGTGATATTATTAATAAAATTAAAAAGAAGAATAAATGCTGGGATGTGTACAGAAAAACAGGTTCTTTGTATTATTTAGATACATTAAAACGCTTGAAAAAAGAAATTAGGGTGGAAACTCATGTGCAATATATGTTATTTATTGGCCATGCTGAAAACTCATTGAAAAACGACCCCAAGAAATTTTGGAAGTTTGTTGACCAGAAGAGGAGAACAACAAGTATACCTGCGAATATGATTTATGATGATGATGCCCTTACATCCCAGAAAGAAATTGTTGATGCCTTTGCTGATCATTTTTCGAAAGCATTTCTCTGTAGTGGCAGTAATCATACCTGTGACATGGGCTGTGTGCCTGGTGACTGTGCTTGTGATTACTGCAATATGTACTGCTGTCCCTCTCTTAAAAATGTTGTTGCATGTGATAGCACTATGCACTCGTTAAACATGTTTTGTATTGATCAATCTGAGGTGTGCAAAGTAGCCAAGAGAATTAAAGCTAATGGTGTATGTGGTCCGGATAATATCCCTGCATTTTTGGTTGTGGATTGTATTAGTTGTTTGTGCGAACCACTGTCCCATATATATAACCTCATACTTAAATTGTGCATATACCCTGCAGCCTGGAAAACATCGCGTGTCTTACCAGTACACAAGGCAGCTGACAGGCACGATATAAAGAATTATAGACCAATTGCGCTCTTATCAAATTTTGCTAAACTATTTGAATGCCTTCTGTCCGATGCTGTCTACGCTCACGTGGTGTCCAGAATTGTACCTGAACAGCATGGATTTGTTAAGGGTAAATCAACAGTTTCTTGCCTTTATGAATTTACACATTATACGTCATCAGCTATGGATAATAAACTGCAAGTGGATGTAGTCTATACTGACCTGTCAAAAGCTTTTGACCGCGTTCATCATTGTGCTTTATTAAATAAATTAAAATACTATGGCTTGTGTGACAGCTTATTGCTTTTATTTAAATCTATTCTAATAGATAGAACACAGTATGTGGAATACCGTGGGTTTGCGTCTTCTGGGTACCTCGTGGGCAGTGGTGTTGTACAGGGTTCAAATCTGGGACCCCTACTTTTTGTTGTATTCTATAATGATGTTGTATGCAGCCTATCTTGCAGACCGTTTATTTACGCGGATGATTTAAAGATTGCTACGGTAGTCCGAGGAGTTGATGATTGTTTGGAATTACAGCGCGATTTAGACATGTTGACTCAATGGTGCCAAAAAAACTTGCTTGATATTAATATTAGCAAATGTAAGACAATGTCTTTTACTAGAAATAATAATAAGATAACGTATTTTTACAATATAAATGGTCATGTTTTGGAGAGGTGCACGCAAGTGTCTGATTTGGGCGTAATATTCGACAGCAGTCTGACATTTGTTCCTCATATTCTGGCATATCACAAACTCTGCAATGAAGACTCTTGGTTTTATATTTAGGAATACTCGAGAATTTACAAATATATCTAGTCTAAAGCTTCTTTTTTACTCTCTGGTCAGGTCTAGGTTGGAATATTGCTCAGTTGTCTGGAAACCTTACTATCAAGTTTATATTAACCTAATTGAAAATATTGTTCGAAAATTTGCAAAATATGTGTTTTTTAAAATGTTTAATATGTATCCTGTCAGACATTGTAACCAGATGCAGCTCTTGGAGGTGATCGGCGAGAGCTCATTGGTTTCTAGGCGTAACACGCATTGCTTGATATTTTTACAAAAAATACTAAATGGTTCTGTAAATAGTAATATATTACTAAAAGAAATATTTATAATTTGCCCTAGACGTAGTTCTCGCTCTCAAAATACATTTTATTATTGTACACCTAGCACTTACCATCACCTTAACTCTCCTCTGTTGTATAGTTTTCGTCTGTACAATGAGATTAATTTAAGTTTCGATATTTTCTACAGCAATTTCAGCGGAAATAGTGTTAAGAAGGCTATTATAAATTTTTTAGATGCTCGTTTGCATGCTCTGTAGCATATAAAAGTATAAATTTATATTTATATTTAAGTTATCTGTAGTGTTATCTTTTTTTGTATTAGAACATTGATCTTCTTTTGTAGAATTGTCCACTATGGACCTTTGGGTCCGTTGGAATAAAGATTTATTATTATTTATTATTATTATTATTATTAATATATCGCCGGGAGAAAAATTCGTCCCGCTACAGCCGCGGGAGCGTCCCATTGTTCCAATGAATTACAGTAAAGTCCGACGGAATGACGGCGAAGATTCAAAAATTACGCCAACTACAAGGGATCTGGTGGAAGTCCGCGTCGCCGAAATGTCGGAAGGGTAGTTTGGACCGGTGCCAGCCGTCCCTTGCGACCCTCCAGGGGTTTGAAGGAAATTGAGCAACGAAACCGAACTGATATCCGCCGAGGATGAGAGTCACATTTTGCAACGGCTCAAATTGTATCGCAATTAAGCCATCAATAATTCTTTCGCCGGGCACTTATTCCCGTTTCCAAAAGTCATTAAAGCCCGAGTCCGATGCTGAATAGCAAAAAGTTCCCAGAGATTGATAGCGGGCTTAAGGGATACATAAAAAAAGAACGATTCGGTAAATGTTCCACTGTAAAAGATTTTATTGGCAGATCGGTGAGGATAAAGACTTTCAAACCGGCGCTAAATTACTTGAAATCTCGGCAGAAACGATCTAATTGTTTTTAACAACCAGGGTGTACTGTGGGAAAGCTACATAAGACAAATACTTATTTAGTGCATTATACTTGAAAAGATATTAGAATTAGTCACATATAGTGGAAGGGCAAGTTTCAAAATAAATTTAAATTATACATGCCTTATTATAGTATTCGACTTTTCACATTAATATTTATCCTATAAAGTAATGGTAGTGGTAGTAGTACGCAGTATATAAGCTTTATAGGGGCTTCAAAGTTTATCACCAATGTAGTACTTCAGGGTTGGCTTGGTAGACAATTGAGAAACCATCATTTATATTGCCCCAGTTTCACCCTCCGACAATTTAAAATGAATGATGCAAATCCGACTGAATATCTTCATCCAGTAAATATAATCTTTTTAGCATTTATTATTACGTAAACTATAGGTTCTCCTTTGAATGTATCTGACGTGAGAAAAAAGAAGGTTGTCTCCCAAGTAGATCTGTTAATTACCTGTTCAGTTAAGCATACATCGACATTTTCAATTATTGTCTCCTTTGTTATGTAACCACTTTTTACACAACTACAGCTATTTCAGCTCCGATGACTACAGCCTGATTATTTATTAAACTGGAATACAGGTTTCCCTCCACCCCACAGGTGTTGTTGAGATAATTAAGGAATTCATAATTTACTCACTGTCACAGTAAGCTGCAGCTCGCTTGATGAAATTAATGAATGCCTATTTCGTTTAGTTATACTACTGCATATGATTCGTTGTTGTATCTATGACAGACTAGGACACTGGCAGCTCTTGTATTCAATATGCTTTACCGTTTTCTAGAACTATTAATCTTTTTACTTCATGCATTTACTTGTATAATTAAATTATTACTGTAGGTGTTACCAACATGCCAATCTTGTTAACTAGTCCAACACAATGAAAACAAGAATGAACAACTGCAAAAAAACGATAGTATACAACTTACTGCAAAGTAAATAATCACCTGGTAACTGAAATGAGAATTGAATCACTATCAAGCGTAGTAAAAATATCGGTCTTCATCTCTTTACTAAATGCTCTACCTCAAGTATCTGACATTATTAAAAAAAATCATTTTTAGCTTCAAATCAAAATAATCGTTTACTAGAACGACAAGGATTACAATTCTTAGTTCCTGTATAATATTTGCTCTTCGGCCAACAGCAATACAAATACGAGACTACAAAATAATATAAATATATTATTTATATTTATTGGTCTCCATAATCTAGTGTCTGGTACTGTCACAGATGTCGAATAAAGTATAAAAAAGGAACTGTATTTCAATTAAAATGAGTTAGTAATAATTTTGAAATGAAAACAATGTACAGACACAATGTATATACAGAATTAGGCAAAAGTATCGAATAACTGGTTTATTTTTGTCAATATGGACTTTATAACAAAATGTCAACAACAATAGTTTTTTTTTTCTAATCATTTTCCACTTCTTGGCTGACTTGTAGTGATATGTTCTGGTGTTTATTGTGCATGGTTTAATGACAAAATGTTTCCGAATGAAAAGTCGTATTTCCAAATAAACAACAATAAGCTTTATCAAAGTAGGTTTGGTAGTAGTTTGATGTACCTTTATAGTTAGACATAGTTAGACACTTTCCAGTAAACAAAATTTAATTTAGTTGATGTGATAACAACTATAATGTTTTCTAATTAAGTTGTCAAAATTTGGAATCCTTGAACAGATATTTCATATTCAAGCATACAGATTTTTAACCACTGTGGAAGAGCTACCACCTGAATCTGAATGTAATTTGGAACATAATTATTGGTATAGCAAATGTATGTATGGAGCCTGACTACAGAATTAATTTATAATTATAAACAAACAACAGGTCACGATTATATTTACAAAATTAATAAATACCTACACACGCCTGTGCTAACAAAGTACGGTTACTCAATCGTCTTCAGGGTAAACAAAGGACACTCGCTAGTTAAAGTGTCCTAGCCGTCTTGGCAGTCGGATTAATACGGATTTCCTCTCGCCCGAGACCGCTGGATTTGCCAAAATGATATAGATAGTCTGGCTGTGCAATTTATGCAGTTGCAAGTCGGGTTTTTCGAATGAGAATGTTCCCTTTAAACGAAACCTTTTAGAATAAACTGCGGCGTACTCCCTGAATTTAGAAACAGTTGGCAAGCTTAGTTTAACTACTGCCGTTTGAGTTACGGGTCCAATAACTTCAAATTTGCTTTGTCTACGGCTATTGAATATAAAATGACCCATTACTTGTGGGTGGCAGCATACAAGAACGGCAGAGTTTGATAAATTCCATTTTTTCCAACTTCTCGCTGCTTCACCGAGTCGATCGACTTCTTTGTAACGACTGGGCAGACGAAGTGGGATATAAGAACTTTCCAATTAATTATGGTTGGTTTCAGTGGTCACTAAAAACACCAGTGCTAATTGCCGCCTGAAATTAATAGGTTTCCTTATTCATTTTCCTTAATTTGCAGTTGATTATTTACATTGCGTTTCTGATGTAACGGAACCTAATTTTTCATTAAAATGTATTCAAAAATTGCCAAATTTAAAGAAAAAATGAAAAATCCAAACTCTTGTACTTTAATTAAAAATAAACCCTAAAAATTATTTATTATTAATAACCACACACTTAAGTTAAAAATAATACAAATTAAAACATCAAACTACTTCCCATTACTTAATGTTAGATATCGTGATAGTGACTTTGGAAACCATTTTTAACTTTAAAAATCATGAATGTGGTAGTTGGGTTTTCTATTGCATTTTCGTGAAACCTCTTTTGTGCGGGTGATTTTATCTTCAGTAAGAAAGTTCTGTACCACTACAGCAGTTGATTTCGAATAATTGTGTACAAGTCAAATTTGCTTGTGTTCCAATACAAAGACATTACAGTATGAGCGCAGATTGTCTTTCGGTGGTGAATCAAATGTCAGTTTGCTCCTAAGCCCGGTCGTTTTTTTTTGTGTTATCAGGCCAACACGTTAGCTTTTATTGCTGGGTGTTAGAGCTGTAGCAAAAGATGTAGTAAATATCGCGATTCCGCTTTTAGTGTCTTGAGTTCAGCCATAAAGCCGTTGTGTCAGCTTATACATTCCTAACGGCCTCTACCCAGTCTGTTATGAGCAAAGCTGATGTAAACACGAAGAAAAGCAGATTGTGTTTTTTTATAGCTGCGTGCTACATTTTATTTGCCACCTAACGGAACCGCAGCGTATAAGCTAATTACCGTGGTGAACATTTCTATACTTTGTATACGTCGGCACTTGTAGTTATTTAGGAGTAGCCTTGCAATCCAAAGACAAAGCGTTATTGTTGTTGAACTCTGCATTATTCCCGAGTTTGCTCAAGTTTCGAGGCTTAGAGCACTACAGCTCATGAAGTAAGAGCGTATTAACTTTTAAGGCAGTGGCGTAAGGCAGGGTAAGCAATCGAGTCAACCAATCAAAACTTTTGTTCTCTTTTAATTCTTGTCTTTCTACTCTACTATATTTTTTTCCTTTCGTAGTCGTAGTATTTTTAGACAAAGTTCTTGTCACGGGCCATAATTAATTAGCTCGATTGCAAAATTATGGATTTAAAATATCACTTTTTTCAATCCAAAATTAGTTATTTAAGGCTTAAAATTAATTTTGGGTTACACGCTTTAGAAGGTTAAATTGCGGACATAGTGAATGTCCCGGTAACAGTTTTAATCAATTTTGAATTTGTTCTAGGTTTGTTAAAGATTTGACCATAGTAGCATTGAAAACAGGAGTGCGAAAATGCTTTTGTTAACAGTTTTGGCTTCTGCCCAACGGCGTTGAAAGACCAATCGCTTATGCGGCGCACTTTTTCAGAGACCGAAAAGAAATACTCACCGGTAAAAAAGGAAGGTTTATCGATCATTTTTGGTTCATTTTTAATCGTTATTTATATGGTCAAAAATAAAGATCATAAACCTCTTAACACAATGTTTCACCCTTCGAAAGGTATAGTCGACTAAGTGGACGGGCCTTAGTTTTGTTCAAATATCTGTACGAAATTGAGCTAATAAAGATCTAGTTAATTGTCTCCCTCACTTAACCATTTAAAGGACAACTATGAATTTGGAACCAGAAAAGTTAGATCTTGTAGATTATTTCTCTGACATTCTGTATTTTCAACTAAATTTTGAAAAAGTCCCATATGGGAATCGTTAAAATAAAGCCTAAGTTCCTCCAATGAGAATAATTGTGACAACTCTACTGAAGCTTCGCATCTTTTTCTTAACTGACAAAGTTTTCCCTTCATCTTTTTCAATTCCTCCGCAGATATTTGAACAGAATTGGAGATATTAACCAGTCGACAAGCTAAAACGTTAGGCGAAATTAATGATGTTTGTTTATGTGTTTCATTAACGGTTGGTTCTAATTTTTTCGGCAGGTTCCAACTGCTGCGACTGGAGTGGGTGAAGTTAGAGCATTCCATTATTCCCTCCGAGATTCATAACTGGAATGAGCTTGATACTGTCTATACAAGGCCTCAKTTTCTTTATGCCAACAAGAGATTTTTTGTAATTGTTCTCTTTGCAGCAGCTTTTATTACACCAACAAATGTCTCGTAGTTTTCTGGAGTTGTTGTTGGAAGCCATCATGTCAGTTTGAGTGCTAAATCTTAACCAGTCCGCTTTTTGAAAGTTCCATCGTGCTTTCTCAAGTGATGTATATAACTGTGGGCGATGTTGGCTTCGTGTAAAGTCATTCAACACTTGCCGTATCACACGAAGAGGCATTAAATTAGTATCACAGGAGAGGTCTGGATTGTGGTCACGTCTCCATGCCGAATGGAAACTCTTCTTCTCTTTTTCAGTGTAAAAAAGATGCTGGTTATGCTCTTCTATCCGCTCATCTTCTTGTCGCTGTAGCCCCATAAGTTATGTTGGCTGTAGAAGTCTCCAATATACATACAAGGATGTTCGTGGTATCTAAGGAAGTTGTCTGGCCAGACACTATTCGTAGACTTGTCTTGAGCAACTCTTGCAAGGTAGTCGGATTTATATATTTAACTGTAGAATTCGAAGACTGTGGTCAATATTAATGGACCGGGAGCAGCCTGAAGGCTGAGTACGGTCTAAGTGACGTCCATTGGAGATTTTAGTTGTGCAAAAACGTCACAATGACAGCAAGTTGTCATATTATCTTCTTGTTTACTATGTAGTGCCATGTTATTATGTATTAATTATTAGTGTTGCGTTACCATAATAAACATCTATGTCTGCTGGGTATTAATGAGGTTAAAAAATAGGTTTTCGGCTAAGAATCTGCTTCGTCTTCCGACTCGAACGCGGCTTAAATTTCTTAGCTTCGCCTGAGAAAATTAGGTGTTGCCCCGGTAAATAACCAGCGCGAACTCATTCATTATAAAAGGAACAAAATCCGCGAACACCCTCGACCTAAACCTGTTACGCACGTTGTTCGGGAGCGCCCCGCTTGCAACTTATTCATGCAAGAGCTTCCGCGTCCATTTCACAGAAACCTGGGGGCCTGAAAATCGCACCGCGTGTATTTTTTACGTGCGTCATGCACACACAGGCCGAAACATCGGCCTTCCAGCCCAGCGCATGCGTGAAAACCGAGTCTGTTTTCCAGATGCGGCGGTAGTGGCGTGAACGTATTGAAATGACGTCGGGCACGTCATCCCCGACGCCGACGGATTCCCCGTCCCTACTGCAAAGACCCCTGCTGACCACTGGAGCGCAACAAGCCAAGAAAACAGTCGAGTTCGAAACCATGGCGACTAGGAGCGAAGACACCGACCCCGAAAGGTAGGAGCCGTTTTGAAATTTATTCGAGGCTTTATTTTGCATTTGCGAATTAATTTTCTCAGTTATGACGAATTTATAGTAAAAAAAACTGAAAACTTGTAGATGCCAACAGATGTAAAGAGAGGAATAGACATAGAAAACTGTCCTCATTTTAGTTGTATATAAATATAAACTAATTAATAAATATAAGACCTCCAAGGATCGTGAGCACTGGGTATACTATAAAAGTATTGAAAATGAAACTACCAATGCAATAAAAAGGAAAAACGACATACCTAAATCATTGTGTTGCTAAGTATAAAGATCAGAAACAGTTGTGGAAGATGATTTAGATATCTATAAAAAGAAGTCACGTATACCCCTGTCAAGTGCTTTAAATGATCCTTCGGCAATAAATAATCACTTTTTGCCACCTGATGGTCAAATGATAAGCTATTATAGTTCTAACAAGAAACAAAATTTTGACTCCTTCCTACAGTTCCATTTAGTTGATAAGTCTGAAGTATTCAGGTGTATCGACTACCTGCGGTCCTGACAACATAAATCCAGAGATGCTTTTTATGTGCTGTGCAACTATTTTACTGACACACTTAATAAAAAACACAGTTCCCAGCGCACGGAAAATTGCAAAAGTTTTACCGTTGCCAAAAAAACCTATGGTGGCATCTTTTGATGAACTGTGTCCAATTTCGCTTTTGCCAGTAAAGTCTTGGTGCGACAAATAAAAGGTCACCTAGATAAATACGATATCCTACCACTCAAGCAGTCAGGATTTCGACAAAGATATAGTTGTCTTACTGCACTTCTTGATTTGATTGATATCATTCGTCAAGCTGATTTTGGAAATATTAGTGCACTTATTCTGTTGGACTTTCCCAAGGCTTTCGACAAAATTAATCATAAATTAATAAGGTCCGTTTTTCGTTTCCATTTAGTTTTTTGCAAATAAAATGATTAATGAAGATTTAAAGCAATTACAACTTCTTTGAAGCATCAACTTAAATGTACTGGTATTCAGTAAAAACAAAGAACTAGCAGAAGTGTTATTAAAGATTGAAGTCGGTAATAGTATTTTGCAGTGCTCTAAAGTAGCCAAAAGTTTGGGTGTTGATATAGACACGGAACTACGTTTTAGTATGAATATTGCATACGTTAGCTTGAAAAAGCTGTATCCTTATCCCCATATCTTACCCACTAACTTAAAAATAAAACTAACGAATGCAACGGTTTCGTGGAATTCTGTCTCTCCCCCCTCGTAGACACTACACTGCTTTATTCACTCGGTTTTTTACTTAGATCATTTACAAAATATTTAATAGCATTCCAATTCAGATAAAAAATGTAACCTTTTAAATTTAGATCGGAGTATCGTCGTCTGTTGATGTCTCACGATAATTGTAAAACTAGCTGTGTATATAATTACTGTGTATATAATTATTTTATAGATATTATTATAACTAAAAAGTTGAAAAGGTTTGCTATTGTCAAACTATCAACAGTATAACAGTAATAGTATTTCCATCTAGCAGCTGGCAAAGATGCAACTTTTCTTCCGAACTCATGAATCGACTTCGGAATTCAAACACAACGGGCGTGTTTCAGAACTGCAAGAGCAGCGTTCCTTGGACGTTTATAGTTAGAAAAGATTATGATTGAAATCCTGGAAAACTCGCGCTGGTGATATATGACATCTGACGTCGAGAAGTCGCTCATCGAAGTTCTGCAGTTTTCCTACAAGCGTGCAATTGAATCGTTTTCCGAAGACCATACTTTCCAAATGGTGCGCGGCATAAATCGCAATTTGTAAGAGGAACGGAGCTTTTCGAATCCGGCCAGCATAGGATCATTCGATTAGTGGGGGTGCGCGTGTTCAGCCAGTGGCGGAACGGCGAAGCATGGCACTTTTCGTGCTGGGCCTTAGTACTACAAAACCCCCAATATAGACGCGGAAACTCCGCATTTTTTAATTTAGCATTGAATATAGAATGTAGTTTACATATTCGTATTAATATTCTAACAATACCTGCCAACTAAACCTAAAAATTATTTGTCAAGGTAAATAACAGATAACCTGTTGTATGTTACACCACTGGTGTAAACCACCCACGAGTTTAATTATGAGACACAAAGTTAAATGTAGTACAACTTCGATAGAGGGTTGCATTATGCGATCTTCAAGCAAAAACCAATGCAGTACACTATACTGTTTTCTTTGAACGATAGGTTGGCAGCTTCCCAAAAGTTAGTTCCGTTGAAAATGCATTTGATCGTGAAAGTGTGGGAGTAGAACCTTTTTCACACATTAAATGATTTTCTGTTTGTGCATTCATAACTAGATAAGGATAAGTTATATATTTTTCTTGATTATTTTCCTTTTTTTATTTTTTGTTTCTTGAGGAGGTGAGCTACTCGTTTCTTTTGWTGTGCCATCGTTATTTCCTAGTGTACCCATAGAAGTAACGTTAAAATATCTGTAGGCGCTATTGGCCAATAATAATAAAAGGAAGTCTTCCTTTTCTTGATGTTCTGCTGTCAAGGAAAAACAACTACGAAATAGAATTTGAGGTATACAGAAAAGAAGATACAAATACAAACTTGCTAAGGAAAATTCAACATAAGAAACATGTTTTAAACGACATCACATTGTCTTTTCCACCTACCTTAGAACATAAATTCATTAAAATTCCTTTTGACTTTAGACTTACGAAAGGATTACATAACATTCTAAAACCATTTCATTTAAAACTGGCTTTTACCGCCAATAATACTATAAAAGATATATTAGGCAACCCAAAAGATAAGGTAGATGAGGAAGACAAGTCAGGCATTTATGATATAAAATGTAGTAAATGTAATCTTAAATATATTGGGCAGACTAGGCGCTCTATAGGAATTATATTAAAAAAAACATATTGCTCATTTCAGGTTTGAAGGTTCGATAAGTCACGTAACTTCAAAAAACCTAAAACTGCTAAAATCGGTTTCCTACAACATGGAACTCAACGCGTTCGAGAACATATTTATTCGAAGTAATAAAGATGCCTTAATGAATTCTGATTTAGGTCCAATTCCGAGATCCGCATTGTTTGAACTGATTAGGTAAGCGATTCATTCAAGCGTGAAGCTCTGTTAGTATAAATAGTTACGTGTTGTTGAGTTGACTCCACTTCCACTAAAATTTCGGTGAGGAGAACCAGATTTCAAGAAGTCATATGTATCGCAATTTCTAATATTGTGGTTAGGGTACCGTTTCGATTTTCTTGCGTGATTTTTAATGCAATATTTTGATTTTGGTCTTTATATGCAATAACTATTATTATACTGCATTACCATAATAGACAGCTGTCTGCTAGGTATTAATTATATTATTAACCAAATTTACATTGACAAATAACAGCTCGTTGTCAGTACCCCGCCTTCTTTTACAGTCGAGCTATTCAAGTATACGTCGTAAACAATAATAAATGTAGTATGTTCCTGCTGAGATTTCTAGACTGCGGTAATAAATACTGACATCTAGGTAGACATCATGAGCTGCAAAACTTAACGTCAGATATATTGTAGTCGTCCAGCTTATAACTCGTTTCCTTCACTAGTCTAACTAAAATATTACTTAGTTGACATTTGGTTACCTACTGCAATAAGAAAGGAGCATATCGTTATTATAACTAAATGAAAAGCTGAACTGAATACTTCAAAATGTCCTTTTTTATAATGGCGAAGTTTGCTAAAATTCTTCCCCGTAGATCTTAATTTGTTTTTGCTTCCCATTCTTCGTCGTATACCTTTTGTTTTAGTAGGGCCCAAAATCTCTCAGTCGGTGTCTAAATTGAGGAACATATTTTATATGCTCTTGGTGAAAAGTCTCAATTGTTTGAGTGCCACAATGAGCTGTTGCCATGTTTGACCAAACGTTATGTTGTAATAAAAAAAAACATAAAAAAGATACCTACGGATTTTTTACAGTCCTGAAAAATTAGTCTGTATCCTGCACCTGGGAGTGTTTTTTGAAATGTTTCTGGAGGTTTTGCAAAGGGGCCTAAAGTGGTAAATAATCGCTCATTACTGGATTTAAAATCCCCCGCTTAGGGGCTAACCGTAGGTGCTGATAGCCCAAAATTTTGGTGGAGGCGCCGGTAAATTAAAACCTGTTCCGATCGAAATAAGAAAACGACATCAGCAGTCCCTTTGTCAACTCGAGTCCATAATATCACGTTACCTGCAGCTCCCCACAAGACGTGAATCTTGTTCTTTCGCCCGGGTATCGCAAAAACGGGCAGGTCGTGTAAAATTCATGAGCCCAAGATCCGATATCGGAGGTGTCCACGCCGTGTCGTCGGTTCTTCCGCAGCAATCTTAAGACCATACCCTCCACGTGGTGCATCGCATAAATTGGAATTTGTAAGGGCGCCCGGCACTTTTTTTACGCGAACTTGAGTGGCGCATGATCCAAAATTATTCGGTGCACGCGCCCTGCCCACGGGTAAGATCCTAACCTTAACCATTCACCTGTGCCGCCCGTGCGATCGCGGTAGTGTTCAGTGCGCCGTCGAGATGGTGCCGCCGCCGCCGCACGCCGCCACAACAGGGAAGCGACGCTCAGTCCACGTGCTGCAGGTGTACGACCGCCACCAGCGTCTGTACCGCTAGGCGCCACCGCCGGTAAATACCCGACTAGTTTTGTGCTGTTTGTTTTTCCGTGCGGCTTTTGAACCGRCAGGGTCGGGGGCGTTTACCCTGTCTTTGGGGGGCTTTAAGGCCCGGTTCATACAGGGGACGAATGCCTTCAAAAACAATAAGAACTTTAATTATTTTTAATGAAAGGCCTTAATGTTATAAATAATCTTATACTAAAGTTTTGACTTTAGACTGAGAGAGATGAAAATGACAGAAAAGTACGTATTTAAAAAATAATCGGATTTATTTTATAAATTATGAAACATAAACATTAAAAATAATAGCTTTGGTTTAAATAATATTAGTTTCCATTAATTTATATAAGTTCATCCACAAATTTAATTTTTTTATCATACCTTATAAAATTTGACCAATTTATCGCGTTGATGGGGTTAACTTTTGATTAATTGATTACCAAATTTGGATGCGTTGTTGTTTCTTCTAATAAACGATTTCATCTAGCTCCACGCTAATTCTACGGAGTTG
The DNA here is from genome assembly GCA_025024175.1 of Rhyzopertha dominica. Taxonomy (NCBI): domain Eukaryota; kingdom Metazoa; phylum Arthropoda; class Insecta; order Coleoptera; family Bostrichidae; genus Rhyzopertha; species Rhyzopertha dominica. The sequence goes on along the minus strand of QCXZ01000086.1, from coordinate 24,817,380 downwards.
AAGATGCATAGATACGGAGGAATACGTAACACCACTTTATCCACATTCAACTGTTTTTCCTACGTCCGCTTACGAAGTACTTCTAACAATATTTTTTTGTGTGCTTTGGGTGGTAATATAAGTTTATTTTCTCATAAAAATTGCGAATTTCTGTTTTGTTTGGAAGTGATATCCAGCATTATCCATCACGATAACGCTATTTTTGAGCAGATTTGGTAATAAGTTCCTTCAAACCACTATCCGAAAACTTGCCCAATCATTTCATCGTGGTAATCAACCTTAGCGTCTTTAATATTGTTGGCCGATAGAAACAAGACATTGTCCACGAATCCATTTATTGATTCCGCATGTAAAATTTTGCCCTTACTTAGAGGAATGTTTAATTTGCACTTTGATCACTCCATCCTTTTTTAGCAGTATCGTTGGTGTCAAACCACGTCTTATCCAAGTAAGTTTCACTTTCCAATCAAAACATTTTATTCTTCAATTTTTGTAAACTGGAAGCCCATTTCCTTGATTAATCTTCTTAACGATCATTCGGGGCATTCTAGCGATTTATTTTCGACAAATATTTGGTGCACCATTTGCATTGTGAAAGCTACTTTACTTCCAAAAAAAATCATAAATGGTTTTCCCTATTTAATTAACATGAGAGTCGTTTAATCGCTAAAATGTCCATTATCTTTGCGAATTTTTCTTTGTTGGATCCACCTGTTGCTATGCGGCGTTTTATGAGGCTTGTTAAAAAGCGTTTAGTGTTCTTCAAATTTTCGAAAACAAAGTAAATAAAATTTACGACGAAGACGGTTGTTTCTCTGGTACTTAAAGAACGACGTCACCATCATTTTCTTCCGGCGATAGAGGTGCCTGGAGGACATCAGTACATCTGCATTTGTCATATTTGCAAGTCCAACTTGCAATAACAGCCGAAATATTGTATAAAAAATTAGACAAAATTTAGAAATGTTATTGGTAATTAAATACAAATTAACTAAAATTTTACGAAAAATACATTCTATAATAATAAATTACAACACATGAACACAACAAAATTCAAAAATACAAAGTTTTCTTCAATTCTTAGTGAGCCTAGTACGCTGTGTTACCACCTCGAGAATTAATAATGGGCCGACATCTCCTAGGCATTCTCCATGGCTTCTTGTGGAATCAAATTCCATTGCTCCCCCAAAAGATTTTCAAAATCAGGACGGTTATGGATATTCGGCATAAATGGTGTTAACCTTCTTTGAAGTATGTCCCACACATGCTCAACAGGATTCATGTCTGGCGATTGAGGAGGCCATGGAAGAACACGAATCTGTTCATCAGCCAACCAGTTGGTTACTCTCTGACCAATATGTGGTCGTGCATTGTCATGCATATACAGTAAATCTGGCCCGGCAGCATATGCGAATGGTTGAACAACAGGTTCTAGAACTTGCTCGATATGGATTCATTGTTCTGTCGATGCAAACGAGGTCTGTTTTATGGTGGAGAATGAAACCGCCCTAAACCATGACAGATCCTCCTCTGTACATATGGGCCTCCTGAAAGTGCCCGATCCTCTTTAGTTCACCATTTTCACGCCAAACCCTTAATCTGTCTGCTGTCTGGACGAAACTTAAACCTAGACTCATCCGTAAAGAGAACATTACCCCATTGTGGTTCAATCCAATTCACATGTTCTTGGGCCCATGAGAAACAATCTGCCTTGCCGTAGTTTCTGGATGACGCCTGGCCTCAATAATAATGTTCCGGTCCTGGGCTGGTGTTGTAATGCGTCTACGTTTCTTGGCACCTTCGCTAAAGTTTACGCTCTTTGAAGTGGTAAATGCAGTCGGAACTTGAGTTTGAGCACAACCACCCTGTAACATTCTAACATCACGTAACATTTCATCCCTAGTCAAATGTCGACGCTCCGTATTCCAGTTTTATCAATGAACATGTTATTATTGCACTGAATACACCTTATCACATGTGTCAAACTTCAGTTTAAAATAAATGAAAGCAAAACAAGCCTGGAGCAGGAACCTAAAATTCGACGACGAGGCATAAATACTGAAGTTAAAGTCAGAATTTCTGGTTCGATCTCGGTGGATTTTGATTTATAGTGATCCAGCTGATCAAAAACTTATATGAGAAATCATTTGACCGCGCCAGGCATAAAATTTCCAGATGAAAATATAATAAAGAGTATGTTCCATAGACCATTTTGAGTAGTGTATTTCTGATCTGTCTTTAAGAGAAATTCATATGTCATTTATCCAAATTTACGTGGAGAAAATGGTTACTTCTTGTAATGTTTTTAATGGCTTTCTTCAGAGCTATTTATTTCATAAGAATATCTACGGATTTGTCCGGTACATTTGCCAAAAGCAAATCTGCAAAAACAACGTGAGCTTAAAGATGATTCTCGCCCTTCCGTGTGAGTTTATCAGCAAACACCTATCTTGGTTAAAACCTCTCACCACAAAATTATACTGCGGCTTGTATTCTTTGCAGTTTATGTAACAACCAAAAGCACAAGAGACACCATTTCTAGCGAATGTTATCTCGTCGGCTTTCTGCAGATTACGCCCAGAAACAATGAAATCTGCTATGGAAGCTCGAGACTTCGTTAACTTTTTAATTGGACATGTCCGCTATTTATGTGCACATCACAAAAGGAGAAAAACCGTCGTCCCGTCTGTGCTAAGCCACCTAAAACTTTCAGCCGCCAGTCATCGTCGCGCGTCCCCACACCACGTAAGCCGGGGTTGTTACCCCATCCGTATCGAAGGCTGCTGCGAATTGTAATCCAACATTTGAACGTTTGCATACAGAACTGCGAGACGGCGGGCGGAAGCGATCCTTGTTTTTGATTACGGCGCCTAGACGACGGTTCGAAAAATAAATTACAGAATCGCCTGCCCGGCGTAAAATGGCGGAATCGTTATATGGCAAGTTTAGCAACGTTTCCGCCTCTGGGCAAAGCGAAACCGACTCACCGGGTTGTCCCGCGAGACGAAAGAAATTGAGTAGTTCCCGTAAACTCGCTCGTGAAAAATGCGCGACGCCGCTCATTCTGCTGGTTTTGCGTGTCCGACGAGCGAAGCCTTACTCGATTACGGTTGCAGACGTAAATTTTTCGGACTAAGAAGTCTCCTTTTCCCTTCACATTCGCCTGCGTAAGGTATTCACGTCTTAATCAAGAGGGCGTCTTAATAATTGGAAAAAAGCGCAAATAAAAACAACAGAAAATATAAAATATTTTAGTGTATATATATATATATATATATATATATATATATATATATATATATATATATACAGTATAATAAATATCTTATTCTCTTCAGATTCTCTGTGGACGTTTTATCATCATCAGTGAAGATATTGTTTCTTCTGGCTTTTCTTCCTTAAATTATTGAAAAAAACTTAATTCGTTTTCCAATACTGACCATTAATAAGATCTGTTAAAAAAAGACGTTAGTATGTAAGAGAGTTATTGCCCTCAGTGTCATCTTTTACATACCAGTCAGCACGCTGCGACGGTCTGCTTTGGTCAATTTACTCTGAACCCCTACCTGATGAGCCCCAATAGGGCGAAACTAGTAGTAGGGTCAGAGTGGATTATCCAGGGCAGATGATTTATTTCGAAAGAAGTTAGTTCTGTCTATATTATTATCTACAATAACTTTTATAAATAAACATTCCTGTAACCTCGATTAGCGATCTCTAGACGGAAAGCAGCGCGAATCCTATCCTGAATATCTTTGACAGTAGGCCTCATTCTTGATGTAGCCCCAGAAGAAGAAGTCAAGGGGAGTGATGTCTGTTGACCTCGGCGGTCACCTTACTTACGACCAATCCATGAATCCGGAAACCTTTGATCAAGATGCAGGAGCTGAAGTTAAAGTCAGGTGCCCCTCGAATTTCTTGCTCTACTAAGTAMKGGAACACTCCACACTCGTAAATTAACTCATTAGAATAAATAAAACCCATTTTGTACAAATATTTGAATTAACTTCTATCTAAAGTTTTCTTCATTGGCTCAATAACAAATATTCATTTGCTATTTTAACAGAGGACGCCGGTGATCCAAATACTAGCAAGTTTCAACTTTAGGACAACGTTGGATCACACACGTGTAGGCTGAAGAAGGAAAAGCTTCTGCAATTACATTTGGTTTACAGAATCTTCACCCTGTCCTCCCCGACCGTTGTCCATAACAACATTACAATGGCAAAAATTGAATGACTTCTTTTCGTTTAAATTAAATTTTAGAAAAATGGACGGTTAGTTCTAATAAAGGTTCCAACATGTCACAACAGAGGCACCATTGAGAGTCCATCGCGATAAAGGGACTTCAAGTTTTGATTAATAAGTGAACAAGTTAAAATTGAGTAAAAAGGGCGGAGCAGATTAACTGCAGTTTCCAAACTATCGTCTAATTACAAACGGTGGGGGAAATGGGAAGTGGAATACCCCAGCAATCCTGACATTGCAGCTAACAAAGCACCCGCAATATGCACTAGGTCAACGTGGTCACGATCTGAAAATATCCTGGTTTAACTTGAGGAATGATCGAACCTCACTGATCCTTCTCCAGAATTACAGTGGTCCATCAGAACAAAATATATAACTGAATAGACTTAATCTATAAAAATCTTCATTGTCCAACAGAAAAAAAGCTTACGCTTACTGTCATCTTGAAGTTTCCTTGAAGATGAAGATAACAATGACTAATTGTGCGAATTCACGGTGGTCGTGTGTTGTATAACACTATGCATCAGATAGTTTTGATACTTCAACCTACTTTTAAATAATTATTGACATGAAACTGAAGAAGAAAGAGCATTTTAGTATTTGTTTTAAAGAAGCTACGACGAAGACAGTTTAGTTACTTAATGATATGTTTTCATGATGATAAAGACTGATGTTTTCTAGAAGTTTTGATAAAAATCCTATGCTGAACATGGAAAATACTCATCCTGTATAATTTCAGAATTGCGATTATGACAGTCACTGTCATAGTAGTACTGTATAAGTGTAAATGGGGGCGAAACTCGTAGTTATTTATACTCCAACATTCGTTATTATTAAGTCTCTGAACTCGACTAATTCGTACGCGCTCTTTAGCATTATATTACACTCAGTGAGGCAACCTTACAAAGAAGCAAGAATTACATTAAAACCAACCCGCCATTAAGGCCTTTATAATTTAACAACTTCCCTGTGAACATTAGGCCAATATAGAATCGGCCTGGCATCAGCAAAGTGGCAGTTAAATATCGCAAGCGTGCTACAAAGTACCGTTCGTAGAATTCAATCTACAACGATAAGATTAATATGAGAAATGTTAAGCAACAATGGCAATCACATAAATATTACGAGGGCATATTCATATATACATATGTATCTGGTCTACGATATAAAATGCAACAATATTCTAAAACATTACTTAATTTAACATAATCTTCTTTAAGACATTCATTTAGCTAAACGTTAATCAACAAATGGACACACCTTTTATAAAATTAATAGAATCTGAAGAATTTTTGATAAAACTACTGTTTTCCTACATAAACTTATAGGTCTTAAGAGTACATTAGTTTTGTAGATTTTGGGTAAACCATGCAATCGGAAACAATTCGACAGTTTTGATAAGATCATTAATGGAAATTTTTGACGAAACAATGACGAACATCTCTGTATTCAAATTCTGAAGAACCTTCCTGTTCTCAGATGCCACAGTAGAGATTTGGGCGTACGTGTATTTCTAATGGCGTGGCATACACCATTCTAATCTTATCCGCTTGATCCTTCGAAAGCACTCAAGATTCCACAGTTGACATTTCCACTTTTGGAGATGCCTTACAGCAAAACTCATCCCTTCCCTAAAATATTTATAGCAGTATCCGATACACCCTTTTTGGCAGGTTTATCACAGTGGTATGACTTGAACTTATTGTATTTAATGGCATTGTCGCAGTCTCGGGTATCAATGATACGACTTAGGTAGTTTTAACATATCAATTTATTAATAACAGTAAAATAAAACAGTAAACAAACACAGGTACATAAAGTAAGTAATAAAACCATTATGAAAGACAAAAGTAATTATACAGACATTGTTGCAACTTGTATTGTTTCTAGAGGGTCGGCTCCTGCCAAGGCGGTCTTCAAGTATAAGTATTAGACTGATTTATGACTGATTATTTGCAAATAAATTGAGAAAATATTCTGTGTTTGACAGTATTAAATATGTTTTCTCTCATGACCTTGTTAAAGTATTGTTTGTATACTTCTTGTGTAAACTTTATAACTAAAATTTTTCATAGAATCATAAAATAACATGTTGACAACTGTTCGATTAGATTTTTCTTGTTGAGTGGTAAACACCAAATATGTGCCATTTTTAATTGTAAGCGCAGGGCATCATATAATACGGCGGATTATCATCCCTTTAGCTCATTAAATTCATAAATGATGATATCGAATGAAATACTTCGTCCTCCGCTGGATTTTTACTTCGTCAGAAGCTCATTACCTTATCAATATTTTGAGCCACTTCCTACTTAGCCCTACATATCTTGTCGCGTATCTTGCTTTAATGAAATCACGTCTTGAATTTAATTTGGCGACTGAGAGGCCGTAATTGGCGTTTCGCCTCCCGGGAAAAACATGTTTTGTTTTGCCTAACATCGCCGATCCAACGTAAATTCATTTATGCCGCTCAGCAAAATCCGGAAGTGTATATTCCTGGGGGATAATTCAATTTGTGCGCCATTGCGTACGCACTAGCTCTCGGGTCGACGCAAGCCGTGAATGTGTTGAAATTTGTATTGCTTCCGTCGCCCTCCCGGAGGAACTATCGCGGCAAACGATAAATAAGTCCATAGAGGAAGTGCGCACTAATTAGTCCGACTATTGTTCCAAATTGCTCTAAAGCGTTTAACTGGTTTCGGAGAGAAGTAGCGATCGGAGGTGGGGAAGCATTTAAAAAGAAATACCACCACAGGGAAAACCCTAACTACAATAATTTAGAAAGTCCTAGGTATTTCGGCAGCTAAACTGCCATCTTCAGTAGAATATAAGCAACTTCTTGAAATTTAACCGGAGAATATTTTCCTCATCAGATTTTCAGCTAAAGTGAAGTCAAATCATCATTTAAATTTTTCTGATTTGTATTGGCTCTTATTTTTTTCTTTTACTTGTTTGATGCTAGATCTTTACTATTGTTGGTTCCTGAAGATGCTGCCATTACTAAATTTTCCCCCAGTGTTTCTTCTTATTAATTTTTCTTTGAATTGGCTTGATAGGGTTAAAAATACAGTGATAAGGCTGTAAGCACAGCGCAATTAAATCATACTCAGACGCAATCTGGTCGATTTTGTATTTTTTTCCATAAATTTTTGTGCAAACAACTTCCAGTAATCCTTTTTCTGTATATAAGTCTTCAAAATATTGTTGAACTTCGCTTTTTTACTGCCCTTGTTCGGAACTTTATCAACTAGTACAGAATGGTAACTGGCATTGTCAAACACAACAACACTACCTTTTGTAATTTTTCTAATTAAGTTTCCCGTGAACCATTTCTCAAAAACTTCGCCAGACTGATAGTCTGCGCTAGCATTTTTATAATTTTTTAAAAATATTGCTTTATTTTCTTCTCGATATTGTTTGATTTCTTGTAGATAACGATGTCTCCACCTTGCCACTGCGTCATTTTCCATTATAAATACTGTATTTTTCTAATAAGTTTCACGAAAGAAGTTTTACAAAATACGAGGCATGTTTTTTAAGTAAGTACCGTTTTGCCATTCCGCCGCCGCAACGCTACGGTCGGCGTTCCGCGCATGCGCGCTGGTTACCTACATCTCTTGTCTACGCACTGACGCCATTACAGCTTGATTCTTCATTGTATACGTTGTTTACTGAGTGTTTAAGATGCCTCCGACAATCGTGAGTCCCGCCGATTGTGAAGTACGGGCTGTTATACGATTTCTTAGTGCTAAAGGCGTAAAACCGATCGATATTCATCGTGAGATCTGTGAAGTTTACGGACAAAACATTATCAGTGATGGAATGGTAAGGAAATGGGTGAGAGCATTTAAAGATGGCCGCACAAATGTGCATGATGAAGAACGGAGTGGGCGTCCTTCGGTCGTTAATGAAGATTTGGTGCAGGAAGTGAACGAAAAGGTGATAGAAAACAGACGCTTTACAATTACATCATTGTGCGACTGCTTTCCTCAATATTCTCGTAGTGTTTTGTATCGCATTTTGACCGAGAACTTGAATTACCGGAAATTGTGTTCACGTTGGGTTCCGAAAATGTTGACGGATTTGCACAAAACCCAACGTTTAGGCAGTGCATTGACTTTCCGTGAGCGGTACCACAATGAAGGTGAAGATTTTTTAGACCAAATTGTTACTGGTGACGAAACATGGGTGGCCTACGTCACACCAGAATCGAAACAACAATCCATGGAATGGCGACATTCATCATCATCCAAAAAAGTGAAGTTTAAGCAAACAATTTCTGCCCGGAAAATCATGTGCACAGTTTTTGGGACAGAAAAGGAGTAATGCTAGTGGAGTTTCTGCCTCGTAATGAGACAATCAATGCAGCGTCTTATTGTTGAGTAAGGGTATCGTTTTGCTGCATGACAATGCCCGTCCACATGTGGCTAATCGGAGCAAAGATCTCATCAAATCTTTTAAATGGGAAACTCTAGATCATCCTCCATACAGCCCTGATCTGGCGCCCAGCGACTACCATTTGTTCCTGCACTTGAAGAAACACCTGGGTGGTCAGCGTCTTCAAGACGATAACGAAGTCGAAACATTTGTGATACAGTGGTTAACAAGTCAGGCGGCAGAATTTTATGAGGAGGGTATTGAAAAACTGGTGCCACGTTATGACAAGTGCCTCAATATTCACGGAAATTATGTAGAAAAGTAGATTAAGGTACAGGCTTTCATGTAAGATAAAATTATTGCGATATCTTTGCACGTCTTTTTTTAATTCCAAAACGGTACTTACTTAAAAAACATGCCTCGTATAACGTTATGGACTTATGGATCTAGTACAGCTGCATGTTTTCCAAAAATTAAGCACTTTCACGGTAATATAACACCCTCGACTTGCAGACTTTGAGTGAACGAACCTTTCTTTGCGGCAGGTCGTTTGCTTGAAGATCTCTTGGGGTATTGTGAACGAAATGTTAACGGAACGGTGTTGTAAACACGACTTAGAGCTACTACGGCAGCATTCATTCCTATTTAGTTGTAGCCTAACTCTTACGCAAGCAGGCTCAGAATGAACATAATAAATTTTCCGGTCCCGGTGTATCGCGTATAGCGCCTCTTTTCATTCCATTGTGCCGAAGCGGGAAGCCATGCTACACATTTCGAATACCCAATAAATGGGGAATAATGCGAAGCCGCGTTCGCATCAACAGACGAGAAAAACATGACGTTTTACAGCGTTTTCTCGGTTCCTTCCCTCAACCCCATGCCATTCCCTTACTCCCACAGCAAGACCAAACTCCTGCTACGGCTGTGCGTTAATTTCCCCCAAAACAATTTCTAAGAATCTAACGCAAACGTGAGTCCAGGGATGAACCTGAAATTCCTGGCGTTCCGGCCTTTTCCTGGCCTAGTGCTGGTTGCTGCGGAATATGGTTGGCTCCGGTCAGGTTGGATCGATTTACTCCAATAAATCCATACCTCAACAGATCTGTCTAACGGGTACTTATTTTCGTGTTTCAATTTGTTATCCACGTCTAATAACAAAATGTCGAATAGATTACACGTGTCGTTCTAGGGTTCCACGCGGGAACAAGATTATATTCAGCGATGCGTGGAAAAGCCGAACTTGATGTAAACGGGTTCACTCCCATGTGATACAAACAACGTCCTGAGAGAGAGGGCGCCCTAATAGTATTTCTTGGTATACACAGCGTATTTCCTAAACATGCGCCAAAAATTCAAGGTACGATTTCCGAGTGTTTTCAAAGAATATGGAGAACCAATTGAAGCAACTTTCTGAAAATTTTTAGGTTGTAGTTTCGTGCGCTGGGTTTAACCCCAACACATATGTAATATGTAATATTTTAGAAATAATACGTCAATATGAAACGAAAAATAATCATACTAGTAATGATCCAATTATTCTATTCTCAAAGGAATTTGTTGGCCAAACACGATGCACTTCAACCAATTGCAAAATCTTTGCTTGCCGTCTAACACGCAATACTTACACCAATCACCGCTCAAACGAGATTGAAATGGACGAACCAACTCCCGAGAGAACATATTAGTATCATGGATGTAGGCACGTGAACAATCACAAACATATGCGTGTATTAGCGAATCTTATTAGACTACACTGTCTACTATGTTTACAGTCGTGCTACATGATCGTCTTTTGACCCCAGATATTGGTAATAGTCGTATTATGCTTACTGATCAGCATTAACTAAACTCGATGTCAACTCGCAATGGTTGCTCGCTAAACCTGATCCACTAAACTCTTACTGTCGCTTGATACCTAACAAGCTTTGGATTTCTGGACCTAAATTGCTCTCAAACGATTCCTCACATGTCAGTTTTTGGTGACGAAACGAAGGTTGCAGATCGTTCGTTGAATACTTTGTTCAGTTTTCTCATCATAGCCGGTTGGTCTGCTTGGAACTTCCCACAAAATATACACTCTGACATACAAACCGACTTGCTGAAAAAAATTCTGCTACGTCCCGCTTGTTAAACCACTAAGGAAGGTGATGCAGTTCAAAATTGATTTGAAAGTTGACAAGGGTTTTATTAAGGTTATTTAATAACTCCCAAAAGCTTTACTGTGCATTAGATCAGCTTAGAGACTATAAAATATGATGTCAAACGGTTAATAAGAAAGCCCAAACCACCAATGATATCCAGATTACCTTAGGTTAATGATGAAGCGTTTGACTACAAGATTGGGATTATACAAATTTCTTAGGAATGTAGTAGATAATATTACCAGAAAACTTAAAAAATCCTCCTAAATCTCGTAGTCAAAGATTGTTCCAGACCCTTGGTATTAACAGTGTATCCAATAATGGAAACGTCTGCTGGGTTTCCTATCCCAGAATCCAATAGATCTCCAAAATATGAAGACTTCAGACCTTTCGATTTTTACAGTCTTTAAAGTTTTTTAAAGTATTATTGGTTCACAGCTCCTGTCAGATATTAAGCAATTCGAATCTAAATTTCGAAACAGATGGTTGTTCTTCTGTAGTTTTTTACCGTTAGAATTCTTCTTTTTGGCCCTGTCTATATGCTTCAACTTTTTTCTGTTCATGATGTTTTCACTTATTTGCTTCTGTTGGTTCCTAAATCATCTTTATTCTGAGCTGTCTTTTTCTTCCTCACTGCATCCGTCCTCATACCAATTCTTCTTTTTATGTGTCTAGTCATGGCCACTATAAATTATGAGGTCTTCTAGATCGTCGTTTGTTTATAATTTTTTTGAACTAGGCCCTTTGTTAATACCTTTCTAAATATTTTTAGAGCGTCCATTTGTTCTTTTTGCTTTGGAAACAACTGTTTCAGCCTTTTTGTGTTGGCTTAATAATTGTAATTTGCATGTATCCTATTTATTTATATGTGAACCTCCAAGTTAGTTGCATATAACTTTACCCGTTGGAAATAAAGCATTATCATTACACATCTCTTTGTAGTATTTATTTCACTTTGTTCTTAGTATCGATTTTAACAAAGCTGTAATTGTCTTTAAAAAAATCGAGGTTTTTATGTCATCAGATTAGCTAAAAATTTCGAGAACAGGGGTATAAAATTTCGTCAGTTCATTAACGAAATTTATTTGTTTTAATATCATGTGTCCCATACTGATTCTGGTTATGAGACACCACTGACAAGTACCAAAATCTAGGATAGGAATTTGCACACACACATGTTGTAAAAATCTTGACAAATGCCCGGGGAAATGATTAACGTCAAAATATTTACCATACTATCAGCGGTGTTTGTTTGTCTAAAACATTTATATCCGCTCCCGTTTAAAATATGGCCACTCCGTGCTAAAACAGTTAAAATGCCGGCTCGAATTGTCCAAATCAGTTTACCAATTACAAAGTTGGATAAGTAGGGCGCCCGGCGAAAAATTCATCATTCATCATGAAACGTATCCTTTCGTAGATAAGTTCAGGCGGCACATAGTAGGATGCTCTTTCCGTGTTTGTTTTGAACATACGCAGACGACCCATTGGCCTTAATCAGATAACAAATGAATAGAGACGAATCGGAATATTGGACATGGACAAATAGAGTCTAGCGAGCGAACGTCCGTGCTTTGAAAAATACGCTCGCTGCAAAAAGATGCTCATCCGGAAGATGCAGCGATTAGAATGTAACGCAATTGTGACACAAAATATAATAATACTGACAGAATTAAAATCTTCCTACCAATCTATCTGTCTGGAAATATCGCATTCAAATATCCACGAACGTTGACTGCAAAATGGGGCGGTACACCATCTTGCTGAAACTATATCTGCTGAGAAGGACGCGCAGCATTTTCACGATTAGGAAACAGGCGAATAAGTTCTGGTATTATGTGTTCGCGCAAGAGCTGTAAATACTTGACCGCATTCAAATTTCCATCGATGAAAAAAGGCCCATAATGTGCTCACCGATAATATCACACCAGACATTGTGTTGTGTGTGGACTTGTTCCATCCAATGTGGATTTGTGTCCGACCAATATTTGCAATTATGTCTATTCACATTACCATTGAGGCAAGAAGTCACTTCATCAGGAAACATAATCCAATTTAAAATGTTTCTATCTTCATCTATTAATTTCATAGCAGTTTCGCAAAATTCTATCCTACGATCGAAATCATCTTCGCTCAGTTCTTGTAATAAGTCAATTTTGTATGGATGAAACTTCCCTTTTTTCAAAATTTTCTGAACAGATTCTCTGCCAATATGGTGAGTAAGAGCACGCTGTTGTACGGAACACTTGGGATTCTCCTGCACATCTAAAAGGACATTCAAGCTACTTTCCTCACTCGTAGCAACCTTTAGATTTCCTGGTTTTTGACGATTTTTAACACCGCCGGTTTCGTCAAAACTTTGCAATGTTTTAATAACTCTTGATCTGGCAATTGGTTCWATTCAATCTCAWCTGAAAGTATCATWTCTTCATAGTTATCGAGTGGGMAATAATCMATGTTTACACTATCAGACAGCACTACGTATGCCTTAGTTCGTCTAAAATCTATTATTTACTGTTAATCTCCGCTCTTACAGTTATTACATGACACTGGGCTAGTACAGTGTAGCAACTCTCTCTGAAAGCGGATGTCTCCAGCATCTTAAAAAGGCTGAACTAGGCGAACGCGATCTGCAAGTACAATCAGTTACCCACAAGTGAATAACACACACTGTAAGGCGAGGAATGCAATAGAGGGCTGTAAAGACACCTTGATGTAAAATGCATGAACTGTGTAGCCGAGCAGGGGTTGGTAAAATGCGAGTCTGCTTGTTAATTACGTATTTAGTTTATCAAAACCCTCTAACCGCAATCCGTTTCTGGCTAATAGCATTGAAACTGAACGCAAGGTAGCCGCCCTCGGACGTTTAATCGCCGGTATAGGATTGCCATTTCCCTTGAAGCTGAATGATATATACTGATGCCCACAACGTTTTCCTCAGTTCTCTGAGCGCATCACTGGTTCTTGAAGGATTATTTGTCTCTTGGTTACAAAGAATAGTAATTATAACTTGAAGTACTTCAAAAATGAATATCATGCCTTCGCTTTCAATGTTCGTACATTATAACTAAGTGATGTTCATATAGCTTTTTCCCCTGTGAAATGAATAATAATCTATGCACCTACTATCTGCGTATAATTCTAGGAAACCGTTGCTGGCGCAACTTGATATCGCATGAAACGTAAAAATTCAGTTAATTAAGTTCCTAGAAGAAGACTTCGCAATATACTCGATTCAATTTGTACACAGCAACTATTACCAGCGACGAGAATTGAATATTAAAAATAAGTACAAATTCCTTTGGTTTTTACTATAATCTTTAATAAAACTATTGAAGCACTTTGACAAATCAACACTAAATTCAGAAGAAGACGGCAAATAATGCCAATAACAAAACGCCCTCTGTTTTAGTTTTCAAGTCGGACTGTGATCGATTTCGTTGTGTTTTTAGCTCTTCAAACGGAGATACTGCCTTGCTAATTAAAACAGACAGACCACTCTAAGTACGGACAATATATAACAATAATGAATTATCTATCTATCTATATCTATCTATATTATTAACCTTACTTACGCTATATTTCACAAAAAGGATTATATTCCATGGTACCGTAACGAAGTTAAAGAGAAATGAAGTTATAAACTTACTTAAAGCTTATAAAAAGAGATATTAAAGAGATAAAATTGATAGAAATAAAACTGTCTTAGGTTAAGGAGCAAAACCTAGAAGAAAGGAAATAGAAATGTATTTTAATAAATACTTTGTTGACAGTGTTCTGGAAGTTACAGTTTTGGTATAGTGTGTAGCAATAGAAACCTCCTGCTTGTTTTAGGGATGCTAGATCTATTTTGACTTGTTTCACAAAAATCCGCTTATTTGCTGTACAAGTTGTTAACCTTTTTACCCCGCTGCTATTTGTAGATAAAACTTTCACGTATTTGACAGGGTTAATCAGTAAGGGTATCGCGTGCTGTGTAAAAAAAAACAAGTTCCTATACCGGACTACCGAAGTTGAGGCAAAAACCATAAATCATTAGTGAACATCCTGCACCGTAACGTTCCCGTGGTGAAGAAAATTCGATACATGAGAGCCATTAGGAAAATTGATTGCTAATCCTAACCGTATCTATAGCCAAATTGCACAAGTGTTTTAAATTAAAGTACTGGTACCGACAGATATCTTTGCGGGTGAAGTCTACACAGCAATAGATGCGCAGTAGCCCAAGTACCGGAGCTTTGGAGCAAACAGATACTTAGAATACAAGGGTAGTATTCAGGTAGTTTCCCATTACTTCATCGGGGCTGCTGTCTTAAGCTTAAACAAACACATACAATGAGTTAGTTGTATATAATGGCTTTTAGAATTTCAAACATTAAATCGTAATGTGCAGATTGAAGTTACGGGATTTTTCTCACAAGATAGAGGTAGAAACCCCTCCCTAAATTTCGAGTAACTGTTAAAGGCATTTTGAAGTTATCACAAATGTGAAAGTTCAGGAGCGTGCTGCCCTGGCGATTGATGTCAAGAGGACCTACATAATCTACAAAGAATGCTGCAAGATTTTCAAACAACTCTGAAACATTTTCGAGGATAGAAMTATGTCTATAAAACCCACTTTTTTATGCTGTTTGCCGCTTGTTGGAATCATGATAATTTCTGTCACTTTACAGCAGCTACAAAAATATTAATTAAATTAATTAAAATTGAGCGTGCATTTTTCTTTCTGTCATCCATACATTTGGCAGTTATTACATTACCCGCTATACGTCATTATAAATCGATAGAAAGCAAGAAAGACCCACTGTTTTTTTTGCTAATATAAAATGTAATAGAGAGGACATCAGTGTAGAAATATTGATTCCACGGATGTTGAGCGTGCAGCCTGCGAGGGAAAGTGAAATGGAACTTTATTCCCGCTGCGAAACGTAAACAAGCATAATGTCGTTAGTTTTGCTGGCGAACTCGACACAGAAGAGCGGATTTTTGCCGTGAGGGTTGAGTGGGTAACTGTGCTGAATTATTCTTATATGGCATTTCCAAGGTTCATTTGWCCGTGAAAGGGGGAATGTGTATTTCTGAACCCCAAACAAAAACAGCGACACCAGTATTAGTGATAAAAAAGGACGAGGCAAACAAAGACATAAAATTATCGGAAACAATTGCTTTATATCCACTTCTTTTTTCCCTGAGAATTTTTAAATCATCGGCGTAAAGAAATCTTTGACACTTGAAAACGTCATAGGTAAAAAGTGGTGTCAGAAGGATCCGTAGGCAGGTAGACATTTTGAAAAAAGGCAGCAAGGGCATTGAGGTTTGAGGAGAGACGATATCAGTACCATTAGCGTGCATAACGTCAAAAATGCGAGAATTCCCTTTTTGTTGCTTACAAACGACCAGAATTTGGATTCCTTTACATTTAGCTTTCAGTAGTACAAAGATAGTTATGAAAAGCTAAGGATTTCACTAGTGAACCATGGAGGATATGAATGATCATGATCAATGATCAATCCACAAGAAATAGCAACTGATAAAGCAAAGGAGAATGCATGCATAGCTTAAAACACCGGTTCGAAATTTACTTCAAACCCTTCTATTGATGGATATTGTAGATTTCGTAGCAATCATTCTTGACAAGTAAGCGACGAGCACTTTACTGCAATGCAACGAAATCAAAGCTGCTTTACTTCTGGGAACCGTCCACTTTATATCTACTCTCAAACCAAATGGAAACGAACTGAACGGATTACAGTATAAGTATATCTTATCATCGTTAGGCGGTGCTAGCGAAGAATTTCTTATTTAACTTTCGCACTCTTGGCCAAGATATGTGGCTGTCTAACCACATATATTGCGATTTTTTACCTGATTATTGATCATAACACATGCACAGAAAATCATAGAGTATTGATTCTTAGGGAGACCAACAGGATCCGCTGCAAAAATATTTATTGTATGGTATAAACAACAATCTTATATCATTGAAAATTCAGTATCGAAGCAACTGGCAATATTTTCATATTTTTGACGCACCGTGTGCAATAACGTTCTTCGTTAAGTATTTTGATAACAAAATGACAATAAAATTTCGATCATTTTAATGTCAGCTTAGAATGATTATCTACCAGCATGTGATAAAACTTCCATGTCTATTGTGAAATGTATCGGACAGCTGATAGACGTTTTAATTAATTTCAATCGGTTTCGTAGTTGGTCATACGCAGCACTCGCTTGTTTGTTAACCGCTGAGCAAAAAAAACATATTTTAAGAGCGATTTTGATCCAAAAAGAACTTCCACAAACTGCAAAAGAACAAAATTTGTTTCTAGTTTAGATCAAATATCATGTTTTAACTACAAACTCAAATTTTTCTTACTTTGTCTTCTTTAGCAGTTACTTCAAGCGTTATTAACTTGTTTATTTGTCGAAATATGTTCGTCTCTATAAGCCTTGTTCGCCGTGACCCACATTCTTAAGCAAAAACTTCACCCATCTCCTTTAAGGTCTGTGAAGTAACCACACAATAACTTCATAATTAATTAGACAGGATATAGTCTGCAACTGATTTAGGTTAACGTGGACACTGTGGTGGGCTTACGCTGCCCCTGGAGGTCCCCGTGAAACCACAAATCAAAACGGACGTTTACAAATGCTAATGATATTTGCGAGCAAACAAACGACTTGGAGCTGACAACATCGATTCAAGTATGAGCTTGCGGCCAGAAACATAGCAAAATAAGTGTGCAATATATTTTTTTTAATTCTCTGTTGCTTCAGATTAACAGATTTCGGAGTAGCACTGAATTACAAAGTATTCTTCCGCTATGCTACGTCCGTCTAATATTTCCCAGTATTTAATTATAACAGTATTGGTAATTCATCAGAAAAATATATGGATGTTACTGATACTCAATTGGGTTTGTAATTAATCCCCACTAAATAATTTAGCTAATCCGGTGCCACTAAAAATAATTATAATGTATCACTTGATTAGCTTGATTATCAAAACCCCACTCTTTATTGTTTATTGTAAAAACAAATTTASAAATATAGCGAAGATAGTTTT
The DNA here is from genome assembly GCA_025024175.1 of Rhyzopertha dominica. Taxonomy (NCBI): domain Eukaryota; kingdom Metazoa; phylum Arthropoda; class Insecta; order Coleoptera; family Bostrichidae; genus Rhyzopertha; species Rhyzopertha dominica. The sequence goes on along the minus strand of QCXZ01000086.1, from coordinate 24,799,548 downwards.
GCMCTTTTGGTCGATATCGAGCTGTTCTGTTTTACAAACATGAGAAAAACTCAACAGCAGTATATTAATTAGTGCAAAGATTTTACGGTTGGCAGCATAGTTTCCCAATAGGCTTCATAAATATTTAACAATAATTAATAAATGAAAATAATGTGCAAAATAAGATGTAATCAGCAAAACCCGTATATTCCAAATATCCTCAATTAACAACAAATTTCCAAAATACCGGGACGCATGTCTAACCATCTTCTAATCTAACTTTCAAGACTTGCTAACTGGCTTTACTCAATATTACTCTATACATCGTGAACTGGACTAGAAATTACATTTCTTCCGGTATCTAAGAGGGTGGAACGTTCTTAACTTTTCAAAAAATACATTACTTGGTGGAGTTCCTGAACAGTGTTAAGAATTGTCCAGTTATTGGATCATCAAATTTTAAAGCAAATCTAACCAAAGCTAAACATATAATCAGACCTATCTAACTAGTGGATATCCCGAATCTGAAGTTAAGATACACGCGATATGGCATCGACTTCGACTACTATAATAATATTCTTCATTCATTTACAGGAATAAGAATATGTCGCTAAAATCTAGTTTTTCCCGAAATATCTAGTAAATTATGACACTAGAAGGTTATGGGAATAGCAGCCAAGCTTTCGGGAAAAAAACTTACATTGAGTCGAGCTTGACTGAATTGAAGAGTTTTTCTCTTTACTAGTGACTGCTATTCCAATAACCTTCTAGTGTTATAATTCATCATAGTCAGTCCGTCTGGTAAGCAAGTCACTTTTCAAAATTCCAAAAGATGCATTATATTAGGCCCACGAAAGTGCTAATTTTTCTCCGTTTAACCTAATATCTCCGCTAGTTGCCGTAGTAGTCGAAAATTTTATATAATGTCATGGTGGCATAAGTGCAGAAAATGATGGTTCCAATACCGTTTGTTAGTGTATATCTCTTTTGAGATCCACTAAATTACAACTAAGTCGTTCCAAAATAAGCTGAGTAAAACCACCCAGTAATCTTCCTTACAGGTCCCAACGTTGTCGAAAATTTGAATACAAAACCGCAGACTGGTCCTTTGGAGTTCGGATCTTGGTAATCTCCTTTTCCCAATTTATAGCGAATTCAACAAATACTATGCAAACGTCAGATAACGAGTTTCCTTCTGCCGCTTCTAAATATGTATCTAAGCGGTAAATATGAAAGACGGGGATACAAAGCGGTATCAGAGCTGTATTATAATCGAGAGCTTCGTGCTGGTTACCGAAACCTAATAACTACGACAAGAATGCGATATTGAAATATCGGTTTTATAAGAATCTTGCCTCGTTAGTAGCAAACTATATTAGCTTCAAGGCAACATAAAGGAATTTCGTGAACGTTGCCTCTTGACATTATTGTGGGAAGGAACGGTATTATAGAAATAGCAATTTGAATATGGATCACTGAAAACCCTCGACGCTGTTGGGAAAACACTGTTTTGCATCGTCGTTGGATCTATCGTGGGAGTAATCTTCAAAACATTTTTGAGCTTCTTTTATTCACATACAACATTCAAAAATATGTATTTTAGCCAGTTCATTTGTGGAGGTGTTTGTATATCCGGGTCAATTGCAGCGCTTTTTGAGGGGATCTATGTCTTGTCGACAAAATACGAGGCATGTTTTTTAAGTAAGTACCGTTTTGGAATTAAAAAAAGACGTGCAAAGATATCGCAATAATTTTATCTTACATGAAAGCCTGTACCTTAATCTACTTTTCTACATAATTTCCGTGAATATTGAGGCACTTGTCATAACGTGGCACCAGTTTTTGAATACCCTCCTCACAAAATTCTGCCGCCTGACTTGTTACCCACTGTATCATAAATGTTTCGACTTCGTTATCGTCTTGAAGACGCTGACCACCCACTGCAGGAACAAATGGTAGTCGCTGGGCGCCAGATCAGGGCTGTATGGAGGATAATCTAGAGTTTCCCATTTAAAAGATTTGATGAGATCTTTGGTCCGATTAGCCACATGTGGACGGGCATTGTCATGCAGCAAAACGATACCCTTACTCAACTTGCTACGTCTTTTGTTCTGGATTGCACGACGCAGATTGTTCACTGTCTTACAATAAGACGCTGCATTGATTGTCTCATTACGAGGCAGAAACTCCACTAGCAATACTCCTTTTGTGTCCCAAAAAACTGTGCACATGATTTTCCGGGCAGAAATTGTTTGCTTAAACTTCACTTTTTTGGGTGATGATGAATGTCGCCATTCCATGGATTGTTGTTTCGATTCTGGTGTGACGTAGGCCGCCCATGTTTCGTCACCAGTAATAATTTGGTCTAAAAAATCTTCACCTTCACTGTGGTACCGCTCAAGGAAAGTCAATGCACTGTCTAAACGTTGGGTTTTGTGCAAATCCGTCAACATTTTCGGAACCCAACGTGAACACAATTTCCGGTAATTCAAGTTCTCGGTCACAATGCGATACAAAACACTTCGAGAATATTGAGGAAAGCAGTCGCACAATGATGAAATTGTAAAGCGTCTGTTTTCTCTCAACTTTTCGTTCACTTTCTGCACCAAATCTTCATTAACGATCGAAGGACGCCCACTCCGTTCTTCATCATTCACATTTGTGCGGCTATCTTTAAATGCTCTCACCCATTTCCTTACCATTCCATCACTCATTATGTTTTGTCCGTAAACTTCACAGATCTCACGATGAATATCGATCGGTTTTACGCCTTTAGCACTAAGAAATCGTATAACAGCCCGTACTTCACAATCGGCGGAACTCACGATTGTTGGAGGCATCTTATACACTCAGTAAAGAACGTATACAATATACAATGAAGAATCAAACTGTAATGGCGTCAGTGCGTAGACAAGAGATGTAGGTAACCAGCGCGCATGCGCGGAACGCCGACCGTAGCGCTGCGGCGGCGGAATCGCAAAACGGTACTTACTTAAAAAACATGCCTCGTATTATGAGAGAATAGTATGGTATGGCAATTATATGGGAAACTAAAACTGTTTCTAACGAATCCTTTTTTGTTTACGAATATGTTCGAGTATTAACGTATCGTCCAAAAGGACGCGCCACTGTCCAGTAATCGGTACTTCCATTGTTAGTAGAATATCTGGTTTATTTCCAATGCATGGGCTATTACAATTCGATTCGTAATAGGGATGGTTATTAGTGTGGTGTACCGCAGACGGATTACTGAGCACCAGGATTGGCAGAAAAAAGTACCAGCCATGCAAAACCGTTTGCACGATTGCGGCGGTGTTCCATTGTTTCAGCCGCGTCGGTTCTGAATAAAAACAAAGGCATTTCCCATCCGCACTGTAATATTTAGGAAAAACAAGTCGTGCACGGACATAATCGAATGCCTCTTTATTAGCGTCATTTTGAATATGCACGATCAGTTTTGTTCGCGGTTAAAAATTCAACAATAACATCAATTCAAAATAAAAGTGCTCGTTCACACTCGTCCGTCGAGTATTCAGATGACCCGTCGGAATTGTGCATTACGCAATTAGCATTTCGCTGCATCATTTTGTAGGTCATATGTGCAAGACAAAAAATTGTCTGTTTAGCAGGTACGAGTGAAATTATTTTAGTAGGTGAAAGATTTTTAATTTACTTAAGTGGTAATTCTCGGATTGAAAATTATCTCAAGCGTACGTTTACACAGTCTAGGAATTTGATCGAGCTCAGATATCTCTATTTTTCAGCTTCAGAATCGTATGGCGCACATAATTCATAATAATTATTCTTTGGCAACTGAAATCTGGTGAATCTTGGTGGAGACTGAACAGTGATTAGTTAAATCAGTACCATATTCTATTCTGCCAGGAATAGGACTTTTACCCCGCTTCTAGTAGACGCGATCTTTTATAGCTAGTTCAACTTGGATGCGAATACTGCTTCGTAAATTTTTAAATTAATATTTAGTCTTGATATTTTAAACTATTACACTGTCGCACAAGCGGCACTGACATCTGTAAAGGGTGTACCATCGCCACTTTTATATCGTCTTTTGTTTTAAAGCTATAACCAACTTTTGAATAATGTAACATTTCTTCAAATCTAACTATTTCGCTTAAGTATGTAGATACAAAAAAAACTGTGAAGTCATTTTTATAGTCCTGGTATTAAGAGCAACAACGGAATATCGTTTATACATTTGTTGGAAAAATACACTCACAAATGGGATTATAATCATGCTGTATGGGATAAAGAAAAATKTTCTACTTATGCTCACACGTACAACAAACTGTGCACATATATTTGCCCGCCCTTTGATGGTATTATTCAATCTATACCTAAAGACGCGTATAATTCCCGACATTTGGAAATAGTCTAAGGTATGTCCGCTCCAAAAAAAGGGTGATTTACGGGACATTACTAATTACAGACCAATTTCTATTATATGCAACTTTAGCAAAGTATTTGAGATACTCCTACATAACTATTTATACCATAATTTATCTAAGTATATTAGTGTACACCAGGAAGGCTTCATGAAGGCACACTCTACTACCACCAATTTGGTTTGTTTTTCACAGTTTGTCGCTGAAGCTTTGGATGGTCATTTGCAGGCCGATGTGATTTATACGGACTTCTCCAAAGCATTCGATAAGCTGGATCACTATATTTTGTTAAACAAACTTAATCGCTTCGGCATATCTGATGCTGTGATTGATTTGTTCAAATCTTACCTCCACAATAGAGTTCAATACATGGCATATAATGGATTCAAGTCCAGCGCATACAATGCTACATCTGGAGTGCCGCAAGGTTCTGTTTTAGGTCCTTTGTTTTTTATACTGTTTATTAATGACATAACCGACGTTATAGACGTCAACATTTTACTTTATGCGGATGACCTTAAACTTTACACTACCATACATTCAAGCATCGATTGTATTCGTTTACAAAACAATCTTGACGTACTGAATAACTGGTGTAGATCTAACGGACTGCCTTTGAACATAGCTAAGTGCAACGTTCTATCGTTCACATTAAAATCTGTACCTACAATATATGACTACGGTCTTGAGGGTGTTTCTCTGTCTAGACCCGATACATTTAACGATCTTGGCGTAACTTTCGATAGCAAGTTATCTTTTATTCCACACATTCATAAAATGTGTCTTAATGCCAGTAAAACATACGGCTTTATTTCACGTAACAATCGTGATTTCTGTTATGACACATTAAAATTGCTTTTTTACTCATTTATTAGATCTATATTAGATATATGCGACATACAAATTGAAAATGTTCAACGAAAATTTCTAAAACTACTAAGTTTTAAACACGACGGCGTCTTTCCCGCCCGAGGTGTTTGTCACAGCGATCTGCTTGAGAAACATGATATTTCGAGTCTTCAGGCTAGAAGAGACCTTCACGCTTTGGTGTTTCTATTCAAAATTGTCAACAATTTACTTGATAGTGCCGAAATTTTGGGTTCTTTAAATTTTGTTGTACCTAGAGTGTCTGCCAGAGCGTCTCACACATTTTATCTGCCAACTGCCAGAACGAAGATAAAAAAGCGTTCACCACTATATAACATGTGTGTTCTATATAATTCCCGGTGTATAAATTTTGATCTTTTTGGTGGCAGCATCACTGCTTTAAAAGATATTTTTGTATGATTAGTTTTGTCTGTACGTTTTGATTAATTCTTACCCTCCTGTTGTGTAGTTGGGAGCAAACCTGTACAGCAGTGTAATTAAATAAATAAATAAATAAATCACAACAAATACTTTATTTCCTGAACTTCTTAGTTCATCAGATACGTGGTAATTTCATCAGCCACGTTCAGGAATCAAGAATTTATTCTGTGTGAACTAACAGGTGTTGCCTAAACTAAAGCTGCAAGCGTGTAAATATTTGGAGTCTAGAGCAAACGAGTAATTGCAGGAAGTTTACTCTAAAATTTTCCTGTGGTTGTTTCTGTAGGGAGTATTCTCGGAATCTTCGGTATAATATAGACCACCTAATTTATTAAATAGCTTAAAAGACCAGCGTGAAAATACGTTCAAGCTAGTTAGTTGCCACAGATACCAGTGCAGCCAACGCCAATTTTAAATAGAATTTTTGCGCTTCAGGAAAAGGTCAAACTGCTGTCGCCATTTTACCAGCTGACCCTGTGCGTACTGAATGGTTAGCATAAAAGCCCGATAACGCAAATAAATAATGCAAGTGTCGTTAACAAACTTTGACAGTCGCTACGGTTGACAACTAACTGAATAATGCAGCCTCACAGGCAGTTTTGCGTTGGACTTTTTAGCTCGGAAATCCCGATTTGCTTAACCAAACTGCCCTGGTTACGGGATATACGAAAAGCCCTACTCAGAAAAAAATCTATGACAGGAAAGACTTAATAAAGCCAGGTCGAATCAATAGAGGTTTCATTGTAATAAACTCAAAAGTCTCTTTAAATCTGATATACATATATAGAGGGTGTGATTGTGGTGAGGTATTATCTATTATGCAACAATTTTGTTGCATTCAGCAACTTCAAAGGGATTTTTCAGTGGTATAATTGATTTGGCGAAGAATGATTTATTTCTTAACAATTGGGTAAAGTTGAAACCCATTCCTAATAACAAAAAATATGCAAAAATCTTTTTAATCATGCGGCATATTAAACCCATTTGCACTGTTTATAAACCTCATTTTATTTAAAATGACAAGTCAGCTGAATACTCGTAAGGGAACACCTTATAATGTAAAATAGGCATTGAGGAACAATAACAAAACAGCAATGAAGCAAATATGCCTTGTTATTTGGAAATTATAAAATAACTGATGAAAAGCAAGCAGAACTACAATGCTGAAGGAACAGTTTCCATTTTAAATAAAATTAATTAACTTTGACAAATATTTAGGTGCCAGGTTTCTTTATTTGTTGAATTTTATGCCTCTACTGTTTTTGCAATCTTTGAAATTAAGGCTAAAGTGCATTTCTCTTTCTTAGACTAACATGTATATACCGGTTTGTGATTATTATAAACTAAGTTAGTCGCACCATTAGAAATGTTAATAAACATGTGAAACAGTATTAGTCATTCAGATTAAATATCTCAACTGCCGTTGAGGTGGCTGCATTATTCTGATTCCCCTTTCATTCGTAAAATGTTATTTACTATACTTCTTTCGACACAAATGTATTTTTGTTTTGTTCAAATTATATTAGAGAATTATTTGTTAACTTTATAATTGCTTCCTTGATGAGATTCGTCGAGCTCCAGAGGTTTTATAAATCGAATCAATCTTTGTATACTAAACTTCGGTTTCTTTAATGATTTTTTACAAACCTGAATTATCGGGTAATTATTATCGGGACCCCACGAATCATCGATCGGTATTCCAATTAATCCATGAATTACTCTCCCGACGAGAATGTGGTCAATCGTAAAATGAACCGATGCATTTCATGGAAGCCAGACACATGGGAGTTCCGCAGGATACTAGCTTAGGGCCTCCCTCTCACTTTAACCTGCTGTTTATAATATAATACGGAGAGCTTATTTAATTTTGCGAAAGCCGCGAAAATATTATGTTCATCAGTCGACTACATCAAGTGGTTTGTTTCCAGTTTAACAGCAAGACAGAATAAGCGCGGACGCTTGAACCAGCCACGAATGAGTCTTCTGGGAAGGCCACTCAACTACAGGGCGTCGCGTCGAGACGCTCGATACCGACGCCTACAAAGCCGTGTCTACAACTTCCTAGAGAGGCCCAGAGGCGTCGCCATTTTCTATCATATGATAGTGTGAGTAATAGTATAACATCCTGTTACTTAATGTCGTTTGTCCTTTCCCGATAGATACCAGTTTTATATTTTAGCTTAAGAATTCGAGATTTATAGTTTTGGGAACTCAGGATTAAAAACCTAGTATGAGAGTTACCAAAACATGCTTTATATAAAAGTCACTAATAAGACAAATAGAATACCAGGTTTTTCCACGAAAATAATTTATGTATTATAGTGTGAAAAGCTTAGACATTAATGGTATGAGACCAGTGTGAACTTTTGTTGCAGTATGTTTTCTGTAAATGCCAAACTCCAGTTTATTGCTGACTTTATCAGAATGTCAGATCTAGGAAATTAAGTTTGTTATCTACTTCTATTTCCACTACGTTTTCTATGATATTATTTAATGAGTAAAATATGCCTAACTTTAGCAATAGATTCTATGCTTACAAATTTTAATAAGCACATATCGAGAAACGCTTTCTAAGGGAACTAGCATCCCTCTTCAAATTACTAAATTCCTCATACTAAAATTTGTATTAGACATTTTTAAGTTCTAGTGCCAGTGTGAATTTTCCTCCAGCAACCACCCGTTGTTGGCATTTGACTCGCAGCCACATTTATCAACGTACGTATTGCTAGACAGCTCCGAATAGGCACTGCAACGAACTGCCAGCGTGTTTTTATACGTTTTTGCGATAGACATGGCTGCTACAGAGTATGTTTTAAATTAACGCTTCTTTATTATGGATGCGGCAAAAACGCCATGCCGCGTTAAGTACACAACTGACTATATTTTATGCTGACGAGATATCAAATTAATGGCATTTTGGCTCAGCCATCCCGGCTACCACTTTTTCTTTTCATTACGTAAGTACTCGTTCGATAATTTAGTCCGTGAAAGCGAACTGTAAGCTATGTCTTTAGTATCTTCTCTAGTATTATTTCTCGGGGTGCTTTAACAGGCGCCTTTCAAATCATAACCAATTAACACGTCTGGGAGTCGACAGCATCTTTTAAATTCTCGCTCCAGTATGGGAAATACTGCTCGGAAGATAATTATGTCGATTAAACTATATTTTTGTTGAATCGTACTGAAACATAAACAAGTACCTGTACTGGTAAAAAAGCAAACATGTCCACGCGAATGTTATGCAAATTTATATCTAAAGCAGCTCTAAATGGTGGGACATTTTCGATTTCTAAATAAATTTTGAAGCGATTGATTTCTACAAAAAAAGGGTCCTCCATATAACCTTATTCCAATGGGAAAAGTATACTTGTCATTATCCTTATGAAGATACTCAAAATGAAAGAATTAGATCGTTGTTGAAATAAAATTGACTAATTAAATTAAGAATTATGGACACGAAAAACCATTTTGTAGCTAAAATATGAAATAGTCAATAAAATATCGAGGATTCTAAGGTTCGTAAATACAAAGGCAAATCATTGAAGATAATATATTAAAGTAAATAAAAGGAAAATTGCCTGATTTTTTCGTATAGCCAATAAATTACTGTTTGCAGGCTACGGTAATAATTTATCATATGAATTAAATGCTCATAATAACCATTGAAGAAATGACCTGCAGTCGCCTTACAGCTTTGGAATAATAGCAACCTTACTATGTACAGAGAGCAATTTCTCGCAGAGGATCGACTAATTCAATTTCCAACATAATCTCTTGAAATATGTACATCGCAAGCACCCGCAGTTCAGAGCATAAGCTGATGAACAGTGTCGGGAAAATACATCGTGAGCTGCAGACTTGCAAAGGAGTTAACGCTGCTAGTTCTGCACTGCATGTCATTGCGCTACTGATAGGTAAATCCGTGTCAAACAACGTATTACAAGCGCTCAATAATAATTATACGCTTGTTAGAACATCATTCTGTAAACAGAGCTCCAATGCAACTAGCTGTATTGGTTATCGCTATACAATACTTGTGATTAGTAAGATTCTTTTAAGAAACATTCATGAAAGAGTGTGCAAAACATACAATCATCATAAAAAAACTCCTAGTTAATTTCATGGATTCAGGAAGGGTAAATCAACAGTAACAGCAATGAATAGTCTTTTTTTTAATTTAATCTCAAAATTATATCCACTTTATTTACAATATGGTCATGGTAGGGCACTTTTATACCATATAAAAGCCATCTTTGGTACCGAAAATACATAAAAATTTTGACTTTGTCAAATAGAAGCAGGAAAACTACTTCAAACCAAAAAGCAACTAATATGCCAATAACAAAAAGGTAAAAAAAGACCACCATTACTTCCTTCAGAAAGTAGGATCGATACTAAAGAAGCGGATGATCATGGAAGTACTGCGTTGTCAAATAAAAAAAAACAGATGAAGTTGTTTGGAGGAGACCGACAATCGAGATCAATTAGCTGCAATCGTTGCAAAGATCGCGAGAAGCGTAAAAGCTCAAAACCGACACACAGATGTATCTTGAGCTGCATATTCGAAAAATTTGATCAGAAATGAGCTAGGACGTCGGGCGGCCTAATTTACTCCGCTTTTAGATCGAACCGTTGTAGCTAGCGACAAACGGATACCATTCCGAAATTCAGGAGGTCCAGATTAGTAAATATGCTTGAAATTATACGAATCGGAGGTGCAAAAATTTCAAGGTCCAAAAAGAACAAAGGGGTTAGCCTTTGATGTTTTTCGATCTTTTGGTGGAAACTAATTTTAGCTCAAAATCGACACACAGATGTATTTTGAGCTGCAGATTCCAAAAATTTGATCAGAAATGAGCTAGGACGTCGGGCGGCCTAATTTACTCCGCTTTTAGATCGAACCGTTGTAGCTAGCGACAAACGGATACCATTCCGAAATTCAGGAGGTCCAGATCAGTAAATATGGTTGAAATTATACGAATCGGAGGTGCAAAAATTTCAAGGTCCAAAAAGAACAAAGGGGTTAGCCTTTGATGTTTTTCGATCTTTTGGTGGAAACTAATTTTAGCTCAAAATCGACACACAGATGTATTTTGAGCTGCAGATTCCAAAAATTTGATCAGAAATGAGCTAGGACGTCGGGCGGCCTAATTTACTCCGCTTTTAGATCGAACCGTTGTAGCTAGCGACAAACGGATACCATTCCGAAATTCAGGAGGTCCAGATCAGTAAATATGGTTGAAATTATACGAATCGGAGGTGCAAAAATTTCAAGGTCCAAAAAGAACAAAGGGGTTAGCCTTTGATGTTTTGTGATTTTTCGGTGGAAACTAATTTTAGCTCAAAATCGACACACAGATGTATTTTGAGCTGCAGATTCCAAAAATTTGATCAGAAATGAGAAAAGAAGAGTCAATAGGTGCGCAACGAAAAACATTGTTTCATTAATAAAAAATAAATAATGCTTTCGGTCTCTCTTTAACAGCGATCTTATGTTATTTGATACGAGAAGTATTTCATCTTTCCTGATGAAAGACGAAATGACAATAGCTAAGAAACGAACTCATTTTGGTGGTTTTTTAGAACGCTGCTATACCTCAATGCCTCAGATACTTTTAGCTTTTTTGCAAAGACTCGTAATTTATGGTATCGACTAACGCTGTTCCAACTCCTAGGTCTTTGCTGTTTCGTAAATTTACCTTCCCCGAGAGGATATGGCTATTCAGGGGGTACGTAAATAAACTGGCTAAAGAAGCAGTTACGATAGGGCTTCATTTTTCCGGCTCAGAATCTTAATACACTAAATAAAATTATTGATTCACAGATGCGGTCGCAGTATTTTCCTCGTTCTAATTTTCATTTACGTTCAAATCGGCTACCTTTCGCTCAGTTAAATCTGAAGTGGAACAGGTTGGATTATTTGTACAAGATTCACACACATATAAACAGGTCGGTTATTTTCGATTCAAAAGCGATGTGAAGATTATTGCTCATTGAATGTTCAACAGAATTGCTAATTGGGATTTGTTTACTTTGCAGGTTTTGTATGGTGTTTACCAGCCTCACGCTCAGCGTTTTTTCCACCATCGACGATTTTGAAGTAACCGCGGGGGATATTCTTTTCTACATGGAGTCCATTGTTGTAGTGTGGTTTGGTGTCGAATTCGGACTGAGGTAAGATAATTATAGACCAGCAGCGACTCCTTGGTTCTTTAAACGGTTTATTTTATTAATATTACTATGAGATTAGCAGAAAATAATTTTAGCTTGGTCTACAAACCACTCTCAACTACACATATGGCTTTTACTTTACATTTTTTAAATTTTGGAACTAAATATTAGTCCAATGATGCACGCATTTTCATTTTTAGTTAATGACTTAAATACAGAGTGTGTGTCATTGCGTGAAGATTGAAAGCGTGAAAGATTTATATTGGAGAGAAAATATAATAGTAATTGACAAATGACAACCCATATTGCAGTCTTTCATTTCGCTTATGGCTAATAATGCAGTAAGTGCAGGCTAATTATTTTAGAAATGAGAAGTCGGAATCAAATGTACAGTACTTTAGATCCTGATCCTAGTTTTCAAAAGCAAGTTTGTGCAGACCTACAACTTTGAAAAATGTCGTTTGAGGTTGTGGCTGCCGTTTAATTAAAAAGCGTTTCTTTTTCAATGACGAGCTTGCGATGTCTAAAAATTCTTCGCTTTTTGTATTTTGTTAGTGTGTGGTAGTTATTTCAACTACTTGTATATTCTTCTTTACTTAAGGGTGTATTCCACCCCTCTGACACTTGCAAATTTTACATGTAACTTATCGATTTTTTTGCATTTAAGATAATTTATTTATACGAGTATAGAGCGTCGAAAAAATTAATATGGCAGAACACAATAGGCAGCTTTCAATTGTCACCCGTCTTAGTGCAATAAAACAACTAGAAAAGGGGAAAAATATAATAGTTTAGGATCCTCAACCCTATATCTTCTTTTAGATGGGGTCTAGATGACCATAACTACCACCATTTATACAGCGAGGCTTCATTTTAATGGCTTCGGTTCAAATCGCTGGCTAAAAAATACCACCCTTGTATTATTAGAATTAGTTTACGCCGTGAGTGTTTACCAATGAGCTTATTTAACACCTCGGGCAATGCGGGCCTGTGCTGCTTTGAGGGGCACAATGAGAGATGAGATGACCATTCCACTTTTCAATTAGCGCTTGTAAACAGACCATGCGTCATAGGAACTAGCTCTGAACATTGAAAAGGGATAAGGACCATGGCTGCCCTCAAAGGAACGTCGACCAGTGGCGGAAAATGGATTGCCCCTAGAACATCACTAGCAAACTTAGTTGACGTAGTAGTAAACTGTCCAGGACTGCATACAAGCGCAGAAATGCGGAAATGTGCGCTAGTGAGTTTGCAATACGAACAGTTTTTTTGCCATAAAATGTATTTCCGATCGTACGCCGGAACGTCGTGTGTAATTAGAAATATAGAACGGAAGCACAGACTGGATGCCCATTACTGCTGTCGCAGGAACTGTAAGGCCTGGAGTATCCGTTAAAGTTTTCCGGTTACGGGGGGGAAATTTATCAATACATTTAAACAGTACACAATAATTCCACTGTCTTCAGATGTTAAGTTCTCTCTTTTCTCTTCCAGAAATTTGACAGGACATTAAAGTAAATTGTTTTTGTTACATGGCCTAAAATTAAAAGCAGTAAAAAAGGTATAGATAGCTACAGTGCTGTGTGGTACGGATTTTGGGCGGTTAAAGCACTTCGCACGGGTAAAGTATGTACCTACAACAAATATCTTCCAGTCGTCACTTCCATTCGCTCCAAAAATCTGTATATTATTAAAAATTGCAGTATTCAGTGTTATGCAGATGACTCGCAGTTACAATTTTCTTTCAACCCTAAAAGCACTGCGATATCCCGCGCGCCCGTGGACCGTGACCTAAGGGCTATAGTTGGTTATTCTCGAAACATTAATTCAAAATTAAAACCAGAAAAGTGTGCAGCAATGTTTTTCTGTCCAAATCGTTTGCGAGAAAGCATATTGACAGATTTTAAAATTAATATTAATAATCAACCATTGACTGTTGTTAACAGCGTAAGAAACTTAGGTTTAATATTTGAAAGCGATCTTAGTTTTAAACAACATATTGCCGGCATAGTAAGGAAGGCTTATCTAGCTTTGAAACTGCTGTATTGTAACAGATATTTAATAAATTTCAGAATGCGTAAGAAACTTTGTGAATCGTTAGTGTTGTCTATCTTTGATTACGGTTTCATTATGTTTTACTCACGTCTGGATAAAATAACTAAGTTAAGATTACAGAAAATCCAGAATAGCTGTTGTAGATTCGTTTATCGCATACCCCGTGATGAAAGAGTGTCTCAAAGAATAGTGGCACTGGGTTGGCTTAGAGTAGATGATAATTATAGGTATAGTTTGTAAGCGTTTTTCATTAATATCTTGGGAACCTCCACACCTCCATACCTTCGAGGCAAGTTTCACTTTAGATCTGATGACATAAATGTTAATGTAAGGAATCTATCTTCCTATCATTTCCTAGATATCGTACTACCTTGTTTCGCAGGTCATTTTCGTATAACTGCTTGTTATTGTTCCTATTGTTATAATTTGATTGTTGATTATGGCTTGTAGGAATGGAAAAGGTTGAGTTCAGTAGCCTTAATAAAGACGTAATATTATTATTATTAATTTTATGACAGGCCTTCACGGGACTGTTGATAATAATGTAACACCAGCAGTAAGCAGCATATTCCGAACACGCCAATTCAGAGTGTGCAAAAGAGAGGCTCGTCGGAAGACTTTACAAAGTTCCTTGAGTCTAAACTTTAGTGAAGGCGGAGTACACGCTAATGCCAAAATCCTATTGTCGATGCTTCCTGGCGACGGAGAGCTCTGACAGTCGACGTCAATCCACTCACATAAATCGAATATCGCAAATTGTCTTGTATACAGCCCTTACACTGATTTATCACCAAGGAATTCCTAGTTAATTGGCTGTGGTATCGCGCCCGAGACGTTACGACAATTAATGCAAATCTTTGGGAACCCAGAATATACAGAATGCGGCTCAATTGCTGACATCAAAGCAAAGTACTGCCCCTGAAATCCCCATTGCAACCTGGCGTGCACTTCAGGGGAATCGTAGAGAACGGGCCAATAAAAGGGATGTCACAAGCAAGGACGAGTTTATTACATTAAAATCAGAAGTTATAGTCGTAAATGAAAATGCAATTACTGCGAAAGCAGATGCAGTGGATGAGCCTGGCGTGCGACAAGAACACCAAAATTGATTTTTTTATTGCAGCCCCTTGCAGTCATAACAGACAAGAAGGGTTGCTTAGGACGGGATCAATCAATGCTTCCTTTGCAAACTCTCTCGGTAAATTTGAGCTGAACAATATGCGTCTTGTACGTGAGAATTCAAATCAAAACTGCATATTCGAACTTAGAGCGAACAAGGGAATAGGTATAATGTTTGCAAGGTACCCAAACTTCTGAACTCTCTGCAGTTTCTATATATAAATGCATAGGATTTGTAGGACGTATTGATAGTGCTCAAAATGTGACTGCAAAAGTTGAACTTGTGCATGGTCCTCATCCGCACTATTCAAAACCATACCGTTAGCATTATATTGATAGATAACTATACTGTGTTTTCTGGTGAAAGAAAGGACAAGTAAGTTAGTAGTAAGACACGATGTATTCATCATTTTAGTATGACAGGGAAGTTACAGTATTGAATAGTTTAAGATCATTCGCAAATATAAGGTTCAGACTTTTTAAGTGAGTCAGGAATACATAAGAAACAGAAGAGGGCCTAGATTTGATTCCTGCGGGACTGCGAAAGTAGGAAAAAAAGGAATAGAAATGTAGTTAGCATAACGCACGCTATTTTCTCTAAACAAAAGATAGGAGAAATAGAGAACTTATTTCAAAGGACAACGTGATCAATCTGATCGAAAGCCTTATGAAAATCAATGTGAATAACGTCCACCTGACCAAGTTCATCCAGTACTTCAGGAGCTAATTGCGAGAAGCATGCTAAGTTCGTTATAGTAGATCTGCCAAGCATAAATCCGTGTTGAGCGGAAGATATAGATTTATTGACACACGAATATGTACTCAAAAACCTTCGTAAAGTTGCAAATTAGGGAGATAGGACGGTAATTGTCAACCTGGGCAATTTTGTTCTTTTTAACTACAGGACAAATGCTTTTTCCAAATTTTAGGAAAGGCCGACGAACGCAGAACAAGGTTAAATGTAAGAAAATATTCCAGTAGTCAAAAGAATTTTTTTAACGTTTCAGAGCATTATAAATCTCATCCCGAGAGATGCAGTCCAGACAAACAGAAGTGGGATGGCATTTGGATTTAATGTTAAGAAACTAAAAAAAAAATAGCAAAGGCATTTATAATACCATGTGGATTAAATAGCTCCAAATTATTATACGTCATAACGCCAGGAATTCTAGTATTACCTTTTTACACTAAATAAAAGATCAGAACTATACAAGCCAAGGCAATTATTTTTTTGTTTTGGAGCGTAATATCGTTCAGATTTCAATCTCTTGTATTGTTTAAATATCTTGTGTTTATTACAATTAAAATTGATAATCTCAAACCTGGAAGGATACCGACGCTGCGACCAAAATGATTTAATGTATTATAAGCTAGATTAGCATCACTAAGAAATGGCCAGTCAGTATCAAGAAGGGAGCTATATAGTAATAGAATCAGGAGTAGCTCGTACAAGTGTTTTTAGAATTCTTCACAAGTGGTCTATAGACAAAGACAAAGAAATCTTTGCATTCTTTTATGAACGATCTTTTTATATGGTGCAGCTGGCAATCCGTTTGTAAGATTTTGGGAATCAATCTGATCGAACCAAGCAGAACCTAAGTAAAAACCAATACTTTGAACTCCTTTTCAGGCTATGGTCCTCAGGCTGCAGGTCGCGTTACCAAGGCTATTACGGCCGTTTGAAATTCCTTAGACGTCCTTTCTGTATCATAGGTAAAACAGAGAGATACAGGTAAGGTAACTCCGTCTTGATTCGTCCTATTGCAGATGTGATAACAATAATAGCTTCCGTCGTCGTGTTGGCAATGCGCTCCGGAGGTCAAGTTTTGGCTGCTAGTGCTCTCCGAGGGCTCCGTTTCTTTCAAATTCTACGTATGGTTCGGATGGACAGACGAGGTGGTACCTGGAAGTTGCTGGGATCCGTTGTATATGCGCATAGACAGGTACGTCGCAGTTACTTGTACAGGGTATTCCCAAAGTCATTAGTAAAACTGGAGTAGACTTTACCTTCTGTCTCAAATGTAGCATCCAACTAGACGACCATGGTCTCAAAAAATATTGTTACAGTGAGCTAAGACTAAAACCTTGGAAAAGTACTCTATATTTCTAATTTAGGCCCAGACCAATTGACAGATGATATTCTGGATGTCCTAAAAGAACTGGATACTACAGCTAGCTTTTCTATATTTTTTTTTTGCTGAAGCCATCATCTAATGCGTTTGTTATTAAACTTCCAATCAGTGGTTCGTGATCTTTCGTCTGCAATTATTGAATAAAAACAATGACTTGAAAAATTAAACTAATGTGAATCCAAATATCTTACATTGCTTGGCAACTTATTATACAAAATGTAGCAGGTTTCAGGAGTTTTTTGGCTACTACTTAGTCTGTATAGTGGAGTGACTAACAAATTTGCAGATCTTGTATCATGATTATTGTGATAATAAGTAGGGCTGCAAGTATTGATTATTTCGATTAGAAATGAGTTCTGGGACACTGTATTGTGCGGTCATTCAATCAAATCCTTGACGTACTCACTTATTTAGATCAATCAAGACGAAGGAAAGCTAATCATAACATATAAAAAGTTGCGAGAAGATTAAAACAATTCTGAAATGTTATTGTCAGAATTTGTCATCTTCATCAATTAATGAATGTTGTCTGATGCCACACATCAATGAACGATGACCTAACGGAAAAAAGTAGAGATCTACCTGAAGAAATAAGCTGCGCGTTCACCAAGCTAGAGGCGAAATAATGATTAATTGTGTTTTCCATTTATATTCCCTTGTTAACAACACCCTGACAGGTAAGCTCGCGTTACACAACTTCTTCGGACCATTTTTCATCTTTATCCGTGTATCCTAGTTCATTTTAATACAAAACTTGTGGACCAATAAACGTGTCAGAAACAGTCGTCAAAAGATATTTATAACGCTCATAAATCGCCTTGCAAGGGCAGTAAAACGAAACTGCATTTTCGGAAGCTGCTTATTTATTCATATGTATGGTTCTGCGCAATTTCCAATAATTAATTAACGATTAGTACACGGATTGGATTATATATGAACGCAAAACTTTTTTTGTAATTTTTATTCCATCATTTGTTCGTCAGTAGTTGTTTTTACCTTTCTCCATTTAATGGGCTTATTTATGTATAAAATATTGTTTGATGATCTAAACTGTAACAAATATTTATTGAGGAAAACCCTGCATTACATCTCAATGTAAAGACTGCATAAACGGAAAAACGTGATATAATGGTTAGTTTTTTCAAAAGTACTGGCAAAAATAGCAAATAAGTATGGAAAGTTAAGGCAAAATGAAGTTCGCGGAGTTCTTCATTGATTACGTAAATATCAAAAATATACCAAAGGACTCTTGTGGAACGAATACAACTTTGGAGCATTATTTTCTTTAATTCCATTATTCCACTAATTGAGGTGATTTGCGTATTCGAATGTAAATCCACAAATTTTACATTTATTGAATTCGATGATGTCTTCAGAAGTGCATTCGCAATAACCAAAATTGACCTTCAAGCGTTGGCTCGTAGTAAACAGTTTTTTGTTTAAATAGCGTTTAGGATACTGAATTATTCGATAAGTAAAATAATAAAAGACGGTTTTTTACCGAGCATTTTGCCCAACCATTATATTAAAAATTTGGACCTTCGAGGATGATTCTGGATCATCCTCGTTACGCCAATGCTATCTTTAACTAACGAAACATACAAGGGTTATCCAGTAAATAACGACACAGATTGCTGCAGCTCAAAACCAGTCCACAAAAAGTCATGGACACTTTTAACTGAAAGTGTTTATATCAGATTACCATTTGTTTGGACCACTTAAAGTAGCTCTGTGTGGGAAACATCTTCAATCAAATCAAAATGCTAAAGGGGCAGGTGCAAAACGATGGAACAGGTGAGAAAGTTTTGTAGTGATCTATAGTAATTTGTCTCGTTATTTTCTAAATGACCCTTTATTATTGCGCTCACAAGGAAGCTCTTCCCAAAAGGTCGGCTTTAATTTCTTCCGCTGTATTTTGCTGGTGTTTGTTCATCCACCGCAACACGGCGACGTTAATTCTAGCCCTTTAATGAAGAACCCTTTGACCGCGTATTTGTGAAGGCTCACAAGAAGCGACGAAGTTTTTTAATTATAATTTATATCGGGGGGCGAGCACCGAAAGGTTAACTGAGACACAAATTCCGCGATCGTTTCCTGTGGACTATTGTGTTTGTAGGACTCGAGTTGGGATATTTGCCGTTAAATTACATTTCTTTCATCATACCGATATGAAATCCCCTTGTAGAAATGTTTATTACCAAACAAGGGGTCTAGCAATAATAAGCTTATCTCGTAAGTATGGAATTATACAAAACAGCAACCAATTGAATTACAAATGAGAAGATATAAATTGTGGGTTGCTTATATAAATAATTGCCAATCTGCGTCAATCCTTCTTTGTAATCTAAAATCCAATTATAACTAATAAGCTGTTTTACAAGAGTTGGCGTTGCATGAACAAATAAAGGCAGATCGTGGGAGATTTTACGCAACTTCATGCACAAAAAGGGATGAAGGCATAGTTATCAAGCTACGGATTTAAGGGGCACAAGGAGCTAACAAGTTGCCTTACGTGAAAGCTAGAAAGCCTGCCCCATCCGGTCGCATCCACGTAGCTACACATTGCTTACGCTTATGCCAATTACCGTTGAGTCCAAGCGATTTAAATTCCTTGAATTATCACGATTGACTGTATGTCCTATAATGCCGATTTAAATTTAGAAAAAAGGCAGTCTCTCATGCTAAACGTTATTTTCAGGAGCTGATCACAACTTTGTATATCGGCTTCTTAGGTTTAATATTCGCTTCGTTTTTGGTGTTCCTCGCGGAGAAGGATGTGAACAAGAAATTTTCCAATTTTGCTCAAGCACTATGGTGGGGTGTGGTAAGCCATCCTCGTCTATAGCCCAAAAACGATACAACACCGCTTTTTTTTCAGATAACCCTGTGTACTGTAGGGTATGGGGACATGGTACCAGAAACATGGCAGGGCAAGATAATAGCATCGTTTTGTGCTCTGCTGGGAATATCTTTCTTTGCACTGCCGGCCGTAAGTACATTAATTATTATTATACTCTTAGTTGTCTTGCATTAAACCCAAGATATCTGACTGATATGCGCTGAGGTTGCCTCCAATTGATTGTTCCAGCAGGTCTTTCTTACTAAACACCACCTGAATTTCGGAATGGCATGCGTTTGTCGCTAGTTACAACGGTTCGATCTAAAAGCGTAGTAAATTAGGCCGCCCGACGTCCTAGCTCATTTCCGATCAAATTTTTGGAATCTGCAGCTCAAAATACATATGTGTGTCGATTTTGAGCTAAAATTCGTTTCCACTGAAAAATCACAAAACATCAAAGGCTTTGTTCTTTTTGGACCACGCATTGAAAAAACAGTTTTATGTGCTAAAAGGGACACTCAACAGAGATCGTTACCCAGCAAGATTTGAGTGTTGCGAATGAACCAATTGTAAAGAAAGCGAGATAATGAGGAAGATAAACCTAAGCTAACCTAAACCTACTTGATTGAGAAGCACTCTACGGGTTTACAACTTAGTGGCAAAGAGTTTTCATTGAGATTATAGCATAATCCTTCGGAGAGGTTTAAAATGGGACGTTTTCCAACTGTCGATGTCGTTAGAATTTGTTTACTAATACATGGTGGCTATTTATTGATTGTTATCTCCACTAAGAGAACTTGAAATAAAGTGAATCCGTTTTCTACCAGCAACACATTCACCGTCATCATCAGAAATATTCCTATAATTTCAAAACCAAATATTTAATTCGGTAATTTCAAATTCAACGATAGACAGCGCAGCTTTCACCTGTTTGAGAATTAAGTTATCATTATAAACTTTTAAAGCGATAATTTTTTAATCGTATCAATATAGTAATATTAGCAAGGGAAGATACCACCAAATTTTTAAATCAATTTTGAAAGAAAACATGGCAAGCACCCAAAACTTAACATTAACAATGACAAAGGAACAAATGAATCCTGACCTAAAGTATCTCAAATGAATTTCGAATTGTTAAAATTCGTAGTAGTTGTCGGTGAATAATGAGATCAACAACTTTTGAAAAATTAAAAAATCTCCAGATTTTTTTGCAGGTCATAATTACCGTAATAGAAGTTTCGCGTAAAATCTAGTTGTTCTATATAAACGCGTATTAGGGATACTGCTACCTTATACAGTGAAAAATTTCTTGTAAACAGTCCATCCAAGTTGACGTCACAAAATTCGTATCACCCATTTGTGTACGGACAAAGAAAAATTAATTGCACTGACGCTGTTTATTACTGCATTAGTCCTGAAGTTTTAACTATTATTAATTAACACTCAATGAAAGCTTGTGCGATATCCTGAGATCCACTACATAAAAAATATGCATTCGATATCATAATTATTATTATTTTACGCACTGCTAACATTTGATGCCCATTTCAAACAATACACTTCTTCTGTCAATTTTGTCATAAAGAATTAAGTTATGATATTCACGTCGTTATCATTAAGTGAAGAAAAATTGTTTATAAAGTTCTGAGTGAATATGCCACACCAGTATATTTTGTGAACTGTAACAGATTTCTTTAGTAAAAAATAAGATACAACCTACATAGACGACATTAGAAACTGGTTAATGATATAATTTTGGCAAGAAAAATCAATATTAAATATTAAAAACGTATTTGATTTTATTGGCCTGTAGGGCATATTAGGTTCCGGTTTTGCCCTCAAAGTCCAGCAGCAACAGCGTCAAAAGCACATGATCCGAAGAAGGCAGCCAGCAGCTATGTTAATTCAGTCGTTATGGAGGTGCTACGCAGCTGACGAACATTCCCTTTCGATAGCAACGTGGAAAATACACCAAGTACCATTACCTAGCCCGCCAGCGTAAGTACGGCATATTATCTCGCACTAAATTGTAAATAACCATATGGTAGATTTAACGATCTATGTAGACTTTAGGCAGCTATAAACTATCTACTCTTCTTCACCTTTGTACACTACTTATACTTTCAAATTGCATGTTTGCCAGAACTAAACCGCAAGAAGCAGATAGTGTTATCGAGAAGATACAAACTATATCCTCAGTTGTGTAAGTACCTTTTTATCAGACCTTATCATCGCCTCACATCCTTCACTTCCAGGGGCGTATTCGAAAGGACAAATTTGCAACGGCTTTTGTACAAAGCTAGCTTAACAGTGCTTTACAGTAGTTCTTCTTAGCAAATACGCCTCTGCACTCAGTGCATGCTTTCGCAAATCGTACACAAGTAACCGGAATATCATTCCCCCACAAAATTTTACTTGCAGCTTATTTAACCCCACGAAAGGATAAACAGGATGTGTATTTAATTAAAGCGAAAATGAGCTGGTTTAATTAAATTTACAGTTCGATGAACCAACAGTTTTTACTTATTTCTTTGTTATTGGAAAGGACTAAACGATCGGCAAATTTGCTAAAACCCTGTGCACTGGACCGATATCAAACTTCATTAGCAACAACTCAAAAACGGTACCGATCGCAGCGCAGCAGGTAGAACTGAATGGATTCAAAAGACATGATTTCATTTTGTGCAGACACGGTGTAATTACATCAGATTAAGCAGAGATTACAGTTCACGCCATATACAGAAGTTAATGCAACTGTACGTCCAAGGGATTTGTCCAATTTGAATGGCATTCAGCGCGGTCACAAAAATACTCGAAATTCACCCTAATGTTGCAAACCGAATACAAATGCCTGCTATGATGGATATTTATGAGGACTCTAATCCTCAAATGTTATGTGCGTGCATGAGCGCTTTAACTGCTGTGAAGTTGCCATGGTCCAGTGCGCTTGCTCAAAATTATTACTATCGTCTGGTCGGCTCCAAATAATTTTTAATTAACGCTATTTGATTTCCTTGGTCCCGATACGAAGATTCGAACTGAACGTATGCCTTTAATTATTGAGAAGTTGGTAAATTCCACACATTTCTTTTGGTCAACAATGAACGCTATATTTCATACAACCAATATTCGATATAAGTAAAATAAACATCCTGTGGGACATAAGCAAACTCAATTCCGTTGTATCAAGGAATCAAGAAATGTAAAACAACTGGTAACAATATAGAAATCATGGGTGTTCAACGCAATGGGCTACTTGCATGTTTTTTTAAATATGCTATGAGCAATATAAAATATACGCTCTCCAAAACTTTCCTTTCTAATAACGTTATTTAGGAGGATTTTTTTTGTGTTATTGGGCCTGTTTCATATTTAAAAAACGTACCTACGTGGGTTAAGTAATTTAATGCAATTCCTACATATTCTTCAGAATTCTGCAATTGAAATTTGATTGTTGTAAATTAGTTTTAGCCATGTCGTAATTTTCAATCATATGAAGAAGATATTAGATATACGGGGGTCATGAAAAATAGAGCTTAATTTTTATACAGCGAAAATTTAGGATAACTTCCACTTATTTCCAACAGAACCAATAAATATTTCGTGCAAGTTGCCATTGCAAGATGCAGCAGCCTTCTTTTACAACCTTCCGCATTAATTATGGGATCCAAAAAATCATTCCTTACAAATGAGCGTTATTTCACAACACGCCGAAACATTCTCATATATTCACATTAGCTCGTTGTTTGTGAGGGAAACGAGCAGTTTTGTTGTCATTTTCTAGGAGAGTATCGAGTAGTTTCAAGCACAACGCATCGTTCGTCAGCCGGCTGCCAMCTATAAGAAGGCACAAAAGCACTTCACTGCATTCKCCGTCCATGCATAAGKGCCCGCCAAGGGGTGGATGCAGGAGTTTCGCGGATATGAACGCTTCAGCTGAAAATCTAGGTTGATTGGGTGCATKKCATCGCGACGCAGACTAAAACGTTGCCCTTCTTTCAGGCGGCGTCACCAGCAATGGCAATCGCAACTTGAACGCCAGCCACAGCGAAGACTCCGTAGCTGAGACCACTCTGTCCAAGAAAAACTCAGACGGTGAGCTTGATTGTTGCTGTATGCAAAAAGAGCATTTTCTGTCATTATGCCACTTTAAAAATGAAACGATTCTTGAGATGATTGTGTTACACGACACTTGTAAAATAAATATAAATAAATATAAATATAATAAAATATAATTACGAAATTGGTAATATCTGCGGATACATAAAAATCTTCCACTTCTTGAAGGTGTTTTACACAGTTTCCCATTAAGGCTGGTCGATTTTTTCCACTTCTGTTCGTACCAAGTCTATGACAATAGCACTGAGATTTGGGATTTTATTGTTTCTTCTTGCGCCTCTTTTTAGATTGCTCCATATTAATTCAATCTCATTGAACAGACAGGTGGAAGCCTTAAATACTGTGTGTCCAATAATTGGGTATTTGCCATGTATTGGGTAACATCTAATCCACAAAACAGCTGTGACAGCTTATAAATTTGAAAAAATGGATCGTAAAGTGTATTTTTAATATTAAAAATGTGAATATTCAGGTGTCTTGTAAATGGCCGCTTGTTTACATCTGGGGTCAGCGCGTCACGCGTCAACCTCAGCCCGTCAAATTATCAGTTTGTTGTTTGCGTTCATTTTGTGACAAGCGAATTAAAATACCCCAAGAAAAAGTTAAATACTTATGAGTTATGACTTCTGAAGGCATGTCATTGTTATGGAATTTGCGTACAGCGACAAGCGGTTCAACGCGACGGAGATGAGGAACGTAAAAGCAACAAGCAACAGCATAAATGAACTTTTTATAAAATTAACGCAGCATTGATAATTTGATCACGGTGGGTTGTTGGAAACATACTATTTGTAAACATAAAAATGTAAGAATCAAAAATGTACCCTAAACGTGACATTTATTTTCGGGGCTCTTGCCGCTCGTTTCCAGTCTAGCTAACAGTCGAATATATGGGGAACAACGTCGTTCTTTATTATAACATTTCCATCTATCAACTTAAAACACATATAATTTTTCATATCCTCTTCAAGCTATAACAAAATGGAAACTGAATGGTAAACACTTATAACCCGAAAACAATAATAAAACTTACAGTAAGAATTAAGATGATCTTCACAACAGAAAAACAAACTTTGCGATTTCGGCATATCACGTCTAGGGGCCTTAAACAACTTTTTCATACGTTGATCATCTCGAGGAACGGTTACAAAAATTTTGTTAGCTGTACTGACTGAAGTACTTTTATAACCATGTACAAAWCAACACTYGTTTTGTTTTCCATACATAATAGACGCTTGTAAAACTACACAAATCACTTTTTGGTGCGACCTCTTACACCGCCCTTTCAATAAACACCACACAAAAGCTTTTCCAATACAAGAATGATACTACACCATTAAACAGCACGCTCCTCGGTAATGTTTACATGACACTTGACGTCACGAGTTGAATAACCTTGGATAGAAGCGTTTTGGCGGTGACTCCTAAGATTCGAATTTCAGACCTGAAATTCTCTACCTACAAATATTTTTTTGTTTTTTTAACATGGCGTACGATATATATGCACATCAAGATTCATTTACGTAATTTTCAAAAAAAGTGATAATATCAAATTGTTTATTTGTCGCTTTCATTGGTATCCCAATATTGTTATTTCTCAGGTATGAAATAAATTCTTTTTTAAAGCGGCAGTAGATTTTTAATTAATTGCTGGGGATCATATTTTGCATCATCCATGACAATTACTGAATTTGCAGGTAAAAATGGAAGTAGTCTTTTGTCAAATGTTTTATAACAAAAATTAATACTGATTCATAAAGACTGAAGATTAGTAGTTCCTTAGCATCGGGATCAGGCCGCTAGAAGGATGCAGGAATAGCTTTGAAACCGAGGCAAAATTTGGTCGCCCTCAAATGATGAGTTAAAATTATTTTCCAGATGAAGATGAAGAACCTAGATGTATCCAGCTAACGAACCAACACAAGGGTGCTATTAGGGCCATTCGAAAGGTGAGTAGAAAAAAGTAGGCAACCTATTTATTAAGCGTGAAGATACAAATATAAATTAATTTATTACACTTTTCGAGAACCTCCCATACTTCCATCTGTTATGAATATTAGGCATCATGTGTGCGAGCAGGGTAATTTATACCGTGTTTCGTTGTGATTTAGATGAAGTATTTTGTAGCGCGGCGCAAATTTAAGGAAGCGCTGAAACCTTATGATGTCAAAGACGTGATAGAACAGTACTCCGCTGGTCATGTTGATTTGCTCGGCAGAGTGAAAATCGTTCAAAATAGGTACACTTATAAATGGATGTACAATGGTTGATAAAAGTCTTCCGGCAAAGCCGTATCGATTTTATTTTTATTCATAATTCAATTCCCGCGGCGAACGGCGATGCCGAAAGATGCTGCATCAGCCTTCTCTATTTGCTGTCTCTGCTGTTTATTGTTTACCCCTGTCCCCATGTGTAAAACACCCGAATCTATAATTGCTCTGTGTATAAATTGCGCATGCTGATTGTTTCGGTGTTGTTACACGTGAAATCGCCGATTGATTTTCTAACAAACCGGCGATAACCACTGCTACATCACGTTTCTACAAACCACGTGTTTAAACTTTTAGAGTGAGCGTGGTTTGTTGAAACACCCTGTAGATTCGTGTCCACTGGATATGTAGATGTTATAGTAAAAGTCGTACTAATTTAGCTAAATGGAACCTAAACTTGGTATTTGCATGCCAATTTACTTTGAATCTAACTCCTTACGTTTGTATAAAGTAGCCCAAGTAGTCGTTATACAAATAACTCGGTGCCAGTATAATTTAAAGGAACTTTATACGACTTTTGCTGGAAACTCATCACCTGAGAAGTATATTGTATAGATATTTCCAGTTTAAAAGTTGAGCAAGTATTAAAGCACAATACACGTAAACAAGACTTAACTACTTATTGTCGGGTCTTTAGCGGATAACTTGTAAACAAAATTTTCGTTTCGTTGTCCGTATGTCTAGCTCAAGTATTTTGTGGCCAGAAGAAAATTTAGGGAGGCATTGAAGCCCTATGACGTTAAAGATGTTATTGAACAGTACTCATCTGGTCATGCCGATCTTTTGAATAGAGTGAAAAACTTGCAGTACAGGTAAGAATTTGAAAGCTAGAAACCATTCTGCCCTAGCTACTAGTTACTTAATTCTGCATTTTTACCTCAGGTGCTAACAGTAGCAATCACAATATTAAGACGATTCAGCTCGCATCTATACCAGTATTACTTAGTTTTACGGCTTTACATCGCCATCAATAACTCGCTGCTACTTCATAACATAATATTTTTCCTCAAATCTTGCCCCTATAGTCAATTTAAAAAATCATACACTTCTTAAAGTCTGCAGTTTTGTACATCCCCGTCCTGGAACAAAACACAATGAAACACTTCATCACGATATTTAATTAAGCGAATTAAGCCTGTTAAATAATCACTAATCACCCAAAGTATATACTTTTATACTCGTCGTTGATCTTAATGATGAAAATGTAGAGCGTTCGATTCTGTACATTTTTCATTTCATAATTTTATCTCTCGGATTAATAATCATTAGCAATTTAGCGAAAATATATGATTAAAATCGATTTTTTTACTTTTAATCCATTTAGTATCCTTATTTTACACCACCATGGAGCATTTTTATCGTTCATTTAAGATAATTATTGTTTTTAATCTTTTCGAGCTTCTTGTATTCATATATATTGTGAATTGTGGTTACCCCCTCCATCTAGCTATTATTTGCATCCGTTATAGTGTCATGCTTATCGTAGTGAGTATAGTAGTGATACATCTAATAAAAGTATCAACAATAGAAGTCGAAATTATAGATAAAATTTTGCTAACTAATGGAAGCTAATAAGATAAATTTCTAACTAACGAAAAAGATTCATTCTTCCTGACCGCCAGATTTTGCCAAGTCTTCATTATCACTGCCCCAACGCATATACTTATTGCCTTTGAACACTTTGAAGGGAGAATGAAAAAAACTCTTAGCAAGAATGTCATAGGTATTGGAATTCCGGCGACCAACATTGGAACCAGTTAATCTATATGATCGTTCTTGGAACCACCTTTTTCTATTTCATCTAGTCCCGTTGAAGTTTTTGGAAGCAGTTCTCCCATTTGCTGCTCTTTATAGTCATCATCGATGACATCTTCTTCATCAGATTCACTGTTAACTTGGCCATGATCTGAATCGGGACCAACAGACTTGTTTTTCTTTTTTTGTGGTTGATCATCTGCGAAAAGTCTTCTACAAGCTTTATCTCGTTTCCGCTTAGGAATACGGCTCATATCTTTTTTCGTAAATTTTCCGGGGGTTCGTATGGCAATTTTTCGATGAATTATTTGTCCCTGTTGCGTTGCTAGTCATGTTTAATAAAAGGTTATAAACATTTTGCACTAATCTTTTAGAGCATGTCAGTTAATCGCCAAGCAAACCACATTCGTCCATCTCAGAATTGAAGTTCTCTTCGTTTGGTTTTGGTTCTGTGCAAAAGTAATTTTCACTATTTTTATGATCACCAAATATGCCTTGGGCAATTTTCAGTGTCTCTAGATAATCCTGCCAATTGTTAATCAAATGAAAGATCCTCTGTTTTTCTGAAATTAAAGCTTTCTTTATTGCTCCTCTCATTCGCTCTATGTTAGATTTCAAACTTTTCCGCAGCTTCACAGGTAAACCTTATTTTTTGTCGAACTTAAAAACGACTTTTTTGATGCAATTCTGAGACAGTTTCTCAGCAGATAGTTTGTGCATTTGGCGAACTAGTTGTGGTCCGTAAGGTTTTGCGGTCAGAAGTCTGTCGCTGTCACCTACCAGTTTTACATACTTCAGTCCGTGCATATCAATACTTTGAAACTTTCAGCAATTATATCGGATTCCATTCAAGTAGATATTCCTTTCCAATTTTTTGTGCATCTGTGCACTGCACTGGGATTGTTCTCTGCCTTTGCACAATTGATGCAAAATTTATTTCACACACCTATGTATAGCAAKTTTCCTGTTTTAACCCCCAAWAGTACTCTTTCCGCGTGTGTAGTCAAAACTAAAACCTTCGAGTAGCATCTAAGATTTCCCTAGTGATAAAAACAAAAGTGGTGACTGTTTTAAGAAGGAACAATAAATACAGATAATTTACGAGCACAATGATGCATCTGCAAATTATAAAGGGATTGCAACAAGGGGTACATCTGCAAAGTTTACGAGCGCGAAACTCCGCCCCTCAAAGCATTAAAGGTTAACTCCCTCGGTGCTAACATTGTTCAAATTTGATGCAACAAAAATTCATTATTTTTGCTGCGATAAAGAAAAGAACAAATGTTTTGCGTATAAAAATTAAATTTTCTCTGGTGCTCTCGTCTTATTTTTTTGTTTTAATCTTAATTTTTTTTCTTGCACCTTTTTATTTTTTTTCGGCAAAAGTCAGTGTGAATTTCGAAAAAGTACGATGACAACTCTCGAGAGAAAAAATATAATGAAAAGTACGGATTTTATCTTGCATAAACCATGTAGAGTAGTACGTATAAAAAGCCTTAAAAACAATTGAATGTAAATGCAAGGAAGAATATAGAGCAACACATAGTTCTAGATAGGTGGGTTCAATAATTTATCTCTTTCTCAAAGTATTAGATGAGTGTTGTCATAAGAAAAGATTATCAGGAACAGTCCCTTGATTACAAGGAGCTTCTAAAGATTAAAACATTAATTACTTTACATTGAGATGCTCTACATTTGGAAAATTCAAAAAAAGTACTTAAGAATTACGACAAGTATTACTTTTCCTGTAATTTCTGCAAAGGGTAACAAAATGAATTAAGGTGACTATGGGTACAAGACCTTAAAACAGGCTTTAAACAAATGCATTTGTTCCAAGGAAGGGTCATCAGTGTGTCTGAAAGAACCTCGTTCTTTTAATGAGAAAGAGCTCATTAACAGCGAGACAAATCCCGTGGGGACCTGGTTCCACACTGATTACTCGGCTGCATGATGACTTCAATAACTTTCCGCCCTGCATGTACAGAGAGAATGTGTAATACATCTACTAGGCGTCGTACTATTTGCTCTGGTGGCATTTCATTTAACTTTAATATAGGTGCATGCTTTCGGAAGTAGGAAATGCTGGAATCAATGCATGCAAAATCAGTTTCTAGAACAACTGCCTAGGTACGCTTCCTTTGCAGGCTGGACCAGATTTTAGGGAAGCAGGGATCAAAGGCGAAGGACGTGTACGCTTCAAAGATCAGCTTGGCATCAAGAATTGTTAAAGTTGAAAGACAGGCGAGTATAATTCACATTCTTTCACATCTGCAATATTTTTCCATTAAGCAATACCCTTATGGTATAATAGTTGTGCTGATGAGGCTTTATAAGCGAAACAGCTGTCCACAGATCGTTCTTACGCAGACAACATGGCACATACTTACACTTTGTTATTATGTTGAGAACTGCAGAAATCTATACTATATTTATTAATTTCTCAATCTCGCAAGCAGGTAGATGACATCGAATTAAAAATCGACCAACTCCTAGAACTGTACATGAAGGACAGAAAACGCCTTCTAGCTCTGCCGTTGTTTTCTCAAACAGAAAGCGACAGGAACGCCACTTCAATCGTCCAAGCACAGGCGCCAGTGGCGCTCAAACCCAAACCCATCCTGGTCGACAAGCAGTCGTCTGAGCCCAGTTCCCCAGTAACCAAACACTTCAAGGAACCTCCAGTGGTGTCCGTCACGAGGCGCCCGATGCACAGAGGTTTCTCGGACCTCGGAAACCGCATCAAGAAGCGTGTCACCCTGAGGTACATCGACTCGTTTAAATTGCGGGATTCGAGCTACAACCTCAGTTTCAGCTCAATTTCATCGCACTACACGTGTCCATCCGAGACTTCCTCCTACGAAGGAGAAGTGGTAATCGTGGTGCCGGCCCTGGACCCCCCTCAGCAGCAGCCCAGCAGTGCTCAGGTGGCTTCGACTCACATCGAAATGCAGAGCCAAGAAAGGGATATGGGCAGTCCCAGGACGACCACAGAGAGCTCAGGTATCAATGCGTCGCCCTAAAGKCGTAAGGGGCTCATATTCTGTAATGTTGTTTTGCAGCGTCTTATGATGGTTATTCCTCATCTACTTCCTTGTAGTGAAAACGATCTTAATTCCAGTGAGTTTCACCAGAAAGTAAAAATTTGTGTACGACTTACGGGGCCGCGCCAACCTCTTGTTAATCGCACTGTTCCCTTGTTTCCGCTAGAAACCAATTCGTGAAACTGAAGATTTTGATTACCCCAATCTTCAGGTATTCCTGTCCAAAGGGCAACTTGAATGAAATATTACCTAATCTGTCGCAGTTTTTTACTTTACTATATTAAATTCTTCATGGTTGCTTGGAGAAGTCTTCCGACTTTTGTTCTATGGATAAATTGMTGTCTTTGTATACAGGGGGTATTAGTATGGATTCTTTTGTAGCCTMTCTATTTATCATATATTTTGGTAATGTATAACAATGACTGTCAATAGTATTGACCATAAGCCTTAAMGGGACATTCTTTTTATGGATTTTAGGCAAAATGTACAGCTTTGGTATTCATTGCAATCAGAAACAGTTAAAAAGACTTTCCTCATTCGAAAAATTTCCAGTTTTAATAATATTAATAATAAAAGTTTACAGTATACTTGAAAATAATAAATTTCTCGGAAAGTACAGAGTACAGCATGAAAAATTCTATCGGCTTTTGAAATATGGTTTTATCCCTTCTTTGTTTTTCATTTCGGTAAATTTTACGCTTCCGATAGAGGAGCTGGTAACAATTCTCTATATTTTTCTCACACTAGCCAAATGCMGCCAACTAAGATATTTGAAACTATCCTCCAATACACATAATCCTCGTCTTTCTATATTATTTTCCAAACAATTTTTTTTCAAATCATGCAAGTTGCCCTACTATGTTACCCAACGAAATTGTCAGGTTCACTGACTATTCCGAAAGTAGGTAGATCCGTTAAATAATTTTGTCATTATTTTTAGTTTACTGAGTTTCCTGAATGCCCGCCTAAAAAACAAAAAAAAATTGGTGCGGCCCTGAATATCGACGTTGAATACTATCCGTGGTGTTAATATTTTTGTGGAATGTGCATGTATTCAATTGGAAGCAAAATCTGGTGTTATTTGAGCGAAAAAATTGAAAATGAATTGCAGCAAACCCATTAATAACGATATAAACCCAGATACAAAAGGAATGATCATAGAAGCATTCTGCATGGATTCAACTGCTTGTACCTACCTATTATTTTTATGAACTGTTATGTTTTGAATAAATGTTACTTTATCTCTACCAGTTTTTTTTCTTTGTTCAGTATGTCTTATTTATTTCCCTTTAACTCCAATTCTGACTCAGCTTGGTTTGGAATTAATACGTCATAGGTGCCGAATTCTAAAATTCTGGTCGGGGGCTCGCAGAACACGCAAAAAACTCTTTAAAAAATCCTTGATGATCTTCAATATTAACTTCACAGTTAAAGGATATCGCTAACGTATTCAGAAAATGTAATTTCAGTACACTAGATTAAAAATAGATATAAAAGAATGAGTATCCGGGCTCTTTTCCCTGGTCAATGGAATTGACTGCTTCCAAACGTTTCGCCATACATCGCTGACGGCATCTTCAGTGGTCGCTCTTAACGGCTAGCCCAATCACCATTATCCCGCTGGCCGTGAACAGACATTATTTTGTATATTTGGTCTGAAACGGCGCCTATGACACGGTACGCAAAATAAGTTTTATTGAAATTTGTATTTAATTTGACATCTACATCATTATTAGCTGCAAAGCAAACGTGTGGTTTAAAAAAAGAATATTTTGTGTGTTTCCCCTTCAGATCCTATTCATAACTGAAGCACATTGTTCTAAATATTTTAATTGCATTTGAACACAGGAAATATTTGTGGAATATTTTTATGATCTACATATGTTTCAGCATGCTTCATGTTAGCAACTACACTGAGCAGTATTTAAATTCAGGTCATTTTACACAGAAATCCTAGAGTTACKCAACGAGGAGAGCCAGCAGTCGAGTACTGAGGAGTACATCCATGACGACACTGCACCGTTGTGCTTACCAAATTCACAGTCTGAAATCATAATTTCACCCACGACGCTACCCACGGATTTATTCAAGGACACCACTAGCAGTGTTAAAAACCACAATTCACAAGTAAATGTTACCAAGAACGTATGATAGTAATAAATGTATCCTATCCTAAGAAATGTTGCGCACTGGTACCTAAGAAAGGCGTTCATGTTATTTTCATCAAAGCACAACAAAATGTCATGTTCCAAAGGCTACACTCTCTGTATCACACAGAATTGATGTTGAAGCTGTGTAATGTTAATGAATGTTGAAAGAATTACATCATCACAAACCACTTCATACATTCATGTCACATTCAAACATATTATGTAATACCGTTGTTGTTTTCTGTGGACAATTCCATAAATAGCACCAAATAACTATATGTCCAAAAGTATCAGCACAAGAAAGCAAACTCACTATTTTTAACACCAGAGATCTCCTATAATCCCTTATATAGATCCTATCAATGCTTATATAAATCAAAATTTCATCAATACAGATGCGACTAACAAAAAGGTCGAGTTTCAAACAAAACAAAAATATTGGTGACTATTTCTGGATGTATTTCCAACACACTAGACAAAGGCAGATCTTTCTGAATTACTCTATAATCAATTATGTTTTGTAAGGAATGTTGATAAGAAAAGAGAAAACAACATTTTGAAGAAAAGAATTTTACACTGGTGCCCTTACAAGTCCGTAATTTTAAACAAAAATGTTTAAATCGTTCCACATCATGTCTAAGTGTTCGGAAAGTGCAACACAGGTCACTTCCTTTAGGAAGTAGTTCCCGATAAGGCAGCTAGGTTGTCAGTTTATTACTAATCGATGGCATTGCCATCTGCATTTCACTATCATCATACCATTGCTTTGGTACATAGGCAAAATCAGTTCTATGCCATGCTATCCACACTAGACACTAATCAGCTATAACAATAGCGAAACAGTTCTGTTGGTAGTTGGTTGTGTGGTGCAGACAACATGACATAGACATGCATTTTAATGTATGTCAGTTCTTGCCCGAGAGCAAAAAGTGCCGTGGAGGCCTGCTGTCAAGTTGACGTGCAAGCCAACTTGTCAGAGCACAGGTCACTTCCTTTAGGAAATAGTTCCCGATAAGGCGGCTAGGTGGCTTTGTCATCATGTCAGTTTATTACTGATAGATGGCATTGCCATCTACATTTCCACCAACATATATTAAATCTTTTGTATTTTAAAGAAGCATATTAAACTAGATATTCAAATACAAAAAAAAATAGGTAACTGTAGACAAATATCGGCCAAACCATTTTGCAAAAATCAGCGTCAATTATTTTGTTATGTAGTAATGCATCTAGTCCAAAACGAGCAGGTAGCCAACGAATATTGAAATGGATATACCTACATTTAATATTAACTGAAATGGAACAACTGTTTGTGTGAATTGTTAATTAAACTTTTAATTTAATCCCACTTCAAAAGGATTAGAATTTTTAAATTGTACTGAATTTAGGGCACAACTATGACGCTTATTATGATTGTTGGTACTATTTAAGTGATATGTGATTATACAGTATTTATATTATCAAATGTCTTATCACTTAATTTAAGTAGGGATGGGCCACTGTATTGAATTTGAAAATACATTAAACATGTCTGACCCATTCTAATTATCTTGCAAATTTAGCTGGACAAAACAAATAAAAAAGCTCTAATGAGGCGCATCCCTACTGAATCACTTCAGAAATAAAATCAAAATGATCTCATCAGTGCATTGTTTATTTAATGTTTTGTAACCCCTTGTATATATAATTCCATGATTGTATAATTTAAATATTTACAGGTGGATTATTATGGAATTGTAGTAGGCAGTAATCAATTAATATTTGGATTTTAATTTCTGATATTGTTATGTAATCACTACACAAGATTTTAGTCACTACCTGCAATGCCATCCTGTATTAAAAATAATCACCCAAAGTGCTCTAAGTAACATTAACTATAGAGCTATTTATATACAACAACACACAAACATTAACTACCAGTGTACAATTTATTTTCCCCAATAAATTTAGAACAAAATAAAAGGCTTTAAACAGATGAATAACTAGACAAATTAATTAATGTAACGCTCTTATTTTAATAAAAACTTATACCAAAAATACATAAAGTTTCTATCATGTTGGAACCCTAAACACAGTGGAATGAACAAAACATAATTAAATTAGTACAGTAAATTCGACACAAAATAATTAGTTAATTAGAACAATTTAAGGCAACACTTAGAAAATCTTCAAAGCCAATGGTGATCATTCCTTTCATCTCCTTGTCCCTTTGACGAAACGCTTCCGTGAAACGCTGCACTTGCACACATGCTACAATAAACTGGTCCACAGACATTATCCTATGACCCCCAGGATCACTCTTTGTTATCAAGAACTTGATGAACTCTGGTGAGAAGCGGAAACCCATTTGTTGAAAAGCTGCGAATCACACTAAATTAAATGGTGCTCACAGGTAACATTTTTAACAAAAAATATGCTGCAGCATAATTTTGTGTTGTCCAGCAATAAACGAACTTGTATGGTTTGATTTTTTTTAGTAATAAATTTTTTCTGCATACTTACTTAATAACTTACAMAAACAGTGTATATACTTGCCTTGTAYCAATTCATTTTCTTCTATGTGTCCCGAATGGTCCCGATCGTAATTTTTAAAAACAGTTAGCCACTGGTTAATATAAGTATACAACTGCTGGAACTCGTTTACATCAATCGCACCATCTTTGTCTTTATCGAACATGCCAATCATCAAGTTGCAAGCAGTATCAGAAAAATTTTTACCCTGACCATTAACCAGGGCTGCCTGGAGCTCCTTGGCATTTATTTTTCCAGAGCGATCCTTATCCACTGCGTTAAACCATTGCTGAACTTCGGGAGTGACTCCTTGGAACGCAGGACCAGGTGRAGCACCGTAACCGTAATTTCCACCCTTAAATGGTATCTTTAAAAGCGGGCAATCACAAAATTGTAGGTACTCACTGAATACATGGCTTTCTGACTAATTGGTGTACTTAATTATAATGGTGTGAGTCATCAACAAAAATATTACCCGATTAATAGCCTAAAAAGTGGACTACTGACTGGTAGATACTTAAGAATGCAGTCAAGAATCAACATTCATTTTTAACAAACTTTGAAGACATTAAGATCACGATTTTGGTATTTTGACGTAATTTTGACTTTCGATATTTGACTTTTGATATCATAAAGGATTTATGTACGCCAACATCATACAGCGCTGCCAATATACACGTATTTTTAATTAGCCGCTTCAAAAATTAACATTCTTTCAAAACGGAAATATTCCCGCGTAAAATCGTGTGACGTCGTTTAGCATATATGTCAATTTCGACAATAGTGCTTTTAAGGGTAATATGTAGGTGTAAACAGTAAAAATGATGTGTAAGGTTCAATAACTGTCAAAAATGAGTTATATGCGCCAAAAAAATTCTTAAAAACAGTTCTCTAGGCTCTCTGTTCCTAGTTTTGGTAACTGCAAAGAAGTTTCTTTTGCTTACACTGGTTTATATTTTTATCTTTCTATTAACTCATTAGATCAAAACATTAGATTTATTTTGAGTGCATATTTATTGCATTTGCATTTCTGTAAATTGTATTCTCTATATCTGGAACTGGAAACCTTACAATCCCTTTATCAAGTTTACAGTGCATTTGTCAAAGGTTGGAGCTACTTAACCCATGATGGTTATCAGACACAAATGTATGTTAGTCGAGAGCAGAATTTATGTATTTTGTAGTATAATAAACACTTGGATCAGAAACTGTATGGCATGATCTGCAGCTATTGAGTTAAATATGGTTAAAATTAACATGTACAAAGTGCATTAATGTGGTTGTGTACTGTACATTCATAGTTGATTAATCATAATTTATTTTAAACTATCAAAATAAGGCATTAAAATTTTATCATATTCCAATAAAATCATGAAAAAAACAAACTTATATAATAAAAAAATATTTATTTGTACAAATTATTAAACAGATAAAATTACACACAGATTGTACCTATACGCTGTATAATATTTAAAGAAAGCACGATATGCTGTTGGTACGGACATTGAGCAGGAATGTCAAAAGTAATTATTATTCGATTTTAACCAGTATAAACATGAAAAAATGGCATCATACTAAGGACGTACATGTATTAATTTTAGCTAAGACATATAAAATTTACTAAAATATGTCACGATTTTGTTCATAATAAAATCTACATTTAAACTTCAGGTACTTACATGTTAGAAAGTGTAATAATTGCATTCGTATCAGTTATCATAGCCCAAGTAAGCAGATCAAGATTAAATATCTTCTTAGTTATGTTATACCGCTCGTTACAAACTAATATGATATGATACATGTTAAAAACATACAGAGGTCTTGTTTACGTGTAAAAATTTTAAAAGTGACTTTTTAGCCACACACATATGACTAACACCAGTATACAAAATATTATATACAATTAATAAAATCATTTAAATGTTTGGCTTGTAAAAAATGGCAGCTTTAAAAACTACTTTCACAATAACACCACATTCCACAACTAATATCAATATTGGACAGTTTATATATATTATCATTAATAGCACCCATCTATACGTTATGTCATATCCCTTCTAGTATGTTTAACCGATAACTGTGATGTCTAAATATTTCCATTTTATTTTCACGACCCTGCTCTTCCAAACACTAGTATTCATATGTTACAGATCATCATCACCGATTCCCTCAAATGCATGATTTTCAATAAATTCCTTTCCAGTCTTGAAGGAAACAGTAGAGAACTTTTCTTGCAGCTTCTTGATCGAAAATGATTCTTCCTGGTATGTTGGGGATTGGCGTTCTTCCTTTAAAGAAAAAGCAAAGGTCACTTTATAATAGATTACCGCAATACCATCACTTACTAATGCTGTAGGATGCATATCAGGCTCGCTTAACGAGATTAGTTGACTTGAGCCATCCCTTTTCATGTACGACCAACTACCTCTACTCAGTATAGAACTTTTCTTTCTCAGGCCATTGCGTTTCATCAGCAGTTCATCTACCATTGATTGCAGGCAGACAGACATTAATATTGCTTGATCACTAGATATCGTAATCCACTGTAATTTATCTTTTGACATCAAATACTCGAATGACAGTTCAAGATTGGTATTACTGTTGGTATTGCTATTCGTGGCAGTGTTATGTTTGTTCTGAAAATAAAACAATTTTTTGAAAAGCCCCCAGAAGAATATAAGTATGTTAAACTTAAGTTTTATTTTATTTTTTATTGACCATGGAAACTGACCCAATAGTCGTGCTACTTACATGTGTAGCTGTAATTCTCCAACATCTCATCCGTGTAACTTTAAAAGCCCCTTCTTKAACCATATTGCCTGGTCCAACTAGCCTCATGTTCAACTCTTGGTCACCAATGGCGATTAAGACTTTCGTGTTGGGTTTGGGGTAATCACAGTAACAAGGCGAAAATTGCAAGAAACCATAATATTTCTGAGTGCGAGCCAACTCCACATATTCACGCTTGGCCAGCCTGGCTTGCAGTTTAACCAACTGCGTTTTAGCCTCTTTCGTACAGTATATCCAACATCTTTCTATATCCGAAACAGTCTGTATGTAGAGCAGGTTCAGTGCTACGGGATCTGTTATAAGTTCTAGATCATACTCCTTGTCCCAATAGCTTTTTCGAAGCACTATGCGGTTTGACTCTCGGATGGATTTTTGTGATATGTATGGAGATTCAAAGTCTTGGAGTTTACGTATTATGGTTATATCACTATTATTGTCTTTTTTAATTATAAACAATGAAAAGTAGTGCATACACTCTAAGGGTAGATTTATGTGTTTGCAAACCTTCATTARTACTTGTTCTGTCCTATCTGTAGTTAAAATTAACAAAGGGATGTGATAGTTGTTCATTGTGTATATATCTAGATTCATCTCCTGTTTTKGCTCKCATGTTGTCTCTTGCTGCGCTGACAGTAAAAAGCCAATCAAAAGTTCTGAAGAAGATATTCGAGAATCTTGGCCAACTGTTTGTATATATTTTTCTAGTAACGCTCTGCGCTCCTCTAACTGTCCTCCTGTCAGTGGCAACAGCTTTTTAGGTGGAAAATGAGGTAGATTATCGCTCCCAAACTCCTTCTTGAGTTGCTCGTGTAGATTGTGCAACTGTTTGTATCGCACGGTACAGTGGAACACACCGTTTATATGGATATTAAAGCCCTATAGAAACAACGCATTGCATAAATGATATAGCACAGGTCAATTACTTGCTTACTAACAGGCAATTGAAATTAATCATGCTAACAGGCATTATTGCAACAATCTTTTTACAAACATACCGTGTATGTCGACCCATTTCCATCAGTGAGCTCTTCAGTATCGGGAATCGAAAAATGCATGACTAAAATCAAATAAAACACATCAATGCGTCAGGGTGAACAAACATAACCAGCCGTGTTGCTCTTTTCACAGATTCGAGTCCAACAACATAATCACTTCGCAACTGTCATACGGCACTACAAACTACATCGCTTTACGGTAGTTTTACGCTACGTTCTAGTGTTGTCAATATTGTAATGATTCGTTACTCAGTAATCGTTACTTCACAAGAATCGAAGTAATCGATTACCAATTGTGAACAGTAGTCGTTACACGATTACTACGATTACTGCTCGTATACCGMTATTCTGCAGTGCCGCAGCACAGCACAGTCTTGCGGTAGCGAGTAACGACYACGMCGAATAACGAGTAAGGAAAGAGTCGGTTCGGATTCCATAGGTAACGACTGAAGTAAGATACGTGGATCGATTGTAGATAAAGTAGAAGGTAGTTAAAGGCGGGGAAAAGTGGGTTTTTAGTCTTTTAGCTTACAAAATAAAGATTCTAAAGGTCGCGTTGAGAAATAAGTTTTAGAATATTAGGTCCAGGTGAATGTTGTTTATTTTGTTTTTCCATCAGCATTTAATAATTATTTACTCTGCTTCTGTTACAGTAAAAGTGAAACCGTCTGACAAAATCTTACTACCGACACCAAAAAAATTATTAATATAATAAATATTGCTAGTGCCTTACTAAACGCATATAATAATTTAGTTTGTGGTATCCATAATGTTTGTTTTTTTCTTTTAAATACAAGAATATCATTAACGAAAAATACTCCAGTTATTACTGACGCATTTGCTTAATGTGTATGTAGGTATTTGATAGAACTTTTTTATCTCCTTAACAGCAAAATTAATATCGTTGGATGCAAAATAATAGTTATAATAAGAATAATGTAGGAAATCCCATGTCAATTACTGATAAAAAAAACGCTGTTTCTATAATTACATCGAACGAATAAAATGAGTGAACCATTTTATGTGCATATTTTTGCATATATACTTACCTTTCATTTTTACTCAAACAATATTATTTACATTTGCCGTTGTACTTCTTTGGTTATTTTTTGCACAAAAAAGGTGTACCTACTAAAATTTACGTACTAAAACTTTATCTAGTCTGAACAGACATCCCGATTTCACTACATATCATACATAAAATGTATTTCTCATTGCTTTTATTTTTAATTATATATAATTACATAAAAACTTCGCAATTTTTATGCGCCTCCGTTTTAAAGTAGGTACCTACTAATTAAATTTTAAACGCAGCTGCAATAATCGTACATGTTCGCGTGGAATACAGTACCTTCCGTAACCGCGGTTACTTTACGAATAACGATTATTAGTGCAAGACTGTAACGTACTCCTCCCGTATTCTGCAATGGCGATACGAATGTATTACCGCTGAGTAATCGTTAACGAGTACGAAGTAACGATTACTAGTTATACCAGTAACGAGTAATCGCGATTACATAAAAGTAATCGGATTTGACATCACTACTACGTTCGCTTCTGACTTCAGTGTACTCTACACTCTCTCAATGACAATCACTTCACCACTTCTGCAGTTCACCGTGAATTGCGGTACAAATAATCAACCATACGCCATGTTGCCTAATTATGACACAGTTTACAATTTAAAGATGAGGCAAAACAAATAATGTAATGCAAAAACATAATGTGTGCAAAACTAGAGCCGTTAGACAACACTAGTACCTACACTAGCTGGTATGGTAGTACTCTATAAATGTAGGTTTTCGCAGCCGCCATATTTGACCCACGCGAGCCAATGGAAAGAGAGAGGCAAGTTGCTGATCCGACATTATTTTCACGTCCGCTGCTCTGCATATGCAAAGTAAGTGATAAAATAACAGGAATTTGTAAAAGTGTTGGCCAAAAATAACCCTAAAGATGGACCTCGCATAAGATTTTAAGTCTCCCCATCTCTCTTTCGGGGATCCCAGCCTTAAAAACACTTGTGTGTAGCGTGCGAATAAACTACTCATAGCTATAATATTCAAACTGTGGAAATAAGTGAGTCACATTATAAATGTGGGTACAATTCGTTCCAAAAGTAATGGAACGGTCAGTAGTTTTAAATCTTCCTCCTTAGGCTTAATTATAGCGTCATTTTTGAAGAAAATGTGCAGTAGTGACTTTGTGCATAAGTACCCCCTAGCATGCAAAAATTGAACAATATTCGATGAGGCTATAATAATGTTTTAGCCCGTTGTTCATTTGCAGCCGCTGCATTAATTTTGAAACCAAGTGTGTGTGTATATATGTTTAAAGTTATAGAATTCCGACTGGTGTTAATATATTGTAAAAAAAACTAGATGTTTTTACGCAATTAGAATCATTTTGAARAGGCTCTTTAAAAATGATCTGTTTTCAAGTCCTGACACACATTCTGGCACGAACTCCAACTTATTCATGTCTCTGCTGAAATTTGGTCGACCGTTTGGCGACGATCCTCGTTGATCTTTTGGCGATGTTCTCCTCGTTTCGCGATGTTGAAGGGCGTCCAGAACGAGCTTGGTCTTCAACATTCATCTCACCACATTTAAATAGCGTCCTCCTGGAAAGCCTAAAGCATTTGGTGTGTCCGTTGCAGATTTTTTAAGCAGGAAACAAAATTTCACACACACTCTTTGTTCTTTTAAAGTTGCCATAACGACTTCGCAGGGGTAACCCGCCAACAGTCAGAGAAACACGACACCACGCTTGCGCGTTCAGCTCTACACTGACGCCGTCTGCACAGCTGTTTCGTGAAGGTCTCTATTAACTCCATCTAACGGGAG
Source organism: Rhyzopertha dominica (assembly GCA_025024175.1). Lineage (NCBI taxonomy): Eukaryota > Metazoa > Arthropoda > Insecta > Coleoptera > Bostrichidae > Rhyzopertha > Rhyzopertha dominica. The sequence goes on along the minus strand of QCXZ01000086.1, from coordinate 24,757,065 downwards.
AACCCTGTACTACGTCTACCAATGGCAGCGCCCTCGGAGTCCGGTTTCTATTGGGTCCCCCCTCGTAATTCTGAAGAAATACACCAATCGATTGATGAAACTCGATTACTTCATAATTTTCCTTGGAGGGTCGTACCTATCTAAGGCAAATGATGTATAAATCGTGGGAAAGCTTCAGATGGAAGTGTTATAGTTTGTTTGTAGGCGGCTTGTTAGTTACTAGTATACAGATTTTTCTTCGTTCTAGGAAAACTATTATACTTAGTGAACAGCCAGACGAAAAACAGACTTGTCAACGTCGCAACCATTCGCTGCTTTCTCAGTGTAGGCGGAAAATAGGAATAGGTCAGTGGAAAGTCTAGAGTTATCTCGACATTTGACGAAGATGCACGTATGGTAAACGTAGGTTATACGTCATTTACGATAGGTTGAGATGGAGATAGTATCACATGTTTTAATGAGGTAGATAAGTCAAACTACATTGTACCTATAAAACTTTTTATGAAATCAGACTACACATAATTCAGTCACACATTCGTGTATTTATACAAAAAGTATATAATACTGATAATCGGAGTGATAAAAATAAATAATTTAAATGTTTCCTAATGAATGAAAATTCGAGAGGCAGTCTACAAAACACAAATTTTATGAGCTAAGTAATGCAAATGTATCACAGTACAGGCGAGCGTAAAAATGTTGCCTATAGCAACGCACATGTGGGTCTTCCTGAATGCCCTGTGTATTCTCAGATAATGGGGGCAGTTGACTAGTTTTCCAGGATTGTGTTTTCCGACCTCCATTCCAACACCAGCATCTTTTTCTATCGTGTTCTTCTGGTCGATTAAAACGATCAGCGGTGGCGCTAGATAAAGACGAATAAGCAGCTCTGCCAGGAAGCACAGGCTTAGTGTAGCCGTCTGCAAAAAAAGAATGGTTCAGTAATTACGTCGATTCGTTCGTCTTTACCACTTTACCTGCACGATGATTTTGAGTGTATACAAGGAAGAGTTATTATGCCGGATAAAAAGAGCCAAGGTGATGAAGCTCAACACGGAGTTGATGAGAAAGTACATGGGAAACAGTACTTTTTGCACGCTCCCGAATGTATGCCTCGGAAGCGAGAAGTACAGGGACAGTCCTGACACAAAAGTCATCCAAATTTGGGCGCCGAAATGTGTGCTCACAGCCACTAAGTATACAAAGGTCCATAGCGGGGAAGACACAGTGTGCTCCTTATTTGATAAAAACAAATAGGCGACTGTGCTCACTGCCAATGCAACTATTAGGTGAGCTGGTTGCGTGGTGTGGAACAGTATTCTGCAACAAAAAGTGAGAGGTAAAAATGGGGAATTTTGGAAGGAATCGATCAAGGTAAAAATTAATCGAGCGAAACTCACTTGTAGAACGGGGACTGCCTGAGTTGTTTTAGCACATCTCCTAATCCAAATAGCACTGTTTTGGTGTAGACGGTGAATGTAGCCAATACATCCTCGGTATACTGCACTTCGGACGATCCCGTCTTCATGTAGGCCTGTGGGACTAGGGCATCCTGGATATTTAACTCTTGGACCACTATCTTCCCGACACACATGCTCCTTTCAATTTTTTTCAAACACACCACACACTACACGCAACGGCGGATGAATGGGCCGAGCCGGCGTAGGGTAGGTTGTTTTAAAACCGCCTTCCCCCTCCATCGCCCAGATTCACGTAAATCTTTGGGGTTTGGACCAGGCGCACACCTAAACAAATTTTCCTAGATTAAAACTGCTGTTCGAATTCTGTTATCGTCCAAAATTTATTACTTAATATTGAGCCTAATTTTTTTTTCTCCAGTTCCAATGTTTCCATAACGTCGCGGCTGATGTTATCTTATCAATACCTACGTAGTGAAAGGTGTACCTAATTGGAAAGTATGAATAAATTTTTATGGATATTGTGAAATATTTGGTCATATGTGTTGACGGCTTGAAGGAAAATATGTGTGTTTTCGATGCACGTACATGCGAAACACGTCACATTATCACATTTTATTTCAAAATTAGCGCAATTATTCACGTAAATACTGCGCTATCACGAAATCATAAATCTAGCTTTACACTTAAGTAACTGTTATTCTGGATTTGATACTACTTTTTGGCTTCAATGTCAAAACAGCCGTGTTCAACAAATGTATACGATTGCGATTGTCGGTTCAAAGGTCGATTAAAATTATTTATGATCTCGTGAAACTCAAAGGCCGCGAAACACGCGGAATGGCTGATCCGTGGTTCCGATATCCGATTTAGCATGAACGTCATTTTGACGTAATGTGACGTGGGGCGCGATGCTGTGGTAGACTAAACGGTGCACTTTTGCATGGCAACGGGCACCACGAAAGACCAAATCCGACCTGCCCACTAACGAGGTATGTGCAATCGGAATTATGCAATTCTGCACGACCTCATCGGCCGTAACTTAATAAGACCAACATAAAATTACGCTATCTAACTGTTTTGAATCGCGTGCAAAGCATCACGTACACCGAGGACCAGGAGAAATGGTCTATTTTATTATGCAGTAGGCACGCACCGAGGCTGTGACACGAGACAGCATTTTTTTCATCAACTATCCACCGGCATTCGATTGTTATCATACAACACCACGTTCTTTGAACTTTCGCGGATCCAACGCGAGGCTGGAATTTCGCGACCCCCACGGACCAACGCGAAGGAGGAGCCTGTCTGTCCGTCAAACGAATCAACTCCGAACCAGGTCACTCTGCAAATATGAAAAAAGACCAAAAACGCACTGGGATGCCTTATTATTTTTATTCGAGCCGAGACGTCAGTACATCATCGTCTACCAAAAACTGGTTGCATCGTATCTGCAATTTATAACAAAAAAAAAACGAGAATTATGACGTGACAACGGAGACCGCCCATAATTGCACCTACAGGGTGTCCAACGAAAAGTTTAGTTAGAAGTATCTGGGAAAAACAAAATTGCAAGGCTTTGGAAGTTGGCACACTAACTAATTCAGACAGTGATATTCGAAATAAAATATATTGTATTCCCAGTTTCCTAAGGTTATATGGCCTCAGTAAAAGATTTTAACTCCAATAATGGGGGATTACTTATCACTTCAGATTCCTTTAGCAGATGCCAAAACCGAGCAAAGACTTTGAACAGGCATTGCTTCAGAACCGGACTCGCACATTACAATGTTCCCTCATGGAGAATAACTTTATAATTATTCTAAATCACTATCACAAATGTTTTCGGAAAATTCACTGTCACTGTCCTAATCAGAATTTAAATCAATGATCAAACTGTTCACACTTGGAAGACAGACACGAGTTTTCATTGCCGATAACATGTTTTTCACAGTTTATCCACTTTTCAGCACTAATCATATCAACTTGGCTCCTAATAACGTCCAGCACACTAGCACTTAAATTAGGAGAATCTTGTGTCTTCTAATTCCTCGTATTAGATCACTCCAAATTAGATCAATTAGATTGAGAACACTGTAGTAAGGAGGCAGTCCTTCTTTCTTCGTGATTTCTTCTATCCTGCTGTATTGATCAGGAATATTAAGATTTTAAATTTTATTCAACTTTTTTGGTGACCTTGTACTTGGATATGATTTCTCGTCATATAATCGATAATATCTTGTTTTCTAGTAGCTTGACACAGTTTCTTATTTTACATTACTATTACCCTGTTAGGAGGTAGAAATGGCGACAACTGTTTCCTAAACCAAGTCTCAAACAGTGAAGCATCTATGCCCTGATGATAGTCAGCAGAATAATTTTTTATATTCGTTGCTGACAAAAGTCCGTTTTGGGCCCATCCATTACTTCCACCCGCGTGCAGAATACTATTTTTTGTCGCGGGAAGGGGGTGTATTTAAACTGTAATTTATTGTGCCATCAGTTTCACAACTTCCTGCGAATCCAACCATGTTTCGTCGAGATAAACTATGTTGCGCCCCTCATCACGATTACTTCTAAAGTATAGTCTAAATATTTCGTCACAGCTTTCAATATTATATACTGAATCATTTAATTTTTTTTCAATGATGATATCGTAGACGCCATACTTTTCTCATACATGTCGTATATAACCTTCTTCATTAATGTACCCAAACTTTCACTGAATTTCGTGAACTTTTTTGTATCCACGATTTCTAAATATGAAGTAGCGTTGACGGCACGTGTCCCTATATTTGGCTGTCTGACTGTTGGATTCCTGTTTTATAGTATATTTGTTCGTTTTCTATAAATTTTGAGCTTTCAGAAAACAGTTTAGAGACACCAGGTGTCCCAGTACTTGAAGTGCTGGCTCTACAGTTGCTTTCCATCACTAAAATGCAATCCATTTTGAAAATATTAGCTTTCAGCAGCACCTTAGGTTTAATTTTTCTAGTTTTCTGTTCTTACAGCTACGAATGAAGCCTTCAAATAATATAGTTGTTGATCTTGATCCATCAGGATATATGGCTTCAAATGAAGGTTCTTCTAGCTGTTCTGTCACATTCGCCATAAATTAAGAGTAAATTAAAAATTGTTTCTTAGGCAAGTCATCAACCAGATTTACATGAAATTGGTACAAACTTTAAGAAAACCGCTTATAATTTTTAACGTCTGTCGATGGGTATAGGAGAACTTTTTAATCAATACCACAGCAAATCTTCATATGGTGCTATTTGAGGTAAGAAAGAAAGACTAAATGTTGTGTTATAAGAAGAAACAGCGTATGCTCGCAACATTATATGCTGAAGCACTTAAAGATGTTTTTACTTTAAGTTGTAATAAGTGAAAGGAAATGAAGGAAGCTCACTTGCAATGAAATCACGTCTATTTATTCAGCTTGCCATATCGAATCAACAACAAAGGAGATAATGCGTTACAATCTGGCATGTCGATGTGTTTAACGTGATATTTGCATATATTTATAGAGCACATGAATAATACGTTTTCATATGTATCAATCAATAAGCTAGGTATGGTTTTATCTTAAGTTTTTCTTTTCTCGTCCACGTTTATGTTTACGATAGCTTCCCCGTTTTTGAGCCAATTTCTCGAAGTGCAATTTTAAGTTAACTAAATGATATCTAAGGCATTCTATTCTTTTCATGATTATTTAAACGAAAGCAGCAGTATTCTCGAGATTATTTTGGCATAATATTCATGTCTCGTAGACAGGTAGGAAAGTGTTAAATTGTCTGCATAGATAAATAAAAAATAAAAACAGACGAGCTAGAACAGAACCTTGTGAGAGATCGTTATTTAATCTTCTTAACCTACTACTTGTCTTGTCAAAGGTGCGATTCGAAAGCATGTTCTCTATTAATGTGGTCATACAACGACATCCAACAGCTGTTAACAAATTGAGCGTCAATTTATAACTCCATACTGTATCATCAATCAATCAATGCAACTCTAGTTTTCAATCGTATTCGAAAACCATCTTCAATGCCTCTAGTTGCTTACCCCTTCGGAAGTACTTGTATTATCGTTCTAAAATTTTGTTGCAGATACTCAGAAGACTAATAGGGCGGTAGAAAGCAAGATCGTTGTCAAGTTTTCCAAGTTTTAATATTACTTGAAAAAGAAAATGTTATTAAAGAAACAAAGCAACTAGTTTTTTTATGAAATATCGATACCATTTTACTGCATCTGATTTTTCTAATGTGAAGGGGAGGGAAATTATGTTTACAGAACTGGAAACTTGAACCATCGGCTGAATTCTGACTTGGATTATATCGACGTCATTTGATTCTCTACGAAATCTTAGTTATATTTCTTCGTCTCATTTTTGAGAACACCAACAAAGCGCAAATAATTTAAGTCGTTTAGCAAAACCCAACAAAGGTCAACTTGATTTTTAATGTTAATCCAATTTGCCTATTTAAAATTCCATGGTGATTTTTCTAACGATTTTGCAAATGATATATGAATGACAAGTGTAACTAGAGATGGTCTGTGTTGGCTGTGGAAAAAATTGTTTAAAACCACACGTGAACTTGTTGACGTAACCCCAAAGACAATACAAGTCACCTATGTAGATGGCTGGATGTCTGCAATAATTGTTCTTGTGTAGCACAATGAGTTTTTGAAGTACAATAACATATACATTATGACGTATTTGAAATAAAAATTCACACTTATCTTTGCTTATTCCCTCAATATGGGCAGAGGTTTTCTATTTATTGGTAAAACTAATAAAAAAGGTAAACATGATAAAAAAGACTCCCTAGAAATGAAGACAGAAAGATAATCATTTAAAAAAGCAGGCTGGCAAGAATGTGATGTTTTTGGCAGAATTTCGTCGAAGCAATTTTACGCAGCTTTCATTAATTATGTTTGTTTACGCAAAACACCATTGACGTTCTCACAGAACGCGAAGTACATAAGTGGCAACCTGCTGGAATCTTTTACAAACAGGCAATAATAAAGTACGACTTTCCTGAAAAGGTAAACAAAAAGATGCGGTAACGTTTGAAACCTATATGTAGGAAAAATGTTACATCAGCTTATGGCTTGTGGTATGTTAAGCGGAAAGGACATACGTGAGGAAATCCGATCTTTTGCGGTATCTGCAGATGACTAAGTAGAACATATAATTCCCAATTCCCCCTAGTCCGACGTCTGGTGCCAGAATTCCTTGTCCAAACTCATACACTGATATTCGATGCGCGTCTCCCTATAAAATCACGTAAGCCGCGCAGCAGTTATTTTATTTGATAATTCAGTTATGTCTAATGCATTAATATGATACTTTAAATACGTGCCTGTATGCACACACACCTGTAGGGCGGCCATCGAGATAATATATGATGACACCTTCCGAAAGTGTGCCCAGGGCACGTCGTAAAAAACGAGGTTCTTTGTAGGAACCACTATATCAAAACTGCATTTTCGTGAAGGAATTTCGCATGTACTGTCCGCTTTCATTAATTTTTATCAGCCGCAAACGCTGTAAATTTTGAGGGATTAAGCAATATAACTGTCAAAACAAAGCACTTCCGTTGATCCGCCAAATTCGATTGCGCGATTATTTCAATTTTGTGAAAGAACGTGGAATAAAAATATCTACTTATGTCCAACATTTCCGGTGAATCATGGAAATGTATTGTTTGCAAATTTTGATATCCGCGTCATCAAAGTAAAGTAACAAATAAATAGATAACMCATTGCGACAAGTGCCTATATCAGAAGGCCATGTGACTGCTAACTGAAGCGAATTAATTTCTTTTGTAATAATTTTTCCACGTGACCCTTATAAATACGTTTCGTAATAAACCTGTATCGAAGAAAAGACCTTCGTTACAACCACTTAAAAATGAAATATGCAATACGTAAATGTAACGGGCAAAGAATTATGTATCAACTCATGAAATAATTTTTTCCACTGCAGCAATTATTGAGGGTTGTTTTTTTTAATTTAATTTCTGTCGAGTAATCGAGGCTATCCAATATTAAGTACACTTATATTCACCATGAATTCATGAAGAACTGATGTTTGCTGACATGAGTATTTGTATATAGTCAAGATTTCGTTATTGCCATCACTTCACTTTGAAGAGGTATTTAGAACTGACGTACAATTCACATAACAATTAGCTCGATGAAATGCTTAAGATCATCAACAAATGTTTCATGTAAATACCGCTTCACTCTAAAATGAAGAATACCAGAACCTAGCTTGCAAGTTTATTCTTTATTCTCTACGGTTTCAATGCAACAACTTGCTTGAAGACGCGAATAGGAAAAGTATTTTTCTAACAATAATAAAATTCTAAGTATCTGGCTGCCATCTTGCGCTTATCGAATTAAAGGGAGTCTATTGATTTATTTTAATGAGTTCCTATTCGTAAATGCTATTAACTTCCATCTGTTGTGCCTATTTAAACACGTGCATTTCATCGTGGTAATTTATTTTCAGCGAGTAGATGGACGCCGCTATATCGTTTATTAATATTGCTTTCAACATAAATTATACTTTATGTGTGTAGATATCTAACATACTCCTTTCAGATTTTTACGAAAACGCTCGGATTCTTATATGCACGCCAACAACAAAGAAATAATTATTTAATGAAAAACGTGAGAATAAAAAAGTTTATTGTTCCTGCATCTTGGTCGGGGGTCCATTAAAAAGCGGTTAGTGCATGGTCATCTTCAATTCTAGTAATCCCCAAAAAAGCCAAATGCATCTGGACAAAAAACTGCATCTTCTAGTTGACTATGGATTTCAAAATTAAATATAAAGAGACGATAAGTTTGTTTTTTCTATTGTAACATAAATTATTGAGCAATATACTTTTCTCAAAATCAACTAAACTTTATCAGACCATATACACATCTTGTTCTGGATGTAAAGGAGGTTTCAAATGAAAAATTTTGGCCGTGAATCAAAATTTGCCCAAAGTAGTGATGGTAACGTTGTTGGCTTCTAATTGCGATAAATGTCTCGCAAATTTCGATAGCTTTCGTTAGTTGAGGACTTAAAACAGAATTAAATTATTTGGGGACATCAAAAGAACCTGCAAGGACTTTTTGAGAAATCTGAAATTAAAAAGATGAAATCTGTAAATTATGTAAAGGAAATTGAATTAGTGTTCCTATTTCGATTTAACAAAATGTTTATATACTCAAATGCAGATTAAAAAATATATGTAGAAGACTAAAAAATGATGCGACTAAATTTAGTTTTTTTTTAAATAAAGGAACAACTAGAAAAACCATAATGACGATATCTTCAACTTCTACCACTGGGTTTAGAAAATTATTTCTTCACATGGTTTGGCCTATTAAGAGAAATTAGGACGGATAGGAATACATTACTTACAAACTTCGTGTACGGAATGAATTAAATAAAACTGTTTTGAAGCAAAAATCGATGTATTTTAGCGTTTTTGGAAGAACTGATAGATGCATTTTTGAATTGGAGATGCCTTTGCGCTTTATTTTTCTGTACCATCATTACCCATTACATTTGTCAATAATTTCTTTTTCCATTGTATACAATTATCATCGTAGATGTAATGGTCTCTTTCGTGGAGTTTACGCAATCTCTTTCCTTCWCCAAAAATTTGATAATTTTTCATAATAATGCATAAGCAATAGCACTAAAGCAAATCCCTCTAACCTTAGAAAAAATTTTAATGGAGCTCCACGAATAAAATTATGTAATCGGATTGAACAGATCACAATAAAAATGTCTTTGATTTTGCAAAAACAGATTAGACACTACACGATTAAAATATTTACGTAAGCAACTACTGCACAGAATGCAAGACCTCTAGACAACCCGTAATATTCGTACAAAAGCAAAGCAATCAATCGCCAAGCCCCGCAGACGTCATGACGCAACGAACTATTTGTAATTAGCAACAGAATCTCACACACTGTAATTAGGTGTATGTGATAGGCATGCAAAATTGTACATTGAACCCAACTGTCTGATTACGTGGTCAGTGTAATGTTGGATAAAAAAATTCCGCCTGTTATAAAACTTATGACGGAGACGGTAAAAAAACACAGTATAGTACTATTCCAGGTAAACAAAGAATTTTACGTCATATTCCGAAAAATGCAGCCGCAACTCGGGTTGTATCATCCCAAATTAAACGCCAGGTGACAATAATCAACGACGTACACCACTCAACGGCATTTAGCAATGATGCATTGAGAAGATAGAAGATGAACATCGAATGAATATTGTTATTGTACAGGGCAGGACCAGGCGTTCTATAGGAATCAGATTTAAAGAGCATATAGCTCACATCAAGTTTGGAATTCAATGAATATATTTTGTTGACCCGGCTTCAAGAAGTCACTTACTTTACTGCTACTGAAGATGACAGCTTAGCCGTCGAAATCGGTATTCCGTTTTCGTAAATTATTGTAGTAGTGTTTTTTTTTAATCTTCGATTGTTTTTTTACCTAAGTGTTTGGTATAACATGCTCATCCCGATGATGTAACTTCGCAACCTCGCTTTATAATCGAAAAAACTTTCTGTCGTTAAATCGCAATCCTTGGTCCTCTTTGCTAAGATTGGTTGGATATATTATAATGATGCTTTCCTGCAATGAAGCCACCATTACAAGGCGAACGTTAATTAGCGTTATTTCTAAACTGACTGTTACCCGAAAGCTTAGGCTAAGGCCTTTAAGAGTAACAGGATAACATTAATAACAGTTAAAGGAGCACCGTTAATTGGTGGTGTTGCCCCAACTCGATTTTTTATTATTCTTTTTTAGAATTGGAAAAATGTAGTGTAGATCTTACGGATCTTCAATATGAATTGGAGAAACTGTGTAAATTGAATCACAGAGTGATATCTATTGCAGACGATTGACGCAGTGAAGATTTATATGAGCTCGATTATTTTCATTGTAGTCTGCGTGTGCAGATAATGCTTATCTGCATGCGAGAAAACTAAAAAATATCTATAATATCCCTTTCATGCACTGCGTCGTCCTTGAATACCGACATTACCTAATGATAACCTAAATAAATTGCACTGGGGGACATAATTTGCAAGTGTAAAGTCCACGTCATGTTGAATTTTAGTTGTGTAGGCCAACAAAATTTTGCTGGCTTCACTACTTAGAGGACTTGGCCGGCTACTCGACTCGATTGTCCGTCCAAGGTTCAAAGACTCCAAAATAATAAAAAAAGGCCGAAATAAAATGGCCTGGTTGGCGCAAGCTAATAAATATCTTGCAAAAAATTCCTGGGGCCAGTTTCGTATGAACTGCAGCTGGCGCGCTCATAACAAATTGAAGGCAAGCACGCAATTTTCAAAAATAACTGAAAATAAAGATCCGCCTGACAATGACTCAAAATATCCCGTGAGCGCAGTCAAGTGGTCAGACAGTGGCTATGAGGTAACAGGTAGGTTTATTTTCAGATTCACGGAAAAGTGAAATGCAGCAACCGAGTAAAAAAATAGTTTTAGTTTTTTCGTCAAAACATATTTGATAGACAAAGTAAAACAAAAATTTCAAGAATTTTTCAACGAAATTGTTTGATATTTCTAAGAAACAGGATATGTATTGGCCGCTTTCAACATAGTACAGAAGTAATAAACCAGTCCTCAATAGATATGGCATTTTTTTAATTGTAAGGAGCAATAACCCTTGGAACGATGTTGCCACGTTATGCAGAGAAGGATCGCAGATTTCTCGCCTGAAATTCGCTAGGTTTCAGTGCAGTATTACAAAGTGGAAAGGAGAGAGAATACTTGAATAAAATTTCGAGACAAAGATACGGATAATATGGGAATCGAAACCATAATTACTTAAGTGCAAATTTAAATTAACGCGAAAACAATCATATGTCTTTTGAACTTGTACGGGTGGTATAAATCCAAATTTGCAACCATGTGCTAACTTAGTGATGATCGAAAAATATCGATCCTGTCGCACTTGTTTTGGTTTTTCGACAGCATCTCCTAAAATATGCGTTTTCGTTAGTAACTTACGTAAATTACGTCTACTCTGAAGATGCTCACCACAGCTGTGGACGAAACGTCAGCGAAGGGGAAATGGCTAGGGCCACGGCCAACTAACCCGGAATCATCTACAAGTTAGGTATCTTTGTCACAAATACAAACACAATAGCAAACTAACAATGAAAAAGAATAACTGATTTAAATAACAAGCTATAACTAAATAATAAATTTAATTAATAACGAAAACGATATATACAGTGTCCAAGATGTTGTAAACTACGCTAAACATGTTCCTATCGTATATGTTTTTACTCATTTAGCACACAAAAAAGGGTGAAGAGTATAATAATGGAAAAGCAGAAGAATCGACCGCCCAGAAAGCAGGTTAATTTGTATAAAAATATACATTAGTAGTTATCCGCTGCGGGGTGTGTTGATTACTGAATCATAATAATTTTGTTTGAACGTTTTGGTCCATAAGAGTGCATTTATATCCAGTAGTACAATACAGAAAAATATACGCGATATCTGCTGCTCTAGCTGGTATCGTCCGCTTTCTTTTTTGTGCAATATGTTTGAGAATTAAACTGTAAAATATTTTCACTTTATAGTATCTACGTTATCAAAAATGGTTTGTATTGAGAAAATGAATTCAATTAGCATTTTTTAAAGAATACTGAATTTTTACAAAGTAACGTTTCGGCATAAATGGCATACTGTAGATATACAGAAAATCGGTAAAACTGGCAATACGATTTGGGATAACGTGATTGGAAAATAAGGAAATCTGCAAGAGCGTGAAGAATGTTTTTCTAATAGCCCAAAAGATGGCACTAGCAGGCATTGTTTCAAAAGTTTTTAATCTTCCATTGACGTTTCTATGTGTTTATTTTGAGTGGGGTATCTAGAGTAGGATACGAAGTAGTCGTTCAAGGTTTTACTACGTTTCATTATGTTTTCTGTATTTCTCAGGTGTTCGGAATACAAGTACAGGTGTAAAAGAAATAACTGAAAAAAGTACTAGATGCGTGTCCGTATTGCAATTTTAGCATATCTTGTTTGCACAGAGTTTTGTGTACTTAAGAAAACCGGCTATTAGGTTTACAACGATGTGTTTGTGCGGAGGTACCTTAATTGTTAAACGTGCCTGATTCCCGTGTGATAAAACGAGTGCCCAAAAAATCTGACGGTTGATGGTCCGTCACGTTTTGGAGTAAAACATTTTCATATTATGGTAAATATTGCACACATTATTCATTAATTAACGTAGCATAGTTATTAGTGTTTACCTTTACATGCTCAGTTGATTTTATGAATTTTTTCTCCAGCACAAAATAACACGACCGTAAACATTGTAAAGATAGTCATTACATAATTCAGTGAGAGTTTCGAATTAGCACGGTGAAATTCTTGCCAATAGGCTATTGTTCCCTTTCGGTATTTTTATTTTTAATTGTCTACCTGGGTATCTAGATATGGGCCACTTTGTAGTCACTTGACTGTACACAATAAAACGTTCACGGAATTCCAACACAGGTTTAGTCATTAATAAATCATGAAATACTTACGATGCGAATAGTTTACTTAGTATGAAATAGAAATACTGCGATAAGTGTGTCTGTTATTGTTTGTTCTTTATTTGCTTTCCTCGTATGATGTAGGGTACAAGATTTAGCTAAATCACGCTAGCAACATTGAGTTATAACGCTATTTTTTTAATTTAACGCATGATAATTTACATTGCCATCATTATCGATAATTATTGTGTTGGTTTGATCAACACAGGGCCGTACTTAGCCCAAGTGTCAACATCCAAACGTACTGTAGGGGCATATTAGCTAAAACTTCCACACACCCGTAAATTTAACGTGGACACGTCTAAGGTATTGTAGACAAAATTATATTTTTTTTATTTAAAAAATTTTGCCAGCTGCGTCCTTTTTATCATGAAACACAACGATATCTAATTATTAAAAGTTTTAATAGTGGTAAAGAATTTATTGTCCGACAGTACGAGAACCAATTATAGGACGAAGTAATTTTAGAAATTAAATGCTACCAGAAGCAAGAGACAAAAATACTAAAAAAGTAATGTAAACAAAATAAGTCAAATGATCTCAACCCAAATGTTGCAGACTATTAAATGAACCATTTTTTATGTGGAAATAACCCAATTCAAACGACTATAACACATGTCACACAGTCAGACAATTTACTCGGGCCAGGTGTTGTAAACCAAAATAAACAAAACTATTTATAGCTTTGTTTTGATTTCATATCAGTAAAAAAGAACGATGAAATGGTTTTGGCTTATCTTCTTTGTGGCAGAAACAGTAGCAATTAGAGAAATTTAGTCAAAAAAAGACCCCAAAATCTTTGAACCTGTGTTGACGTTCAAGTATCACACAAAGCAATCTGTAGTCATATATTATAAGGTTTTTTATCGTAGCAATACCTTGCATCGGCGTACCCCTAATTTAGCCACCCTGTTATTTGAATTAAACCCATTATAGAGCGACATTGGCATCCGTGGGTACACTTTTCTGAAATTAGTTAAAAAACGGTAGACGTCAACGTTTTAGATCACGTTAAGGGTTCTTAAAGATTACAAATTTCACCCATACAAACAAAATTCGTTTAACTCACAAATCACTTTGTAATTTTGTGAGTTAATAAGGAACAAATTATTAATAATCTATTTTTTTCGATACGTGTTTTTTGGTCTTTTATTGAAATACGATAAAGTCAACAGTTTTCAAGAAAATTAAACTTAAATGAACATTTCTCAGGATGCCACTACTTAATCAAAACATATGCCATTAATTCTAAACAAACTTAAAACATTAAATAAATCAAATTTTGAATTGATTAGCCATAACATAACTTCAATTCATTAACTAAGTGGAGTCGTAGCTACTATTTACCTATTCAATTTAGTATAATGACCCGATTATATTTAATTTATAGTTAATCATTTAGACATGGTTGCAGCAAAACGTAATGGTAAATTGTATTTTTAATTAGCAAGTACTGCATAGCTTTCTGCTTACATCTAAGAATATGTTCGCTTAAAACTGAAACACATTTTTTACGTTATAGCGTTCAAAACTCAAACAGCAAGTTATGAAAACACGCGATCCACCTTCTTAAATAGCGAAATCAGAGAAGCACTTGTGCCAAAATTGGTTCAAATGTTTCGAAGTTAATTTAAATATATAAGATTTTAGTAAAACAGTTAAAATCGTTCCTATATGTTTCACAGTTCTTTATTGCGTTGAAGCCATAAACTTATTTTTTAGACATCCTATAACAAACCACTCCATATTTTTGTGTCCTAGTATGCACAGTGGTTAGGTTGGAGAGTCGAATATAATATATTATTTTGGGATATAATCAGTGAATGCTTGCACAATCTCTTCAAATTCCGCAAATGGTAGCCCAAAAAAAACGTTGTTTTTCTCCATAAATATACATAAAAATACCGGWAAATTTCTATTTGCCGAGGGCTTATTTCTAAAGGAACTTACTTCAAATTTTTTAATTCTACGATTAATTCGATGCTTACACACCTTAAAGTAGTTTTTAATGAATTGATTGTGTTCATATTTTCTGTTCTGTGCAATTTTGGTTTATGTATTTATCAAAATCAAATACTGTTCGCTCATTGCGTGTAGTAATACTATTTTTCAGTCTTATACTTTATTTTATACTTCTTACTAATGTTTTTGTTAGAAACTGATACTGTAATGTAAATGAAAATTACGGCAATTTTTAATGAACTCGCTATAACTGTTAAAAATTATTAAGCTATTGAAAAGTCATAAAAATGGGTAATAATTAATCGCACATTCACATTAGCTCACATTTTTTAATGGGATCTACAAATATCGGTTGGAATTAAAGTGAATCTAATCGGAAACGTAATTCATTTTCGATAAGCAGTAATAATAAACCGCACTCAAATAAACTGGGATATTTGTCAACGCTCAATTTGTACTCGCCAAAGCATACAAGTCCGTTAATTTTATTGTATATGTTTTTCATAATTATAAGCTTGATAAACTTATAGTCATAGATCAGCTGTTATCACCACATCATTATTAGTTAATAGCATTATCACACTATAAATTTTTTTACTCAATTACAGCACTATATAATAGGGTTTTTTTTCTAATAAGTAAATCTTAAAAAAATGTTGATTTA
Organism: Rhyzopertha dominica; assembly: GCA_025024175.1. Classification (NCBI taxonomy): domain Eukaryota; kingdom Metazoa; phylum Arthropoda; class Insecta; order Coleoptera; family Bostrichidae; genus Rhyzopertha; species Rhyzopertha dominica. The sequence goes on along the minus strand of QCXZ01000086.1, from coordinate 24,741,410 downwards.
TCTCAATAATTGGGTGCACAAAAATCCAAGAAACTATTGGCCCAGTCCCTCTCCTTATGGCAATGCCTGCATTGCATTAACTAGAAAATATTTTTTACTTGATGTAACTGACCTACCTGCTAGGTATGCAGAAATTTCAAAAACAAAATGATTGGTATTTTTTTTTGCTTTTAGGGCCGTAGCATATTTAAAAAGGCTTTTTACTCATGTGCTAGGCATGCGCAGCCGTCGCTTCTATTATTACTAATAACTAGTCACCTGTCCCCACATGCTGTTTGTTTGAAAATTATTCTTATTACATTGACAATATAGCCGTATAAATGCATAGCAGTTGAACATTTGATAAGATATACGCAGGCGGTGGGTTCTTAGATTTTTATATAATTTCTCAGTGATTAAGTACGCTGCATCTATTGGTCAACCGTTTTCTACCAGAATGTAAGTTCAAACAACCTTGAATTCCTGTTTACTGATAAGTAACAAAACATTTTATATTAGACATACCTTAACATAACAACATTACTGATAAAGGATGCCAGAGAAATGAGAAAGAAACATTCCTTTTTTTGTTATTTGTCACAAAACGACTGTTTTCTCTTTCGCTATAGTTCAATTCGTTCCGTAATTATATAAAATCAGATGCGCTTTGAAAGTTATGTAATTGAATCTGGCACTTAAGAAATATAGTTCCTAATCTTCAAATAGTCTTATATGTTGGAGCGTCTACTTCGTGAACTTTCAAAAAAGAAAAACGAAATAAATTCTTCTTCTTAACGTAAATACTTCAACTTTTAAGTCAACAACTCTTCTTTGATAGATATTTAGAAGTTAGTCATAAACGGCTTGATGGCTTTTTTCACTGAACACCCGGTATATGTTACTTTGAAAAAGGTAAAAAGAAATTTTCCCTTTGGAACCAATGCTAAAAAACAACAACCATCATCAATTCTAGAGAGCACTAAATTTAGTCAATAATTCAATAACAATCGAGCTACGATGGTTTTTTGAGAAGGAAATATATTTTTTAATTATAAATACATGGGAGACTCAGACATATTTAATATTCTTCCTAATAAGCTATGTGTTTCATTTTGATATTCACTAGCTTTTATTCAAACAAATTCTTGTATATTTTTCCACTGTTTGATAGATTACTGACTTTCAATTTTGAATATGTGTCGCAATATGATTAATTTGATAGTAAACAATAATAAAAAAGTTACCTACTTAGTTTATTAAGCGCCGTGCAAAATATGCCACTTTTATTTCAAGACACAATTCTGCCCTACGTAATATTTCTCCATCGATACCAACACGAGAAAGAGCTTCTTGATTTGACGACATTCATTTCTAATAAGAATACAATAATATTCTGTAGGTCGTATTATAAGCCACGAAAAATCTAAGTTGTTATAATCCTGACATTACGACGTGTTGCACCGTCTCCTTATCAAATTTGTCTTAAATGAAGTGGTGGAATAAAATAGGACAAAATTATTTTCACGGTAAGAACTAAGCTTTTCGAAGAACTAGAAGGTCTATGTCAACTTCTACACCAATTAGTATGATCGAACAGTCAGGATTTGTAAATTAGTGATGTCATGCCAGCATCGTCTTTTAGTGTCATCTACAAACAATCACACTATATCGTTTAGAAAAAAATGTTATGGCAATAAAAAACAAAAAATAAACCGTTTCCACGTTACAGCTTTGATAACTAACCGATGATGACTAACTAGAAAGCTTTAGTAAGAAAAATTAAATAAATAAATCCAGTTATAAACGTAAAATACGTTTTGTGGGTGTTTTCATTTAAAATTATTTTGAAACATCTGCATTAATCATCGACAGTCTCGTGTATACGGAATGATTCAGTTTGTAATTCTTTGCCTTCTTTGTTTGACAGACAAGTATAACAAACCCTATATATTTGTAAATGGCACAAAAAAACTCCAGCGGATGAAGACTTCTTCAATAGCCAACTTTTTTTTCAGATGTGTTTCAACTATTTTAATAAAAACAGGCATAACAAAAATATCTATACAAATTTAAAACGTAATGTACTCAACTGAAGTCAATTGTTTGTGGAAAAAAAGAATTTTTTCTTGGAAACCATTTAATTCCATTTGTTTGGATAGTTTGGATTGGATACTATTCTAATTCTTGATGAGTTGATGAGAAAGCGCTTATACTGACACTGCTTTTCTAATAGATAGGTGTCAAATGTTTTCAAAACTAGCGAGAAATATGCGTGAGGATGATTATTAAAAAAAACAATTGTTTTTAAATAAACTGCACCCGTATAAAAAATCTTTACACTAATTTTTATTGTCCGGGAATTATGAAAGACGTCTTTTTTCTTTCTTTTCCTAGCATTGTTGGCGAGAGAATCAACATTAGCTGCAAAATACCTAATCACATTGTAACACTTATATGACATCTGTCTGGATATTTTTGAGATATGAACTACCGATCTCAAAAACGAAATTCGTGCAAATATACTAATTTAATAAATTTATTATACATCATTTATTGATCATGTGGTATATTTTTATGGATGTTTTTGTCGTGTAAGTGCCTTTTTTATTTACATAGCTAAATAGAGAAATAAATATATCTTAAAAATTAGGTGAAAAATACATGACACTGTAGTAAGGAAAACACAGTTGACTATCTTTATTTCATACAATGTGAGTGCCCTATCCATATTTGTTGCAAAATGTTTAGTTTTATACATTTCCTTTCGCAATGTGACTTTAACGTTGCTTTGAATAAGCAATCAATCACAAGTCCAAGTCCGTCCCTGCTTAAACCTCTTAACTGTATTGCATTATTATACGAACAGGACACCGCAAGCGGCAACACACATCTCATTAACTGCAATTTGCCTCAGAGTAACAAATATCATCCTAGTTTAAAACTAAGCACCTGTAAAAGCGGCAAGGAGCCAAAGCACCAGTTCATTGAGACATTTTCGCCGTCTTGTGTTAAACAAGAACTTGAACCTGCGGTTTTGATTTCTGGCAACGTATAAATTCAGGACCGATATACCGTTCATGAACGACGTGACGTAAATACAAGAAACTATTTTCGAAACTTTAGTGTCACGCTGCTATAGGTGTAGTAAAATCTTATTGGCATGGGTCCTTGGAAAGGTTGTCTCATACAGAAAAAGACCCCAATTTCTACTAAGATAAAAAAAATATTTTGTGTCAGCGGTTTTTTTCTAATGTTTTGAAATATTTTCTACAGTGTATTTGCGAAAGTTGGCAATTTATGAAAAAACTTTTTTATTTTTCATTTTTCGAGAAAAGGTATTCTTTATAAAAAGCTTCTACGTGGTCTCAAATGTAAAATGCAATCTTCAAACAGAAAAATTTTTAAGCGACATTTGGGTGTACCAAAAATATGACTTTTGCCCAAGATTAAATTACATTATTTTTTTATACATCAAAGTTTGGTATTAATTTTATCCATCAACCCCAAATTATCTGGTTCGTTTAATTTTTGCGATTTGGACGAATTATTTATATTTAAATGGTCCTTACCGCTTTAAAGTCTTGTATGCTAATATTAATCTTTTCTTTGTTCCCTGTGCTGTCAAATTGTTGCGATTTTTATATACTGTTTTCATTAAGATATATAGTCACTATTACGCGAAAAGGAAATTAAAACTCTGTTTGAAAAGTAAACAGGTGTAGTGACCAGGTACTATAGAAAACCACACTTAACTCTTTATTTTATTTGTCTCTACCACTGTCATGTTTTATGTCTTCCTCTTCTCATTCCCCGTACTTTTACCTTACAGGTTTGTTTCATCGCCTGTATTTTGTCAGTATGAGTATTTTATATATGTCGCTTGCAACCTACTTATCATTCTTTTGTTTAACATCCAACTTTCACTCTTGTGTACCGACAATTTTGTCCTGTTACTCAACTCACCCTTAAATTAATTAAAAGATACTTCTAACCAAAGGTTTTCGTTGGACACCCGGTATATGGTTGCCGTTTTGATTTAGTAGCCGCAAATGACGACGTGCGTGTTTACCTTCCGAAAAAGCCGTTTTAACGGCTTTTCTTCATCCCTATATGTGATCGCTGTCCCATCAATTTCGGCCTATTTTGTCCAATAATTTATTCCAACTGCGATCAGTACAGGAAGTCTTTAGCAATAAAGAACAGTGTATAAGTGCTTACTGTGGTAGAGCCGTCGTTGACACATATAGATAACTAAGCAAATAATTATTATTACATCCCATGTGTTCGCACACAAGTTTTCGGGTACATGCTGGTGTTGTGCAGTATATTGTTGTCAATATCTTTTGTGCTGTTCGTTCGATTTTTGGATAATTAATATAATGTACAATTTTTGCTGTAAGTATCCTTTAGTGGGTGATGCGAGATAGGAACGCATTCTGGGGTACGAAAAACAGATAAACACAAAATCCCCGTTTTTATTGCCTGTACGTTTGTTGATACGTTATCAGAATTTTTATCACCTTATTTTTCGCTTTTTCTCCGTCCGAGATCAAAATAGGTTAATTGCGCTCACTTTGCATAGGTCATTATCACCGAGACTGAAATCGCAATATCCGGTGGAAACAAAGTCCTTTTTCTTCCTGGTTTTTATACCTTTAGATACGCCTAGCTTTCACAATACAAATTGCATCACGGCCGCGGGCTGGAGATAAGAAAACGGTCGTACGCGTAAAAGGTTTTAATATGTAACCAGTGTAACGCTAAAATGGAGATAAGTGAATACCAAAATGCACCTCTGGTGTTATTTTCAAACAAGTACAGGAAAATGTCGTCTATATATTCAATAGCCAAAAGTACAGGGCCGTACCTAAATATTTCAATGGTACCTATCATGAAATATTTCAACTCAAGACGGAACTGTCTGTAGTTCCCATTTTCCGGCGCTTTGTTTCTGTTTCTTAATTCCCCATACTTATCTAATAATGAGCTTCAATTTCGAAAGGTTCGATCATGAATAACTTGATGTTTCTACTAGAAAAATGTTTTTATTTGGGACCCCAAAACTCATTCGGTTCCATCGAAGTACAATATTTTCTTATCTCTCTATCGCACAATTAAATAATGTCATTTAATTCTGCAAGTAAGCTGTCATTTTCTAGATATAATAGAAACTAACCCTTTTTTAAGTATTAATCATAGTTGGCTATGGCTTCAAAAAATCCACAATTATTAAGGTTTACAGCGATGTAAAACTTAATATAATTATTTTAAAAATGTAAGAGTTATGACGTGTTTTACCCATGGACAAATAAAAAAAGACCTTTGACAAACCACTGAAGAAACTTTCTTCATCATCAAAAGTGTTTGAAATGTCATGTTTTGCAAAACTTAAGACCAAAATATTTCATATTCTATGACTAACTAGATTAAAATCAGAATAAAACTGAAAATGGTCAGATTTTAAATGTTGATATAGCTGAGTACATTTGTATTAATTCTGTAGTGTAATATTCTTGACAGAACTATTGGTCCTTTGCTCTTCCTTGTACATGTTGGATTGCAAGCATTACCAAATTGCTATTAACATCGTTTGTTGTCTTCCTAGGTTTGTGTTTAATAAAAACTTGCATCATGGAAACATCTGTGGATGCTGAGCTTCGCAATGAAGTTCTGAAGCTTTACTTTAATGAGGTGAAGGATACTCAACCTGAAGTTGACTTCGAAGACGACGAGCACCTCCTTCTCAACGGTAAGTCAAAGCACATTTTTTTCATTCATAATTTAACAAACTTTACTCTTGTAGAAGTCGAAGAAGCCAACGATTTTTTACAAAAAGCGGGACTAGCTGACCTGTCAAAACTATATTATGAAGGAAAAGAAATCCCGGATGCTGTAGTAAATGACTCCGTAAGACAACGACACTTGACAGAAAAACAAGCGCAGACTGTTCGGTCCAGGGTTCGCACATTGAATAAAACATTGCGGAACAGGCAACCCCGAAGAAAACAAAGGCAGGATATTAGAGACGTCACATGGAATATTGAAGTAAGTTCAAATACAAATTAATTTGCCATGTGCCCTTGCCTGATGTTTATAAACATTTATACACAATTTTTGTTCAAATATATAAAAAGGAATGCTTCAAACTATCTTTCAACAGGATAAAAAAAGCCAAAAACGATTGACTTACCAATTTTGAACACGGTTGAAATCAGACAATGTATGAGCTACACAAAGCAAATTTGGTAAATGCCAGTGATGAGGAACTCCTTGAAACTTCATTTGAAAGCAAACAGTATACACAACTTTTGTTTTCTTGACGAAATTTCGATTTTTTAAATTGTTTCTATAATAATTACATCTCTTAAATGATTTTGACGATTTTAGACCAATTATCATTTCTAATTTTTACATGAATTAGTAGTTTTGGAGGAAAAAAAAAGTTATTTTGTAAAGTGGGGCTTGTAGTAGTCTCATCCGGCTATCCCCTTTTCAATTCTGACAAATTGTTATTACTTCTAGACATCCAGTACAGGAACAAGGTCAAGAAGCGCCACACCAGATTCCTTGGACTCCTTGCCTGGTCTAACAGATGATCTTGTTACATCGGATGAAGATCACACATCAATACCACATTTGTATGATTCATTTGTTAATGAAATGCTAGCGTAAACTTTTTTATTGTCTAGTCCACAGGATTCCAACACTATGAGCTCAAAAGGGAGGCTGAAGTTGTCTTCTAGCGAGCCGTTACATAGCAGGTTCTTTAGAACCGAACGTGGTGATATTGCGCATCTCGGGTCCGAGAATGTTGTGCTAAAAGGTTACCAACAACTTAGCGAATATGGGAGCTTACCAAGACCTCAGAGGGAAAGGAGTGGCAGCGATCCCATGGCTGACGTTCATATAAACCCACTTTTAGGACACGCTCAAGCGGAATACATGTAAGAAAAAAAACGAAAATCTATCGTTGTGTCCCATTAATGGTTAGTTTGTAGGGAAGGTTCTTTGTCTCGGAGTCATGGTAATTTAATCGATTCATGTGATAAAAGACCTACTGAAAATTGTGAGGCGGCCATCAGTTTCGAAGGAATATTCAAGCAGAACAGCTACGAACACGAGGTACGTTATTGCCCATTGTGTGTCACCATGGTTAACTTTCCAATTTTTAGAAGGCAGAAACTAAAATTTTTGATAATGTAAACATCTATGATTTAACAGACGTTGAATATCAATATCTGAAGCCATTGTTGTATGTGGAATTGACTGCTATTTTTGATCAGTACAAAATATCTGTGCAGAAACGGAAGGCAAACACTAAAAGAAAGAGTAAGTGATTGTTTCCAACAATTTCCTCCATAGTTGCTTTCTATCCCCACTCTTTACAGAAGGAAATGTTTTCGGAGTTAACCTGTCTACTTTAGTTATGCGGGATATGCCTAGACCAACCGATAACTCAATGGTGCCTCAAGTGTACCAAAGTATTATCAATCAACTGAACAGTAGATGTATCCGTGAGGACGGGCTGTTGAGAATTGGCTGCCAGAAGCAGAAATTGGAATACCTATGCAAAGAGATCGAAGAAAAGTTTTATAACAACCGGCCTCATGTTGAAGAATTACTGTCTCAGGCAACGGGCCATGAGTTGGTTGGTGTGCTTAAAAAACTCCTAAGGGAGTTGCCGGATCCCGTTTTCAGCATGGAATTATTTGACATGTTTTATAAATGTGGCAGTACGTAGCTCTTACCTCTTCATTTTGCACTTTCTACACACACAATTTGCAGAAATTCCATGTGCTGAAGATAAAGTCAAAGCCTTAAACTTACTGGTGCTGCTGCTACCGGAACAACACAGAAACACCTTCCGCCTGCTTATACTTTTCATGCTGAACGTCATAAAGCACGAGAAAGAAAATCGAATGAGCTTGCACAACGTGGCCATGATAACAGCACCATCTTTCTTTCCACCACGACTGTTATTGCCAAAGTATGTCCGATTAGCAACACTCCACGTTTTACCGTTATCAATGAATTTTTTTTTTCAGAGAGGCATCAACTAAAATCAATCTAAAATCCTTGACGAAGGAGGAGCTCGAGAGGCAGATCAATGATGCGGCTATCTCCTGCTGCCTCATGGAAGTGTTGCTGAACACCGGATCGGACCTTTGGATGGTTCCTGTAGATTTAGCAGCACAAGCTCGAGATGCTCACAGAAAGGCTCAGAACAAGAAGGATGTCGGAAGAGACAAAAAACTAGTAAGACCAACTTTTTTTGCTATATCTAGCTGGACCAGCTTACATACATGAAAAACTCTTTAATTTCAGAAGTACGGCAAAAAGAAACTGGCTAGAAGCAGTACTCAGTACGAAGCAGGTGCCATAATCGTTCCGAGAATCAAGCGAGAACTATTTATTTAAACTGCGACCATTCCCCAAACCAGACCTCATATAGAATATAATATTTTATTTCGGTTTGTTAAAATATATTTAATTTTGTCGTTAAGCCTTATCATATTTAAGCAACATTGTGATGAGATAAATACACAAAGTGCCAAATACTGTGTTTTTATAATAAATTTTACTCACCAAATCCGGCAGTTTGTATTACCTTTCCTGATAACTTAGCTGGACAAAAGTTTTAAATGCGATAAAAAAATTGTAAAATCAGGCTTTTGTTTAAGACATATAAAAGCTGTATACTATAGATTTTTATAAGAGTATGTACATGGTACATGGATTAGATATATGTTGACTTGAATTAATAATATTATAAATACACTTCCAGTTTAAGGTCATTTAGCCTAACCTGACCTGACTGACCTAACCCCTCTCTCTCTCCTGTAAAATAAGGGAAAATGACATGTGAGTTTCTAAAAGTGATGACGAATTCTTTTTAAATTAATTCAATTAATTTCTCCTGGAAATTAAGGCATTACTATTATAATTAACAAATAAGTATTACATTCTAACKTCAGTGTAGCCAATAAATATATACTTTTTTTCATAAAAACAAACATCCATTATGTCAAAACACCTTTACTAAACGCCATAATACATAAAACAGAAAACTAAACTTCAAGAGAAAAAAGTTATCTGAAAAACTTTAATAATTTTAAGGAACAAGGGAACAGGTAATATCACAATGAACAGTCTACCAAGCAAAACCGAGATTTTCCAGCCATTTTAGTCCAGTAAGCGTGTCAGTTTCTGGTTTGTATTCCAAACCAATGTAATCAGTATAGCCACACGACCTGATGGTATCGATAACATATCGGTAGTTCAGCTCGCCTGTACTGTCAGGTTCATGGCGGTACGGAACCTGAGCGATTTGCACGTGTCCAACATATTCCATGTACTTTGAAACAAAATGTGTAAAGTCGCCCTTTAATTGCTGTAAGTGGAAAACGTCCAGCATCAAACGTAAGTTGGGGCTGTTGATTTTCTTCAGCAAAGCAATGGCTACAATTACAAATAAGTTAGGGATGAGGTACAAGATGGAGCGAGTACTGTTTTACCTTTGTCGAAGTTGTTCATATAGTAATCCTCGACGCTGTAGTTATTTATTGGCTCAATCAACCCGATAATATGTTCCTTTGCAAACATTTTTACAGCGAGGCGCAAATTCTTTTCATAAACGACGTCATTTTCCGTAGTGGGATTTTTCACTATTCCTGACATTACATGCATTCTAGATAATAATAACAATCAAATTTATTGTCATAACAAAGAATGTTTTACAAACATTCAAGTATAATATTTGTAATAAGTGAGAATAATGAACAGGCAGATAAAATAAGGTCATTACTCAATTCACTTATATTGTGGAATAAAATTTGCCTTTTGTCGTGCAATCCATGCACTGTAAAATTATCCGCATTCTTTTTTATAAACAAAAAATATTGTCAAAAAGAAATTGAGTTGAAAGAGTCAGAATTTTAAGGTCTATAAGAGACTGTTAATGGGTTTTCTTTGTAGGGTGAATCCTTTGACTCCCAAAGTGTGAAACACAGTTATTATCGAGCAAATAATTCTGTATCTTCTGATTAGGCAAACTTACTTCTTCACTTTAAGAGCCTTGGCGTAATTAATACTTAAATCCAAACTCTTTTGGAATTCTTCTTCTTTGCCAGGGATAGCTGCAAATCCCAACTCCAATTTGCTGACGTCACCTATTAAAATAACACGGTTTTACTTATTTTTGCAACATCGTAACTGGTAATTGTACCTGTGTAAATATTTACGAGACATTGTTGGATGTTAGCATCCTCTTTAGCTTTCACAACCTTTTGTAACGGTATATCATATGGAGGAAATCCCGATTCTACACAGTGGAACCCTACCTTTTTGGCCAACTCATAGCGTTCCAAAAAGGGCACTTCGGTGAACATAAAGCTCAAATTGGCGCAGAACTTTGACATGATTGTTATGCCTGGTGGACACTACAAAAAGCTGTAAAATCTGTGCTCCATTTACAGTCATGATTAGTAGWTAAGTGATAACAGGCAGAGATAAGCAGATATGTCTGTTAGAGAGAATCCTAATTAAGAATAATTAATGAGTGTTAAATAATTAATACATTATAAAGCAGCTGTTTAAACTACTGGAAAACTGATAACCTTTCTATAAAAGGTCAGGTTTAGATTCTGATTCTAAAACAAATTAATAAAGTAATTGTAGTTCAGAGATTATTGCATTATCATCAAGTAACACATTAATTTAAATATGTATACCTACAAACACAAAACTTTTATAATATAACTATCTTATATATTTTGCTACTTTATTATTGCTTTTTGGCTATACGTTCCTTAGTGGGTACAGTGCTGCCAGAGGAATAAAAAAGTATTCCCCGTAGTCTTATGTGAATATCCCCTATAATTTCCCTGTCATATACTGAATTTCCCTAGATTTTAAGATAACCAACTATTTTTTGTGCAAAAGGAGTACGGTAAGATTTTCTTGTTAAAACCAAAGTAGCTAGACGGGGGGGGGGGGGGGCTATGCAAATATCAATCGGCGTTCAACAACAGAAATTTGTTGTCTACGCAAATTTTCTAATTCTAATAGTTTTTCACTTTTATATTTTTATGTAGCTATTATTTATTGACGAGTTGACTTTTCACAGTATTTTTTATAAATGTAATTGCCTTTCCATTAGAATTTTTTTTGAGAATTACGCCGCATCAAAAATTTCATATTTTTTCAAGGCCAACCGGATAAAAAAACAATATTGTGCTCTAGTCTTGCTAAATATAATGTAGAATGTAGAAATCAAACGTTAAAAGTTATAATGTGGATCTTATTTAATCCAGTACAGTTTTGGAACATTTTGCAATGCCGCATATAATGTCACATAGATACACAATTTTGTATTAAGTTTATTAGTTTACTTTTACTACCACTTTACTTCTTGTAGATAAACTCAATTTAACCGATAACCGATTTAACGGTATAATAAATCCGTTTACGAAATTCAAATAACGCGGAACGCGTACTGGTTATTCCCACGGCGTTGTATGTATTGGTTGTACAACTAACGTTACATAGATGGCGTAGCATACGAGAAAACAAAATGGCTTACAACTTCAAACTAAATTCAAATAATGTTATTATGGTGGTGGTATATCTACCAGTGACATGGGTCTATGATAGCTAGATTTTGATTGTATAAGTAAAAGAAAAAATTGACATATTTATATTGTGTGTTAGTATTACGAGTAGTGTATATTTTTTGTAATACCGAAAATTCCCCATAATGAACCAAATATTCGCTTGTTCCCTATTCTTTAAAAAAAATCCCCATACATAGGGAAAAATTCCCTAATCTGGCATCGCTGAGTGGGTATATATTTGTAAAACCAAAAACTACAATACTTGCGAAAGCATCGTGGTCGCGCGAGAATTTTAAATTCAAATTAAACGGTGGGTTCATTTCAAATTAGTAGAATACTGAATACTTTTCTTGTTTGGTGAGATAAATTGGACAAGGAAATACGCATGCGAACTATAAATAGTCCATAGAAGGATATGTACCTATATGTTTTTTTTGTTAGTGTGCCTTCTATCAGGCACCCTGAGTTATATAAGAAGTAATCAAAATATGATTATTAACCAACTATAGCTTTATATATCCCTCATAATAATAATATGACCCGAAACTGTGCAATGACTATTAAAATATTAAGAAAATGCTCGGCAATATGCTTACCACAGTTACCAGTGTCCTTACGAAACGCATTATAGGTAATACGACCGTTAAAAGTGGGTGTGTACAGGTAGTTGACGAAAGATCACGAAGGATGAGTAAACATGGATAAACATAACCAATAAATCAACGGTGATTTTATACTGAATCGACAAAATCCACGCTAATTGCTATGGAGACGTTTACTGTAAAATCGAAGATTTGTGAGTTCCCTAGGAGGATATTTCGGTTATTTTTGTAGTGATATACAAAAACTATGTTGTGAGAATAAGTGAACAATCATTTAACTTGTAAATTATAACAAAAATAGTAAGTTTTTAAAGTAACATAAATATTTTCCAGTGACTGTATTACTTGATAGAGTACCTGTAAAGTTCTTCCTAGAAACAATGAAGACGATATTTTTACTTACGACCAGCTTTCTTTGGTGCCTTTGCATGGATGAAAAAGACTTTTACGGGTGCTACAAATATATAGGTACAGTACCAACAGTAATGGCACCCAGATCTAGCAACTGTGTAACATTTTGTAAGGGACGCTTCTTCAGGTTTGTTAGTGAACAATGCTTATGTGGTGGTTATTAAGTATTTGTTTCTAGATATGCGAATATAAATGACACTCATTGTTCGTGTGTTAATGTTCTGGGAGAACAGATTAATTCAACCCTTCATTGTAACGATGTGTGTAACAATTGTGAAATGAGAGACCAGTTGCAGGACACTTATTTTACTGGCAATTTAGGTGAGTTGTGTCCTCAGTATTTCATGATTCGCGAATGGCATCCATGTACCTCTGCTGGTGTGAAAAATATCGATCCTGTGCATGATATGATTTTATCAGATCGACATTCACTGAGATTCTTTGGCATTTCAAAGAAACAAATACATACAATTTTGTCCGATAATTTGCATGTGAGGAAGCAAAAACAGACTTGTGTCAAATGATGCTAGGGAACGTTAAAAAAACTTGAATATGGTCCTTCAAATTCTGTATATAACATTGAAACAGGTGACAACTCCTGAACTTATTCATATATTTGTGCCATATCTCTAATAACTTGTTTATACAGCTCTTTTTCAGGGTATCCACGTTTGCTTCTTTGCATGGATGTCCACTCTCATATTTTTCTGGCTGTACTTTCTAGTCGTACACATACAATGTTAGTCTCATAGATTGCAGTTCATGGATAACAGTTTTTATTTATTAGTTTGGTATATGTTATAGTCTTGACAAGGAAAGTCCATTGCTGCCAGCTTCTGCAAATCAGCTTTGGTAATTTCCCATGTTTCCTCTCTTTAAGTATGCTGTCATAAATTCTTGTCTTTGTTGGACTACAGTAGAGAGTTTAATCTTTTGATATTTTGGTTTTTTATAGTTTTTCCTTTGACTTTCATATCAAGTGCTTTACAGTCCACTACCAAGTATTTTGTTTTCTAATAATTTATTACAAGGCAGGCTCTTCCATATACATCTTGTAGCTTTCTGACCATATACTCTACATCATATTCTTCATTCACTAGAAGCTTTCAAACAAATGTTTAAAAATTTTGTCGACCCACTAGACGCTTGTGTTTTATGGTCCTACTTTTGATTTTTTTTATGGACACCATACTTTATTTTTCAGTTCCCGGTCCCCCTCGTAATTTTCTCGTTGATAACATAACCAACACAAGTGCCCACCTGAGCTGGACTGAACCGGAGTCGTACGTTGATATAGTTTACTACGAAGTCAAAGCAAACATACTGGATACATATTCAAGCTACTCTCCAAAAAGTCCAGATTGGAAATTTTCGAACAACACGTCAAATGCTGAAATTATTACCCTCCATCCGGCGAGCAAATACAACCTGACTATTCGCACTGTGTCAACTGATGGGGCCGGTCCTTGGACATTCTCAATAATAAATACGAAACTTGGAAATCCAAATCCCCCACCGAAACCTGTTGTCATCGAGAGAGCTGAAACAACAATGAGAGTGAATCTGAACGGTGCGGTCAACAACAATGGGCCGGTGACAGCTTATCAAGTAATTGTGATTAACGATGATGCCAAACAGGGCTTCCAGCCAGACAAACTGAGGTCTGCTGCTGATGCTAGGAAGGAAGGATACGATTTTTATATAACTGCAGAGCTAAGTCCGAAAGTAAGTTAATATTCATTTTTCTTCAAATAGATTCACTATCAAAAAGCACATCATTGAAAACATAATATTGGGTGCAGTTCTGCCTTGAAAATCTGCTTGATCCATCTATGGTGAGACGGAAATAACATATTATTGCCAACAAGACAAACAATTTCTATTTTTTGTCTTAAATTTCAATTTTCCATTATGATTAATAATACAAGGACAAACTGTAATGTGTCAGATTTGACAATTAAGCATTTCAATAGTGTGAACTTTTAATTTTTTCCACGAAATCGTTATTACTTGATATTTTCTAGTAAAACTTGGTACAAGCCAGTACCGATCCAATGCGTGCACATATTTTTTAAAAAAACGTGGCTAATATTTTTATTTCTTTTAAAAAATGGAGTGAACTAGCTAAATTTGTCACAGGCATGCAATTGTGAGATTTCATTTTGTTTTAGGATGTTGACAAAGAATTCGTAGTAGGTGATGGGAAATACTATGGAAAATATTACAATGCTCCACTGAACCCTGCAGTAGATTACAACATCATATTGGGGCTAATAAGCCGTTTAAATGACTCAGTAAAGTATGCTTACAGTGATCCCAATGTATCAGAACACGGTATCATAGTATTGAACATAACAGAGGATCCTCTAACGGATTCGCCAGTGGTTGTCATCACACTTTCAGTTGCAATTGCACTTCTGAGCTGTCTTCTGTTATTAGGATTGGTGGTGTTCTTTGTTTTAAAAAGAAGAATCCAGAACAGAAGACAACGTCTGACTGATAATCAGGAATTAACGTTACAAGGACCGATGATAGAAATTGAAAACAGTGGCTATATTCCCGAGGAAGAACAACCTGTAAACCACTACAAGATTTTAAAACAGAAAGTCAAAACAGTTTCATATCACTTGGTGCAGCTGGATCCTAACGTTTTGTTGGGTAGTGGCAAATTCGGTAATGTAAATGCCGGAACAATACGAGAAGATAAAGGCATGCAGTCTGTGTCTGTGTACACGATTCATGACAAAAGGATGCAGCCTGATGAAAAACGAAGCATGCTGAGGGATCTGAACCTTTTAATAAAAACAACGCCACATCCAAACGTGCTTGGCTTGATGGGCACCTCGGAATCTGCCGAAGTAGTGTGTGTCCTTCTAGAATATGCGACGCTGAATCTCAAAGATTTATTATTAAGTAGCAGAAACATGTCAAATGGACGTTTCAGTGATTTGTACGAATCGCAAGCCCTTGACATTGTGATTGGTATTGCTAATGGTTTGGACCACCTGGGCTCATGCGGAATTGTACATAAAAATGTCTGTGCTCGCAATGTTATGCTTGGAAGGGATCTCATACCAAAAGTTAGCGGTTATGGGTTAACACAGTATTACAGGTCAGGAGTCTTTCCTGATACTACCCGATGGACTGCATGTGAAGTATTCAAGGGACTTCCTCACACATCAAAGAGTGATGTGTGGTCATTCTCTTGCCTCGCCTGGGAAGTCTGTTCACTGGGTATGTTCAAAATCAGCAGAATCGATTGTTTTTATCAAAATCTTGTTTTTGTAGGTGGGACGCCATTTGGCGCTCTGCTAAATAATGAAATTCCTGTGAAAGCTACAAGAGGGGTTCGCCCCTCGCAGTTGCAATATATCAGCAGCAATCTGTACCAGCTCATGCTCAACTGTTGGCAGCTAGATTCAGATGAGAGACCCGTCTTCAAGCAGCTTATCTCTGAAATTGCGGAGCTCCGCAATGACCACTTAACACAGCATCTTTCTTTTAATGTGTTCCCTGGATTCCAGTATGAACAGTATATCCAAAATTTGGAACTATCGGAATGAAGAGTTTTTTTATTGCATTTAACAATTATCAAATGATGGGGTGAGGGCTATTGAAACCTAGTGCCATAGCCTTTCTAAATTGATTGCCTCCTTTTGTATGGATTATTCATTGTATTGCTTTCATCAGAAGCCTAAACACAAGTGAATTGGTAGAATTGTGAAGTATTAAGTAAAAGCTTTTATAACCTTGTGTTTCCAAGAAAAATACTATATCTGTGATAATTTTTTGTCTAATTTGTGGCATTCCCTGAACCCTGGAATCAATAGCCTAGCATGTTTATTTTATAAATGTGCAAACATTAGTAGATCTGCACCTGTAAGGTTTAGTACATTCGTAGTATTTTTTGTACATGTTTATACTTTTGTGTCTTTTTCTTTTGTAATGACTTTTCAATGTAACATTTACATACTTAATAAATTAATTAATCAATTTGGTTTCATTGTTTCATTTTCACCAACTACTGCAGCAATCTAAAGCTTGCATCAGAAAACAAAATGTATATGTAACAGAGTTGGGCAACTTATGAATTATGTAATTAAAATTAATTACTTTCAATCATAATTTAATTTCATTTTCTACAGTAAGAAATAATTTAATCTCTTGTGATTGCTTGACCAGAGAATTCTAATTATGGAAATAAATACTTTTGCTTCATGCCTAAAGGACACTATAAACACAATTGATATACAGTGTACTTTATTAAATAACAAAGAAGTAGAATGTTTGGTTGCCTATCTTCAGATAATAACTACAATGATTTTGTATTATATGGAGTTGTTAGCAGCCTTAATAAAGTCAGGATTTCATAAATAATAAATCAAATATATCACGTTCTAAATATAATTTTATCTTTATCATCGTAAATTTTATATAGCTCTGTATATCATTTGTGATGTAATTCTTGGCTTCCTGATATTAGGGTTTGGAGCCGAATCCACAAAGCATGTTGACAAGCAACAAAAGAGATCCTTTATTTTTTTAGCTATGGAACAAGTGTTTAGATATTAAATTATTAATGAATGAATTTGAATGCATTGTCAGATAAGGAAAGGTCACTAGGTCAAATAATAAACGAGAAGTAAATAATTCCGAAATGAAGTTATTCAAGTGGTAAGCTGTTGCAGTTTAACAACTCTCTATACACAATGCTTTTGGAAAGCCAAAGTTTGCTTCAGCTAACACAAAAAACCTTAATCACTATCTTGATAGATAAAAAACGTCATTGATATTTAGAAACAGTTTCAAGATCTATGTACATTTTAATTAATTAATAGGCTGACCTTCCATTTCCATCTTTCCTAGAAAATAACAGCCTCCTGTTTTTGTTGTATTATTTTTAATTTTCACGGAATAATTGGAAGTTTTGCATTTTACGCGAATCCTATATTTGAATTGTTATTTATAGTAATTACATAAAGTATATAGTGCAATGACCATCATTTACCAACCTATTTGTAGTAAAATTAAACTTTGTAAAATTATAAATCTCGGTAATTATGCACATTACCGGACCTTCGCCAAATTTTACAAAATTTTGCACACTGCTAGTACACGGCCTCCTAAACACGAATCTGTCATCAGTTTCTTGCGGTCTTGTCTAGTTTTTGAGAAATAAGTGTTTATACTCGGAACTACTTTACCATGCGCGGTGTTCTTCCGTATGCCGACCGATGTCGCATGTTCCTTTACGTCCGGTCTTCCTACGCGACTGTGTTTTCCAGCTGATTTGGGGGGTTTGCTTTTATTACCACGCGATTTTTGAGGCGTTTAGGCCGTGTTTTTTGCGCGCCGCGCGCAAAAAACACGGCCTAAACGCCTCAAAAATCGCGCGGTAATAAAAGCAAACCCCCAAATCAGCTGGAAAGCACTCGCGTAGGAAGACCCGACATACAGGAGCTTGTGACACTGTGCGCCATAGGGGAGAATACTCCGCGCGATAAAGTAGTTCCAAATTGAAACATTAATTAAAAAAAACTAGACGCGACCGCAGGAAACCGATTTCAGATTCATGTTCAGGAGGTCGTGTTTTAGGAGTGTGCAAAATTTCACGTAATTTGGGGTAGGTCCGGTAATATGCATAATTACCTAAATCTCTACAAAAAATTGCACAAATCACAGTCGAAGTCCGCCGCCTTCGTAAATTCGCATACATCTTTGACTTCTCGAGTCTCGAATTTGAGTGAAATCCTGTTCCATGCTCTATCATCCCAATCACTATTCATTCACAACACGATGCACGAGCATATAGTAGCGCCACCTGCAGCACTAGTTGGTGTAAGAAGGTTGTCAAATGTATTTATTTATACTATACACTTATAAAAAACAGCAGGTGCGTAGCGTAAGTAGAAACTGACAAGAATATTTAATGAATAATCATTGCACCATAAAAATAAACTATCCGAATATATCAACAACTTGGTGTCCCGCATCTTAAATTTTCACATCTATTTTTTTAGACTTAAACAAGTAGCAAAACCATTGTTTGAATTTTGAGGTGGAACTATTATCTTTGCATGAAGCGTGGACTCATTTGGCCGGTTTCTCTTCTATATTTTAAGCTAAAATCAACTCTGTAATTAAAAGCTAAACAAATCATATACTTCAATTTCAACAAAGAGAACAGAAACCGGCCTATTTTCATCAAGTTCGCGCATCATTCAGCTGGCGGTTGGCCAATCCGCAAGTCATGTTTGAATATTACGCTAGTTGTATGAGTGTTGCCATGGTGATCGCCACCACCAATATTGTGTCACTGCTATCATTGGATGATGCTGCCTGCTGCCATGGTAACTGTATACGCACCTTGTTTAAATATTGTACAGTGAGTACTAAATAATTTTGGCAATGGGGAAATTTTTGGAAATCTTGTGGGTATTCAAAAATTTGACTATTTTAGATGAAGGTTTTATTTCTTTCAAAGGTTTCTTTATTAAATTGAGTCTTTTATCGTCATTATAGAGTTAGTGGCGTAAAAACATTTTGAAAGCGCACACGAAAATTGAATTTGAGTAAAGTGGTGTTCCTCCTAAAATGTATTTTTTTATCGTCCATGTTGTGTGGAGTGTAAATAAGTTTGGCAACTGTGCACCGGGCTTATACGTACTGTTTACTGGGTATTTGGTAGTACAGAATGGCTGTGTATTAAATGGTTTTATCGTCTATTAGTGTGATATTTTAAAATGTGGTTGTTAAAGAAAGTAAAGTGTACGTTACAATAACACAGTGCATGGTGTTTTTCCCGTCCGCGAATGAAGATTTGCTCGGAAGACTGGTACTATCGTTTGCCACCGTCACAGCAATTCCAAGTATTGGGTGAAGAATGGTGCATCGTATTATGTCTATAAAAAAGTACGTTTTTACCCATTCAAGAGCTGCACTTATCTACTTTTAAGTTCATATGAATCGTCTCGTACTGAACGTTACTGATTATGACAAGGAATATAAAATACATGTCGCTTTACATTTATTATGCTTGTCGAGAGTATGAATTATGGAGGTAGACATGTTTACATGTATTTGATGCAATGTTGAAGTTTTAGGTTATTTTTACTCAGTCCGGGACACAAACTTCGTCAGTAACAATTCAAAAACTATATTATGATTAAAAATATGGGTTAGCAAGATTTACATAATAGATCTTTCATCATTTGATTATTGTTTTCATTTAATTTTTGGGCTAAAATCAACTTTGTTAAAGAAAATACTGTTCCTATTTTCTCTTTGTAATTCATTTTATTTGTGTCATTTATTATGAATCTAACTGTGTTTCAGAAATAAGTATTCCCTGTGAAGATGTCTCTTCCTAACAGGTTCAAAATGGGGTTGTGTAAACTTGGACTGGTAGTTGTTATTCTGTATGCAAATGTAGAGGCACAAAGTAAAACACCATGCTTCAAGGATGCGACAACTGGCGGTTGTAAGTACTACTTGATACTGTAGTTTATAATTAAAATTAACATCGTTTTACACACATAATACTGCTTTTGTGATTATCATTATTATTAATGTTAATCCCCTAGTAGGCTCTAAAAATTTGTAACAAAAAGGCTAACAGACTCCACAGTCTACATTAGCATTGTCGTTATTTTGTACTCATTCTCTCATAATCCTGTATGTTGACTGTATATTACATAATTTATGTTAAGATAACATTAAAAAAAGCAAACTTTGAAAATATTGATTTGAAATAGAGTAATTCTATTTTTGACACGTTTCCACTTCATTTTAAGGATGTATAGGTTTTGGCTTAACAGTGATAAACATGGACTTTTTTTTGATTATATAAGAAATCTATCTTTTATTCTTAAAATGAAATCAAATACAGCTCAACCGCACAAGGGAAATGCAATAATCTCTTTCGATGAAAGGAATTTTTAATCTGGCTTCCTTTTATGCGGGTCACATTTTCATCCTTCAAAAACCGACGGTAATCACCTATCATAGCTTGACACTATCGTCCTTTGTAATTCATTTCCATTGTTCTTATATTTGCCCGTTGCTCTCAAATACAGAGTTTCAAAAATATTGTATGACTCCCCAAAATTCGTCCACCATATTGGATTTGCCATTTTTAAATTTTGAGAATTTCATTAAAGTACCGTAATCAGAAACGTCATAAACATAAATATAGGTACTATGAAAACTATGGTTTCCAATAACATGATATTTTGGCCAACATTTCTGATTTTCTGACATGATGATGACTTACAGTGCATTAATTTATCTTTATCTTTTTCTTGTTTTACATCGAGATACCGAGTTTTATTGACATCTCCAAGTGCATTAAGTAGTGACACAGTTGTAGGAGAGTTGCTTCTTTCGTATAGGTGAAGACTTTCATTACAATTCATTTTCTGTAATGCTTCAGATTTTTTATGATTCTTTGGTTCATTGATCGTAAAACAGAGGTCAGATTGGGAGGAAAAGATTCCAGATTAATGTTCTTTATTTTTGCTTCTACATCCTTAGCCTTAGCATGTGTGGGACAGTTATCAATAAACTGGTCTCATCTTTATTAAAAATGTCATTTTTCTCCAATCCTCACTGCATTGTAAATCTGCAGATCCATTCACACCAAAGGAACATCAAATTCTTTAGCTCTTTCTCAAATTAGGGTTCCCATCATTATTACCATGTTCTACAAGCCTTTTCCATTTAGAGTTAAAATCATATTCATCTAGCTTTTCCAAAAGTTTATGTTTTGAAATAGTCAATAATTTGGCTTCACCACTTTTCATTAACACACATATCAAAAATGCTTTATCAAATCTCATCACATGTTAAGAGACTAACAAACAATTTTGTACTGTCACCACTCATCATCGCTTCCTTAGGTACTATAAGTTCTATTTCCATTCCTTGATATATTGTTTKCATGTTTCCTAAGGTTGTAGTCATTATTTTCMTGAATGTCTCCTTACTCCCTCAGCTATATTTCCCGTAGTCGAACCACTGCCTTATCGGTCACGAAACACTCCAGAAATCACAATCCCGCTTGTGACACAAATTGTTATGTGGATGATTTTGAAAAATGCTAATTTCTTAACTTCCGAAATACACTAGTCAATATTCTAGGATTCCTAATTTGATTAACCACTACTAAAATCATCATACTTCACTCATTAGTAGTTAGAATACTTTATAACACTTAGGTCACCACTTTTCAAATCAGACTTTTTCCGCCAGGCTATATGCCTATGCCATCTCTTTAGATGTTTCG
The DNA here is from genome assembly GCA_025024175.1 of Rhyzopertha dominica. Classification (NCBI taxonomy): domain Eukaryota; kingdom Metazoa; phylum Arthropoda; class Insecta; order Coleoptera; family Bostrichidae; genus Rhyzopertha; species Rhyzopertha dominica. Next base: position 24,719,523 of record QCXZ01000086.1, on the reverse strand, counting down.
GAACTGGTCTGGTGGTTCTATAATCGACATTCCCCACTATCTGTCTGTAACTAGAATCTCTACCTAATGGAGTGCAGTGCCCTGCATGCCAGCAAGCTTTGGCCCATAGATGGCACTGATGGTGCCACATCATCCGCCAATTAAAATTGCCGTTGCATAGGCATTTTGTTAAAGGAACTACCTTTGCTGTGTAATTTGCCTATTCTTCAATGCAAAGTATCACAATAACATAAATTCTAAAAATAATATTCTATGTTTAAAATAACCTTTAAATATAACAAGTATCGATTTAATTCACAAGGTTTTTAGGTTTATTGAAGTTTTGCATTCGTTAAATAAAACTATTTAGATTATGAACCCATTAAATATTTATTAAGCTAATACAATAACATCATATAACATAAAATTGAATATTCATGATAAACGCCAATCAAAAAATGCACAATATAATATAAAATAAAAGGCTACTCAGAGTTACATATGACCCATTTCAATGCTGTCATACTGGCAGCACTCCTTTTTGCAGAGTATCGGGTAAAACAAGGCAAAATAATAGGCCGCTATGCCGGTCAGAATAACACTAATGATTAGTGCTATGAGCTCCATTCCGGTTATGCGAAATCCGTTGATAGGGTGACCTGAAACAGCGTCAATTAGTTGTTGTTAAAGAACAAGAATGTTCTGCTTACTTTCCACTTCATCAATTGTTTCGTTGTTGGAAGATTGATTCACCTTAGCTATATTTGCTGCAAGCACTGCATTGTCGAGATATATCCCAACAACAACTATAAAAATTGTGCCAGTAAAATTTCGTGCTAAAAGAAAGGTGTCTTTACTCACCAATTGCAAGCAAAATTACACGAGCCACAGAAATCATTGTCACCATTTGTACGTATTCTGACGTTATGAATTAATAAAACTGATAATGCCGCAGTGAACATGCTATATGTTTATAAACAATCGCATACCCAGTATTAATCATATGCATAAGCTGAACACGTGTACAAAATTCCCCCACCATCATACCATCAATGATTGTAGTGGAACAATCATTGTTTTTTTATTATTTCCAAATAAAAAGTAAAACAGCTTTTCGTAATTATGCCAATTTTTAAGGATATTTATCTGTATCATTTTATATCCTATTATAATTAAAACTCATGTGGAGTAACCCTAGCTGGCAGAAGTTATGAACCCATCCAAAGTGGGACATTTATAGTCACCACAGCATTTTAAGAAATATTGACTAAATCTGTAGACTACTGCACAATAAACACATTAAGCAATAATAATTGCAGTCAGCCATCTAGAGAAACATCTAAACAGGCCAGCCCCTACCTACCCCACTGTGTGGTCTTATTGTTAAGAAGATTAGCGGACTTAGTCAATACTTCTTAAAATGCTGCGGCGACTATACTAGTTCGAACATTCCAAATGACCACTTCATAAATATATTTCCTTTTAAAGATAGACTGATCTTACTTTTCAAAATATAATCTAAGCTACTGACAAGTAAATTTATGTATATACGACATACCTGTCCTTTTAACACAGCTGCATTTTACAGATACTGAACCTAACGGTGACATAGTAATAGAGTATGGAAAACCTTTAGATATCACTTGTGTTTTATACGACGATTTTGTACGAGACAAAGGTCCCAATGCAAGTAAAAGTATCACGTTTACTCGTAGCAAGGGTGGACCTATCGAGAAAAGCTGGGTGAAAGTTTTAAATTCTTCAAGTGCTCATCTTCATGAACCAAATCCGCCAAAATCTGTTGCTTGGTACTATTGCAATTATAACACTAGCACAGTGTGCTCAAATATTGTTAGCATCGGAAGTAAGTATTTGCACTAACGCTGTAATACAGTTTTTTATGGTGATTGTTATTTTAGCGGCACCACAAAACATAACAGATTTCGACTGTATAAGTTACAATCATGATCGGCTGGTGTGCAACTGGACGGCACCTGAAAATTATGTTAAAACTAATTACTCCCTCACATACACTCTGGAAGGGAGACCATCCAGATTAAGACAAAATACTTGTCCAAAGATTGATGCAGATTCAAACAGAATGGGGTGTGTTTGGACCGTGACTACACAGCCACAGTACAGACAATCACATGAGGTGATTAACTTTACGTTAACAGCAACAAACGTATTTGGAGAATTCCAGTACCTCAGAGTATTTAATCACTTCGAGTACGGTAAGTAAAATATGAATATGCTTATTAAATAATTTGTGTACCAACTGGATAATTTAAGCATATATGAATGAAACCTTTTTTTCTTCAAAAAAAAAGAAACATCTCTTTTATATGCACTCTTATTTGATAATCATTGTTTGAGCTTAATTAGTTGGATAAAAAACACCAATTTTGTGAAGACAGGTCTCAGGATTTTGAAATTATAAACATTATTATTAAAAGTGACTTCAAAAATTGCAAAAATAAATATTTTGTTAAGGAAAAGGACAGAAAATTGGCTACATACATAATAATTACAAATTGATTTCCCGTACAAGAATTTCAAAACATCGTAACATAACACTAAAGTGAGTAATACATATGTGGTTTTGAATATCTTGTTTTTAAATAATTTGTTTGTGTTATTTAAGTTATAGTTTGTTTGCTGCCTTCATTTTTCAACATCAAAACCCCGTGAAAGTGCTTTATTAAACAATGATTATAAAATACAGTTTATTTGAACTTTGAGGTGATTATTGCAAAAATATGCATAGTGATTCATAAAGAACATATTTTAATACCAGAACTGTTAATATTAAAGTTAAGCATATAAATTGCATTACACTTTGTATAGTACATCCCAAGTCAGTAAATTAAAAAAAAAAAAAAAGATAGCAAAAATTTTGTTTTGCCTAAAGTTGTATACAGGGAGGAACAGAAATGTTTGAAGGTTTTTCTATTTCCATTTCACAGTCACCGAGCAACCTAACTAAATCTATAATTTTCAGTACTTCCAAACCCACCCATAAACTTGACCGTGGTTAACACAACGTCCAACTCAATTTTTCTGAACTGGAAAATTCCTGTTGAGCTCTACAGTTTTGTACCGGGATTGGAACACCGAATACTGTATCAGTGTGAGTTTGGACCGAAAGAGTGGCAGCTCGGTGGCATTATAAGGACGAATCAATCGCACGAAGTGAACTTTAATTTGACAAATCTAAAATATGCACACGCACTATACGATATCAGAGTTTCCATGAAATCTGGAGTGGCTACCGAAGAACGTATGTGGTCTAACAACTCCGTTATCGTCAAAAGAACTAGTAGTGCAAGTAAGTTGCTTTTGGTGATTGTGTTGTTTGAAAATTGATAATCTTGTGTTCTATAGTTCCTGGATCTGCACCACTAACAAACAGGGGCAGTTTTGAAACAATTTCATCCGGAACCTACAATGTTCAGTATAGAGACGTCTACATCTACTGGCAACAGATATCCCGTGAGGAGAGAAATGGAGCAAATTTCACATACAACATTACGGTTCAAGATCACCCAAAGTAAGCCTAAAGTTCAAATTCTTACTATCTGTATTGTTACATTACCTATTTTAGTCTTTTGCCCGCGGAGATGAAGAATGCTTACGCAAAATACTGCAACTTATCCATCTTTCAAAGTTATACGTTCATCATCAGATCACAAAATGAAGTTGGTTTTTCTTCAGAAAAGTCTGAGGTTCATGTTCCTGAACAGTCTAATCGTGAGTTACATACGTCTTTAATTGGTTAATTATTTACTATTATATATGTATTTTTAAAGGAGTGGGTGAGCCCACCAGCTTTTCCAAGGTTTCGTATGGCAACGGTGTCTATGAATTATCATGGGAACCACCAAGGGAAGCTGTTACCAATTATACAATCTTTTGGTGTAATCACACCAGGGATCGCCCATTCCAGTGTGATGTAAGTATTTTAGAGTGTAGACCAGATTATTATGCTTGCATATTGTCAAATGCTGGGTTGGAGGGGTGACACACTTGTTAAAGAAGAAGGATTGTATTTATTCTTTGTTGGTTAATTTGTCGTTCCACTTGTTAATACTTTGGTATTTATGTATTTATTGTCTCCTGAATGCTTCCATTCTTGGTAGTTTGCATCTCACTATTTTTTTACTTTAAGTTCAAAGAGTTAATTTTGTTAAATACTTCTTCTCCTTCTTTAGGGATATCTGAACTGGACTGAAGTCGATGGAAACTTGACAGTATACAATATAACTGTAACTGAGTCAGAAATTTACCAGTTCGCTATATCGGCAAATTCTGACAGTAGAAGCAGTGGAATGGCATGGGCCGCTTGCACAGTCATTCATAACCAAAACATCGGCAAGATGAAGACGGTGTGGATAAACAGAATTGGACCAACGTTCATGGAAGTTGGATGGAAACTTGACTGTGCAAATCATGTTGGAACAGTGGAGGGATTTATTATTTATTACTGTCAGATCATGTCTCCCTCACAGGCTGAATGTAAGGGAGGCAAACAAATGAATGTTACTATAGAGGGTTCCACATTCTCTAAGGCAAACATTACGGATCTTATCCCTTATTCAACTTACATGGTCAGAGCTTCCGTTATTACTAAACATTCTACCTACAGTCAGATGAGCGATCCCCTTTTCAACACCACGATGGAAGCTGGTAGGATTTTAGAATTTTTTGCTTGTTTTGTTTTTCTTCAATTTGCACACTATTCTAGCTCCAAATCCTCCTGTGAATCTGACAGAGGCTAATGTGACAAATTCTTCATTCACGGTATTATGGGAACCACCAAAAATCACAAATGGTATTATTAAATATTACGATGTAAGATGTAGCGATATTGAACAACAACCTGGACACCAAGAAGTAACAAATGTAAGTATGATTTTTTTAGAAGTGCTGTGGTTTCATTTGTTCTTTACTTTTTCTTATAGTATACATTTACCAACCTGTTGGGTTACAAAAAATATAAAGTATCCATTAGGGCATGTACAACAGATTGTTCCTTGCCATCAGAAATAACTGTTGAAACTAAAATGGGATGTAAGTGACAAGACTATACTGGTGGTGATGACAGGTAATGTGTGATCATCATTGCTTTTTTTTAGATCCTGATAAGATCTCCAAGCTATTTATTGGTTCGCAAAATAGCACTTTCGTAAGCATAAACTGGGATAAATTGGTCAATCCGGGTGGTATGAATGATTTCTATGAAGTTCAAATTAAAATGCCAGCTGATGGTACGCACAGGACATTCAATACAACAAGTAAGTTTTTGTTCATTATTGTATTAATGGAGAGATGTGAAAATCAGTCTATAAGACTGATAGACTGTAGTTTAGGTCTAGTGCAGACAGCATGGCAAAGAACTGCTTTTGCCAATATACCAAGACATTGGTAGAAAAACAGATGGTAATGCCATCTGTCGGCAATAAATTGACATGATGAAGCCACCTAGCTACTTCAATTAATACAGGTAGCTTTTCTTCAGAAATAATTTCTGTTAAGACAGCTAGATGACTTTGTAATCATCTCAATTTATTGGCATTGCCATCTGTTCTTCTACTGAAAGCAGTGTTGCCGATTGGCGGGTAATTACCCGAATTGCGGGTAATCTGTCAAGCCTGCGGGTAAAATTTTTACATCATTACCCAATATCTGATTTAACACTTTTTCATTTTCACTTATTGTTACCGACAATCATTTACAGTTGCTTTGATTGCCCGCATATGAAGCATAACCTCAAATACTGTATTTAATGGTAATGGTATAGTATATGAAACGAATTTTCGTTTTATACATAGTTCGCTCGTCTGTTATAAAAGATAAACAATTTCTGTAATGCCAGCACAATGGACATTATGTACCTATGTAGATCATTTGGCGCGAAAACGAACTAATCTATGGGCATCCCGTATCCAGTTATTTAGCTTAGATTTAGAATAGGTACAGAATATAGAGATCAGCAGTAGTATTTTGAAATTTATAATATCAGGTATTTTCGGGTAATTTCCAACATTGTAGTGGGTAATTTGACAGTTATCTTCTGGCAACACTGACTGAAAGTGTACTAAAAACACTTATGGTAGATCGACCTGACCTAAGTTTGTGCAATATTTTTTAAGCTGTATATTGCAATGTGGTGCTAATGTTAAATACATTTTATAGCTACWAAGTMTGACATGGAAAATTGTGACAACGCCAAAGGTAATTTAAAGGTATCTGTGAGGGCAGTAAMTATTGTAGAAAACAGAAGTCTTTTTGGACCCTGGAGTGATGACTTGGAAATATTCTGTGGCCAACAGAAGTCATATCTGTGGCTTATAGTTATCATAGCAGGATTTGCCGCCATCATATTAATATATCTAGGAAAAAAGTGAGTAAAAAATGTCATACTTTGCTGCGAAACAGCTAACACAATAATCGCTTGCCGTAGGCTGTACAACAGGTATGRGGTAATGAAAGAAGTGGAAGTAGTGCTACCCAAAGGTTTGGAATTAACCAAACCCGGTTGGGATGAACCGAAGCGTTCCATTGAACCTGATCGTCTGCCGTGTGCTGATGAAGAACTGCTCCTCGATAAGATCAGTGGTATGGGCAGACACAGTGGTGAATCTAGCGGATGCAGTTCTGCCCACGAGAGCGTGACTTCTTCGATGGATTCAGCTTCACATTTATCGGGAAGTTCCGATTCTGGTACGGAGCACCCCCGATCGTCGTCAAGCGAATTGAGAAGAAGAGCCGTACCTACATCMCGGACWCCACCACCGAAGGACTACGTGGTGCTGCCTTCGGAGCACAACATGGTGTGGCCCATGAAAAGTCCTCCTCCAKAGAACTACTGCGTCCTTGGCGAGGACCCCAACTTGTCAGATGATCACTGCTCCATCTCCATGTCTCCAGAGGCGCTCAAAATTCCCGATGTGACGTGTGATTCGACTACAGTCACAGTACCTTATGTTGTTACTGGTGAGGTGAAGCCCATCAGTCCGGGATACGTGCAGTACAATGCCCCGGAGCCTCTGCAGAAGGTGACGCAAATACCTTCGGATTCATCGTCCGTGACGCCGCCCTATGTTTTGACGGGAGAGGTGACAAAAACCACAAACTCGGGCTATGTGCCGTTCTGATCTTGAACTAATCGGTGATGTGACAGTTCGTTGAGTGCAAATGGTACTGTCAGGACACAAACGTAATGAAATCATAATATTATTTAAACATTAACTAATTATGTAGTTAATTTTTAATTTAAACGTCTGTTTAATTTGCAGAATGTCGGACACGTCATTTATGGCAGTTTTTAACAGTGTTTTTATCTGTACTTATTGTGAACAATTTGATATTGAATTGTAATTTTGTTGAATTATGTTTTTATCAGTCTAGCAATGCGACGATGCAGGGATCATTCAAAGAAGTGTGACATGATCTACTTTCAGACAGTGGCTAGATACTTAGAATTTTCTCATTTACATATTTGAACATTATACCACCCTCAGTTGTAATCAGCACGGTTCATTCTAGTATGGTCTTCGCAAATTCTAAGGAATCCAATTGTCAGGATCATTTAAATTTGGAACGGCGCTTTTCAACCATGAAATTTTGATCCCATAGTGAAATGTTTTTTGCCTGTGTTTTTAAAAAATCCAATTTAGGTAATGTGCATCCCAATGCTGTATTTTGCCATTTTATGCATAAACTTGCAGAAATTTTTATAGCAGAAGGATTTTGGAGTAGTGCTCCCGAGATTTCATTTTACCGCAGCGTTTTGTGTAAAATGACAACTTGTGAGAATCAAAGCAAATTTTTTTTCAGTGCCATTTATCTTGACTCCGGGTTTTCTGCATATTTATGTGTACCTGATTTTAATTGATCCGATGTTCAGGCATTGTCTTGCATTACCCAAAAATGCATATCCACCCATTAGCTGGGTCTGTTCGTCGTGCTTTTTAGCGAAAATAATCCATTGACAATTATGTAAATGCACACTAATTMAGGTCAATCCTTGTGGTATGTTTGTTCACCTTGATGATTGGCCTTAAAGTTTTGTAGTAGTAAAGTTCAGCTTTTTTTATTTTTTATACCAATGTAATATTGTACATATCAAATTTTAGTTATAATTGATAATTTAAAGAGATTYCTATCATAATTGTATATACTATATTTTTTCGTATGCAATTTTACTTAAAATTTTAATCCTGCAATTTATGAAGGGTGCCTTTAAAAAAGAACTGACTGAGGAGTGCGTGAACGATGCCATTCACTATGTACAACTTGCCACATTTAGTAATAGGTTAGTTGTGTAACTTTAGTTAATTCCGATGCTATCTGTAAAGCATCTGAGCTAATTAAGGTCGCACTGCAAAAACGACTTCGTCCTGAAACGGTAAACACAGTAAAAGGTTGATCCATGAGGTCATTGAAGCTAACTGAGCTACATTATGTTCCTTGATTTGATTAAGAAAGTCTGTATAATGCGGTGAAGGAACAAGGTGACTGTAGTCAATAGCCGTGTGATCATTTTGCATGTTATCCCTGAACATGCATGTTATCTTCGGTACAACAGCTTGCCTTCAAATACGTTTAGGTATACAGATTTAATAGGTGTCATTATTTTTCACAGATTCATAAATTCGCCCTGTTTATCATTATTAGTGTTATTAAATTGTATATTAAATTGAGTCAAATAAAAATATTATGTATTACATCTACTGTATTATTAACTGCTGAATGGGTTAAATTAAATGTCTTGTAACAATAAATTAATGATTTAGTAAAAAGGAAAGTAGGGAGCTTAATAGTATAATATTGCGAAAACCACCACCTAAAAGAGAAAATAAAATAACCCTGAGAGATAGGGAAAAAATTAAGAAAATGCTCACCGAAATGAAGAAGCTAGAAGAGGGAACCGGGATTTGAAGAAAGAAATTAAAACATAAGTTACAAGGAAGGCAAGAACAAGTAATTGTCAGGAAAGTTTTTACGAAAATTTTTATTTTATACAAAAATTAACAAGAGGCAAGTTCTGGTAGAATCAAGAAAAATCGCAATAGAGGGGCAAGATATTTAAAGAAAAAAAAATGGGGTAAATGTACTATAATTTTACACATTAGATCAGATGATGATTGGGTAAATGAGGCTTTGCTGCTTTCTGTTAAAGATGTTAAAACGATTTAAAGTTGCATGTCTTCTTCCTTATCACAGTGAATTTAATTCGATCGAGTTCATATGGAGGGAATTAAAGCCACATCTGCGAGGAAGAACACCTCTGAAATTTAGTTGTACCAAATTAGTTTTGAATTTTAATTAATTAAAGCATTAAATAACTGTCAAATGAAAACTGAGCATAGTGAAGATATAGAAATACACAACATAAATAGGCAAAGCATGAATCTGGAGACTTCAAGTTAAGTATAAAATTACGGAAAACGGATCTGGACCGACATTGTGCATCTGTCTGGGATTATTTATTATTAGCGGGTGAAAAATAGTGAAAGTTAGATACGGTATTAAGTCGTAAACACGGCATATCTTTGAGTAAACTTTATGTACATAAAATGACTGAAACGTATCGTATCCTTTTTTTGTTTTTACTAAATTTTTCATTTACTCGTTCCAGCTAAGTGTATTATAATTATTGATGTTCTGAAAGTGCTTTTCGAATGAGGTGTAACATGACCCCTTGGTATTTCATTTTTTTGAGTTTGTAGCGATATACAGCGCTATCTCGGATTTTGAGAAAAAACGTATCCTTTTATCGTCACTTTTAAGATGACGTCATTTAATTACTCGCATTTTATCAGAACGCGTTTTTTTAAGTTAATATGGAAGAGGGTTGGAGCACACTGTAACACATAGGAGTAAAACAAAAAGTACCGTACGAAGAAGCTATGTGAATTATTGTTTAACTGTTGCTAGTTAAAAATAAATATTATCACATCGTTTGAGCGCTATAAACGGTTTTGTCAATAAAAATTTAATAGTTTATCTTGGCATGACATCAATAAACAAACAAATGTGGCTGCTAGCTCTCCTAGCTTTGCATATAGGTAGGATGTGACTTTTATAATAAAAGTAACTAAAGGGACTTCAACATTTGGATTTGTATTTTGCCTGATGTGAATATGAAAGTGAATTTTTGTTTGCGGCGATCTTTCATCCTTGGGTAACTGTACCTTCAACTTCACGATAACGAAAGAAAGTTTAATAGACTAATTATTTTTTAAAGAATCAATTTAATTTTTTTATTATATTTTAGTCACTTTGCGTGATCATCTTTGAAAACCCTGAACGTTTTTTTCGTACTTTTCTGTCCTGAATTCCATTTACAGCTATATTTCTCAATGTTGATTGTGAAATTTTGGGCATTCTATTGGTTTTTGCGATGGCCCCACTCTCTCCCTCTGCATTTTTGATGTATTCATAAACATTCAAAACTATCTGTTTAGCTTCAGGTGGTAAGTGATCATGATTCCGTTTAATGAGATTTGACTCTTCAGGTGCATCATAATATTCAACATAATTGTCAAACTTCTTCAACAACTTCTGCGTTGTTTTCACCTTCTTGTGGGTGGGAAGCATCAACCCCATTCCACGGTCTCCACAGTTTTATAATAAGTAAGTGCTATAATTAAAAGTAGGTTGCATGTAAATCTGTTCAAATATGTAATTTGCATTCATGTTAAAATACGGCCCATCCTCACAGATATGTGCATAAACAATCAATCAAATCCATATTCGCATAATGTTTCTGGTCGGTCTTTAAAGCTGTCTACCTAATCACCTGTGTAGAATCGAACTGACGTTTCGAAAAGGTTATAGCTTTAAAAATTCATGGCGGGGTAAGCGGAATGTTTAATGTTTCGAGAATGTCATAGAATATTCTGACAGATTCTATACAAGACGAGAGATGGTAGTTTGCCGAAACTGTCTCGCAATGGAAAATCGAAAATTGGCGTTTCCAGAAGGTCATGGAGCATTCTAGAACATTCAATAGAGGAGGAAAGAATCCCTAAGTGTTGAATATAGCCGTAACCGTCTTGCGGTGGAGATATCGAAAATCGACGATTCGCGATGTTTCATAAAACATTCTGGAAAATTCATCAGCAGCTCGCGATGGAGATTTTGTGAAAAAAATTATTTCTACACTAGCTATAGTTTCTCTTGAAATTAAAAGTTGACGCCTTCTGCCTTCTGTAATTCGTGGCATTTTATCTTTTCTGTTGGAGAATTAAAAGTTGTGATAGAAGCTAGAGAAAAATGACAAAGGGGGCAAAATGGGCTGTCGTTGGGCAAAATAGTACTGATCCCATTATCCTTGCGCGGATGTTAAGTTTTGCCACTATCAGCGGGCCCGCCCCCGCAAACGAAAGGAAGTTCACCGTTTTGTCGGAAGCGATAAGCATTTTATTAAAGATAAATGGCTATGTCGGGTATTATTCGAAAAATGCCTCTAATTGTAACGGGCTCTACCTAAAAAAAGAGATAAGCGCGTCTATGAATGGGTCAAGCGATAAAAGGACGGGAAAGTCAGTGCCCCCTTTCTAACTGGGTAAATCAAAATGTGCGGCGTCTTCTGTTCCCAGTTTGTGCCGAGATGTTGAGTCTGGGGCACAAGTGCGTGCCACATGTTATACAATGATGTAAACGCCGCCGCACATAACTCCTAGGCCTGGTCTCCGCTTTTTTTTCATTTGCCTAACGAGAGCTTCGAAGTAGCGAGATAAAAGCGAACTGTGAGGGTGTTGCTGATAAAACGAAAGCGACGACGAAAATTATAATACTCGGTTTTGAGACCGGATTGTTTCCTCTGCGGACTCGACGGTTCCCGGTCGGCCGTTCTTAATTTTACCTCACGTCCGTTCAACTGCTCGAAGAAGAGCGACTCGGTTGTGCTGCTGTGCTGTTCCCGGGTGTGCAACGCGTGTGCGAATAACTTTTGTGTTATGGCATAATTTGTGGGCAAAAACAAATTTGCGACAATGACTCTAGTACCGTTATTTATATTTCGTAGTGGGTGTAGTTGTTTGGTGTAGCAACTGTTTTCGTTGACGAAAGAACCTTCTTACCAGAGAGGTAACGTGATTGGACGATTTGCTTTTATTTCGGTCATGCACACACGTGTTTTCTTGAACCATAAACAAACCATTGCCGATTTTGTTTTCCTCCCATTTTCCATATTTCGGATCAGAACTCGCCCGGAAATATTTATAAATCATCACAGTTCGTTGCACCGACCAAAGATGAACGACGAATTGTAATATTATGTGTTTACTTTAAATTTGATTTGAGATAAACAGATGCCCGCTTTGTGATCTACTTTATTAGATTAATTAAAACGTTGATGTCATTCAGTGACATAATACCCGCTTTTTTTAGCGCATCGAATTGCGGGATGTATATCGGATTACTTAGAAAAAAATTATGCTTATGTTTCTTTTTTAGTCATGACACGGCGGCGTATACCGACCTTATGGGTGGTCATTTTACCACTCTTTACAAGTACGTAAACCTTGACTTCCAATGATGGAACAGTAAATCAAGTCCTTTTGTAGGTAGTCTATTAATAAAAGGCCAGGCTATTGGAAGGGCCAGGGACAGAATTCGGGGAAATCCAACCAGAGGTAGGTAGAAACATGGGTTGGTTGCGGCTTTTTCATTAAAACAAAACTGTTTTTAGTTGTATATTTACTTAAAAACAACTTTCTAAAAAATGCCTCATGTGCTTACTTATTGCTATATTACCGCTAACCAAATGAAAGCTAATTCACGCCTGTTTGTGGCAAAAGTACACAACGTGAATTATGGAAAAAAATAATTAAGAATTATTATAATGGAATAACTTTTTGACCGTAGTAACTAAAAATGCACAAGACTCAAAATTCCAGTTTGCATAAAAATATAATCTAAGTCTAAGCTCTAGGAAATAAATATGTATAAATATATACAGTATACCCTTGGATTTAGTTAACAAGAGGAAAAAGAATTATCATTAATTCTGCCACTAAAACTGTCTTTTGAATTTTTAATAACTAGTAATTTTTCTGTTTTTTTTAAATGATATCACTTTGACAAATGAGATTACACAAGCAAAACAAATAATAAATGAAAATTCATAGAAATAGCTTTAAGATAAAAGAATACAAAGTATAATTTTTAAAAAGAATAATCATTATTTAATTAACTCCACACCCTTATTATCTGCTCACAATCTATACTTAAACAAAGCTGCTTGAAACTTCTTTGAATTACTTTAAAGGACAATGATGCCACAGCGTCTCTTATTCAATTTCTTAATCCTTTAACATTAATAATAGGCAGGTTATTTGTATACTTTGTTTTAAACGTCCCGACAAATAAAAGTCCAAAATTGTTAAATCAGGACTCCTGACAGGGCACAATGTTGGATCATTTCTTTCAATCCACTGATTTAACTAGTAACAATGCAACAATGCTGATCGTTGCTATAATAACAATAACAAAGAATTACCAATTACAGGACAATGTAATTTTATAAATTAAATGCTATCAGAAGAAACAACTGAAATACAAAAATCAAGTGGTGTAACAAATTTACCAAAAAACTAGGGGCTTATATATCTAACTAAAGTATAAACATTATACAAAATTTTTATTCATGTTTAAAATAAATAAACGATTTCTTTATATTTCACTAGCTTGTGCCCACAGCTTTGGTCACTTAGCAGAGAGCACACATACCAAAATAAAAATATTTTGAAACATACTCATATTTTTTCATTCCATGAGAGAGGTATCTCCAAAAACAGTGAAAGGGTACATGTATGTGATACTTTTTCAGCGAAGGCCTAAATATATAATTTTATGTTTACTTCTCATGATTATTTTGAAAATAACGGAAATATCATATGAATTTTCATCCCCCTTTCACACCTTTAGATGATTTTTCAACAATCCTTCCTTACGTCAATTTTTTGACATTGTGATATTGTATTTTATGGTTATTGTTAATGCTTCTAGCAAATTAAAATAACATAATATGGTAAATAAAAAATGTTGCATAATTTTGAGTAACTTTTTCTATGTAACTAGCCATGTATATAGCTCGTAGCTTTCTTGACAATCTGTCTCTGTGTGCTTTATAACGAACTTTATTACACAACCATGTTAAACCTACAGGAGCAACAGAAGGCCTGCACCCCCTGACGGAACTGTCGAATAGCCGGCAATTTGAGGCCCAAAGCAGGAGTATCTGTGGGTGGGTGTAGTAGAGGGTTTTCATTTGTGAATACGATGCTTGAATTTCAGTTCTTACAGGTGTTGGTTTCGGGATGGCATAATACAACTAACAACTCTTCGGTTGATGCCGTGATGGTTGTTTCATTGGTTTCTTTTCTTCCGTAGGTTACACCCCGATAAAATTACACCCATGTGAGCAAAGTTCCTGCTACCCAGCCACGGGCAACCTCCTTATTGGGCGTGAAAACCAATTATATGCTTCCTCTACGTGTGGGCTGCGTGATCAGCAGCGTTACTGCATAGTTTCACATCTTGAAGAACGTAAGAAGTGCTTTTGGTGTGATTCACGACCGTCGAAGGTACCAAAGCCTTTACTGAATCATAACATTAGTAATATAGTTTACACAGTGTACCCTGGGTATGTGTAATCCACTTGTTGTTCCTATACGTTAATAATTTAATATTTTTAAGTACACGCCACAAATCTTGGTGGCAGTCTGAAAATGGCAAGGAAAAAGTGTACATACAGCTAGATTTGGAAGCAGAATTTCATTTCACCCATTTAATCATTACATTTAAAACTTTCCGACCAGCCGCCATGCTCATCGAAAGATCATATGACTTTAAGAAAACTTGGCAGGTACTATTTTTAACCACGTTTTTTAAAATCACTTGACATGTGTTTTATGTAGGTATACCGTTATTTTGCCTACAATTGTGCAGAAAGCTTTCCTGGCATTCCTGAAAGGTTTCCAGAGAATTTGACGGATGTTGTATGTGAATCACGTTATTCTGGTGTTGCACCATCCACTGATGGTGAAGTTATATACAGAGTGTTGCCTCCTAATGTGCCTATAGATAATCCATATTCTGAAGAAGTTCAGAATCTATTAAAAATGACAAACTTAAGGATTAATTTCACCAAACTGCATACTCTAGGAGATGATCTCTTGGATAAACGTGAGGAAATCCAGGTATGCTAGACACTTTTGAATTTTAATCACTAGCTAAAGTGTTAATTTTATTGTAGGAAAAATACTATTACTCCATAACTGATATGGTTGTTCGTGGTTCTTGCTCCTGCTATGGACACGCAAACAGGTGCTTGCCTTTACCTGGAGTGGATCCGAAACCTGATATGGTGCATGGTCGCTGTGAATGCACACACAACACAAAGGGGAGGAATTGCGAGAAGTGTGAAGATTTCTTCAATGACCTGCCCTGGCGACCAGCCATTGGCAAGCAGACCAATGCTTGTAAACGTAAGTGAAGGAGTTTATTATATGTACAATCGGTTCACAAGATCATTCTTCAAACAAATTCATTAATTTTGCATGTCATGACCATAATAGTTTCTAAAGTGGACCTTATCTTCTGTACATTCTTAGTCTAACTTTATTTGCTATAATGTTTGTTTTAACTTGCAGCTTGTACTTTCTGGTTCACATCTTGCCTCATATGCTGTTTATTATCCATATTTTTACGATCCTTCAAAATAATACAATCTTTCATTTGCTATTTTGACTTTGTCTATGTTTACTTCTTTAGCTACCTTCATATGTTTAGTTTCTTATGCATTTATAGTTAGACCTTCTAACTGTATTTTTGTGCATATTCTTTCATCTTCAACTGTTTGTTTGGTAGTTATTACTATCATCAGTATCATGAGTATTCCTTATTTTTTCATAGATTCCTTTTTTGGTCCTCACCAGCATTGTTAGTGTGTGAATATCTTTTATTTTTAAATTTAAGGATGCAACTGTAACAACCATGCCACCAGTTGTCATTTTGACTCCGCGGTATATGAATCTACGGGAAGACTAAGCGGAGGTGTGTGCGACGGTTGTCAGCACAATACTATGGGGCCTAATTGCCAACACTGCAAACCTTTTTACTACAAAGACCCAACCAGGGACATCCAAGACCCTGAAGTTTGCAGACGTAAATATGTTCAAACTACTAAGTTTTAAGTTAAGTAAGTAAGCTAATGATTTTAGCATGTGACTGTGATCCTCATGGTTCTCTTGACGAGGGCATCTGTGACTCAATAACAGATGAAGCCAACAGTCTAGAAGCTGGTAGTTGTCACTGCAAAACGAATGTTGAGGGTCGAAGGTGTGACAAGTGTAAAAATGGGTTCTGGAATTTCGACGCCAACAATCCTGACGGTTGCCAGCCATGCACTTGTAACACTCTCGGTACAATTGACAACCAAGGCTGCAACACATATACTGGGGAATGCACTTGCAAGAGATACGTAGTTGGACGAGATTGCAACCAGTGCTTGCCAGAATACTGGGGCTTATCCGACAAGCGAGATGGTTGCCAAGCATGTGACTGTGATCCAGGTGGTTCCTACGATAATAACTGCGATGTAATCACCGGGCAATGCAAGTGTAGAGAGCACATGACCGGACGCACATGCAGCACACCGCAGCAGCAGCATTTCACTGCCAGTTTAGACTTCCTTCTTTACGAAGCCGAATTGGCGAAAGCTTCTCCGGTAAGTAAAACCCTAACGATTTTCATTTAACGTTATTGAATGGAAACCTATTAGACCTGTCAAGTGGTGATCCGAGAACCATACCGTGATGGAAGAGTGGACACTTGGACTGGAACGGGCTTCATGAAGACTCCGGAAAAGAGTTTCATTGAGTTCACCGTGGACAACATAAAAAGAACAATGGAGTACGAAATTGCGATACGTTACGAGCAACCAACAAATGAAAACTGGGACGAGGTAGTTGTGGAAATAGTCAGGCCTGGTCCGATTGATCCAAACAGTCCATGTGCTCAAAATTACAATCCAGCTGATGACATCAAGAGACTGTCACTAGATGGCAACAGTCGCAGCATTATAGTGCATCCTCCTGTATGCCTTGAAGCTGGGCAAATATATAAAATAAGGTTGGAATTCAAGAGGTCCAAATATGATCGAGACACTCCATCTGCATCGGTTTTGATCGATTCCGTAAGTTCTCCGTGCGTTTATTGGTGTTGCTTTACATGTTGCTTTCTGTTTAGATTGTGTTGATTCCACGGATAGATAGCATACCTTGGTTCTACGGCTCACCACCAGCTGAATCACGTAGGAGAGAATTTGAAAGGTATAGATGTCAAGATTATTTCTTGGCTGACAACAAGGAATCTCTGCCAGAAATATGTAAAAAGTACTTTGCCAGCATTGGTGCTTACATATTTGAGGGTGCTTTCTGTAAGTATTCTGTTTTATATTTCACACAATATGTAAAATTAATCAAACCCCATGTTCAACAACATCCATCAAGAAAACTCGAGATAAATCTGATGCCTAGGAGCCGATATCTCACTATCCATGGATGGACGCCAAATCGAGCATATAAGTGCTTCCACTTTGAGTGGATTGCGCTAATAACCTTGTTTTTTTGCAATGAAATGAGACATTTACCTATTAAATCTTTTATTTACTACCTATCTAAAGCAGTAGAACTATTGAAAGCACTGCTTATAAACTGTGAGGAACATTTTCGATTGATTAACAAATTCCAGGACATTCATTATTAGCAAATACAATTTGTATTTTACAGCCTTGTTCCCATAATACCCAAATACTCATATTTTTGTTGTGAATTTGTCACTCAAATTCAATTTTCTGCAACTATATTACTTATTTCTTTTATTTCTTCAATGACTAAGTACTATCAGTGTCTCGATTTGCCAACACTCTGTATATTGCTAGTACATAAAATATTACCAAATGATATCATCAAGGTTCCTTAATCAGTTAATCCACATACCATAAAACCAATAAGGGATTCTCCACTTGTAATAGATAAGAAAAATAAACAAACTAACCAAAATCTAGGTCTTGGTTTGTAGCAGTTAGATAAACAGCAAATATGAACTACGCCTTCTGTCTGATTTACTATTTCTTCTCTTCAGCTTGCCAATGTGATCCAACCGGTTCAGTGAGCAAACTCTGTGAGGAATATGGCGGTTCATGTGTGTGTAAACCGAACGTTGGTGGAAGAAGATGTGATAGATGTGTTCCCGGAACTTACGGCTTCGGCCCAGATGGGTGTCGAGGTACAGTATTGCAAACTAACTTAGAAAAATACCGTTAATAAGAGTTTCATTACAGCTTGTGACTGTAACAGTATTGGTGCCCTTGAAAATTTCTGTAATGCAACAACGGGGCAGTGTAAATGTCGTGCCAACACGTATGGTCGTGAATGTGATCAGTGCAGAACGGGATTCTGGAATTTCCCCAACTGTCAACGATGTGACTGCAATGGCCATGCCGACACTTGCGATTCTCGAACTGGAGTTTGTATAAATTGCAGAGACCACACAGAAGGCCACACCTGCGACAGATGTATAGAAGGATACTATGGAGATCCTAGGATAAGCTTCGATATATCATGCAGGCCCTGCCCTTGTCCAGGAACACTGGAATCTGGGCATTCGTATGCCGACAGATGCTCACTGGATCCGTACACAAAGGATGTAGTTTGCGAATGTCAAATTGGATATTCAGGTCAGTTAAGTAGAAACCTTTACAAAGAAATTAAAGGTTTTATGGCATGAACAAAATAATTAATAATTAATACTATGCTAAAGTGATACTGTTAAAGTTTGTTTGGTAACTATTTTTCATGTCCCTTTTTGTTTTGTATGTCAATGCATTTCCATATGGCATCAT
Source organism: Rhyzopertha dominica (assembly GCA_025024175.1). Taxonomy (NCBI): domain Eukaryota; kingdom Metazoa; phylum Arthropoda; class Insecta; order Coleoptera; family Bostrichidae; genus Rhyzopertha; species Rhyzopertha dominica. Next base: position 24,700,622 of record QCXZ01000086.1, on the reverse strand, counting down.
ACTTTTTGTTTCTTAAATGATAATCAAACAATTCTTTGTAGATTTTAATTATTTTTGCAAAAAATTGTGTTCAAAAATTGAAATTATATTTGTGTAGTTAACTAGGAAAAAGATGACATTCCTTTTGAATTATTAAAGATTTTTTTTTCACTAATGAGCAACTTTGATTTTTATGCCCTGGATATGGTTGGTAATGTACGCAGATCCTCAGTTTTCAACTTAGAAATTTTACTTCGAGAATTCAAGTTAGGGAAATGATATTATGGCTAAATATGTACCCTGAAAATAGGTCTGCATCTAAAGTTTGGCTTACAGATTATGAAATTATATATGAAAAACCCTTCACCATAATAATTTAGAAAAACTAGATATGTATTTCGGCAGCTAAACTGCCATCTTCAGCAGAAGTAAGTGACTTCTTCGATCTTTGATGAAGAGTATATCCATCAGTGAAATCCAACCAAATATTTCAAGAAGTGACTTACTTTATTTCTACTGAAGATAGCTGCCGAAATACTTTATTTAGTTTTTACTAATTATTGTGGGAAACTTTTTTTATATATCATATAATCTGAATTAAATCAGACAGGTTGTCCATTTTTTAAAGGAGCCTCACTATTGAGATCTTGAAAATGGTAACAGGCTGAAAGTCAATTAATGAGAAAAGTTGTGCAGTTTTATGGTCTCTTTAATATGAAACTGAAGAAACAAATGAATTATAAATCGTAACATACGTTACTGTAATATTTTAAGGCCGGCTTGATAGTAAATGACATTTTTAACCATATTGAAGTTTGTTACATTTAAAATTAACCAGAAAAATTAGCCATTCAGTTGTATATTAAAGAGAGGATAAAACTGCACATATAGATCCTACTAGTGAGGCTCCTAAAGTGGACACCCTGTATTTGCCCATTCTTCCTAATTGTTTGAGTGGCTTTTACAGGCTCAAAATGTGAGGTTTGTGCTGACAACTATTGGGGTAATCCGGAGGTACCAGGTGGCAGCTGTCAGCCTTGTGACTGTAATAACAAGATCGATTTGCTCAAACCCGGGAACTGTGACCCTCACACTGGCCAATGTAAGCAGTGCTTGTTCGATACAACGGGTGACCACTGTGAAGTCTGCAAACCAGGATTCTACAGGCTTTCAGATGACATGCCATGCCAACGTAATTTAAAACAACCCTCTTAATTGCATTTTATAAAGTTGAAATTTTCAGCGTGCAACTGTAACATACTCGGTACTGGTAACTCGACTGATATTTGTGACAGAAATACAGGACAATGCCCCTGTTTACCTCACGTGACTGGTCTGAAATGTGATGAATGCGAGAACAAATACTGGAAAATTGCCAGTGGAATGGGCTGTGAGCCTTGCAATTGTGACCCTCTTGGATCCGAGACGGAGCAGTGTAATCAGGTAATGTCTCTTTTAGTGTGGTTGAGCGTTGTATTCATTCAGTCTGGTGTAGTATGTTGGAGTTTGCTCCTGCAAACATGGCTTCGGAGGCAGACAGTGTGACGAATGTCTTGAAAACTATTGGGGTGATCCAAGGATGCATTGTAAAGGTAACAACGTTGTTTAGAAATGTATGTCTCAGTGCTTTACCAAAATATTTTAGAGTGCACCTGCAACCCAGAAGGTTCTATTTCCAGCACATGTAATAAGACCACAGGTGCTTGCGTCTGCCGACCAGGAATTGGTGGATACCACTGTGACCGCTGCGATCGCGGATATTACGGAAATGCGCCGTTCTGCTCGCCATGTGGAGAATGCTTTGAAAATTGGGATCGAATCATCCAAGAAATAAGAAGTAGGAGTTCCCGATGATTGTTTGGGAATAGAACTAATTTTTCTTTGTAGGCCAAACACAGGAGGTGATTGATAAAGCCGGTGACATCAAGAAGGTTGGTGCAACTGGTGCTTACACGAAGGAATTTGAAGAGATGCAATCACAGTTGGAAGAAGTTGAACAGCTCTTGAATAACACATCAGAAATCGACTTGGAATCCATCAATGAAAAACTGCGTAGTTTGCGCGAACAGATAGATGATATGGAAGGTGGCAGCCTTAAGGAACTTGAAAGTTCATTGTCCAAAACACACGAAGATATTTTGCTGAATGAGAAAGAACTGGAGCTGCTTCGTAATAAGACGAAGGAGCTGAAAGATCGAACTGCAGAGCTTGAAAATAATGGCACACAACTACAGGAGAGCAATGTGCAGGGAGCACTTGCGCTTATAGAAAACGCAAGAAACAAGGCAGCAAATGCCCAAAATAAAGCGGATCACACACAGGTATATTTCTACAAAATAATTATTTGTTTCCCTCATCAATAAAATAATATTTGTTGTAGGAAGACATCAGTCATGCTGAGAGACGCTGTAAGGCCACCGAAAATTACATCAATGTAACTGAAAAGTCTTTCCAGGACCAGTTGGAACATAATAAAGCTGATTTAGATGAAATAGAAAAGAATATAACATCCCTCTACAAGGGTCTACCAAAACTAAATGATTTGGTTTGTGATGGGGAAGGTGACCTTTGTGATTCGTTGTGTGGCGGTGCTGGTTGTGGCTCCTGCGGAGCCTCAGTGGCTTGTGGAGATGGGGCCAGACAATTAGCAGAAACTGCTCTGAACATCACCAGAGATACGGAATTGATTTTGCACGAAAAAGAAACCAAAGCGAATGATTACATCAGAAATGTATGTTGTTAAATGTAATTTTCATTCAAAAAAACTATTATTTTTTACTACACTACTAACCAGTCAAAATTTAACCAGTACTGAAACTGGTTAAAGTAACCAGTTATTAACTCAATTAATCATTGTTATGAAAACCGGTTATTTTTTGTACCAGTTTAATTTGTTGTAACCACCAAACTGAACCAAAATTTTGCTTCATCTTACTCATCTGTAACTTTATCTGTTAACCTGTTTTTGGTATGGTTATACTAGTTTTTTATCAGCTTTCAGATGGTCTTATTTAATATTTTTACATTCAACTGTTGCATGGGTGCAAGTAACAAAAAACTCATGCTTTAATAAGTCACTTCCCAAACTTGTGATGTAAATAACCATAATTGTAAATTTACAGGTGTCTCTGATAAATACGAATGTCACCAAGGGTATTTGCCAGGAAGCATATAATAAAGCCAGTGAAGCGCTTTCAAAGTCTAATGACACATTAAGCAATGTAAACGATCTTTCAAATAAAATAAACGATTTTCTTAATCAGAATAATTCAAAGCCAGAAGACATACAAGCTGTGGCAGAAGAGGTGATTGAGATTTTAATAAAATGATTACTTATTTAAAAGGCCTTTTTTAGATTCTGAGGAAAAACATACAGCTGCAACCTGAGGAAATAAAAGAGCTTGCTGAAAAGATAAAGGAAAAAGTTAATTCACTGAAAGATATACATTCAATAATCAGAGAAACTAGTGAAGATTCACAAAGGGTACAGATATTGAAAGAAAGAGCTGATAGATCAAAGTATGTGCACTGTGACAAAATATTTAGTGTTAATTATAATTGTATTTTAGAGAAGAAGCCAATGACTTATTGAAAAAAGCCAGCGATGTCAATGATGCCTTAAATAAATCAGAAGCAGTCCAAAAAGATGTTGAAGAATCCATTAACAGTGTGCTAGGTGATATTGATGCAGTTAAGGATATAATAAATAGGGTAAAGTAGCTCCACCTGTTTGACTGTACAGTTACTTAACGATATTATCATGTTTCAGCTTTCCAACAAAACAAAAGATGTTCAAACGCAAATTAGCGATACAACTGACCAGATCAAAAATCTGAACAATGATCTAGGTCTGTTACAGGGTAATCTAACGAATAATTATGAGAACGCAAAAAGACTACAGGCAACGTCCGACAGCATACAGAATCAAGGCCAACAGACGTTTGAAGATGCCCAGCAATTGGAAAGTAAATATGAAACTGTTCAAAAGGAACTAACCAACAAAATGGATATCGTGAAAACTTCTAAAGAACAAGCAGATGTACTATTCAACAAAGCATTGGACCTCTTTGCAAAAATCAATGGTCTAGAAAGAGATTTGAATGACATATCAAGTGGAACACATGAAGAAAAGTTAAGTCACCTAGAAAATAAAATTAATGGTTTAATTGATAAAATGAAGGAGTATACTATGATTATAGAACGTAGAGCCGAATATTACAATATCTGTACATAAAACTCATAAGAAAAGTGTGATAAGTGAAAAATAATCAATCAATTTTATCATGGTTATTGGAGTAAGATTTTGCACTTGACAATTCAATATTTTTATCATATGKATGAAAATCATTTGTTTCAGCAATATGCTGATGGCAAAATTACCTTCAGCAGTTAAAATTCATCATCTACAGTTTTATTGACTGACTAAGCTAAAACTAAATTTATTATAATAGAATTTGCATTCGATCATTTAAGTGCCTATCCTCTGATGCTTTGTTATTTGTATTATTTGTACTGTGAAGGAATCTTTACAGGAGAAATAAGAAAAATTTCTGGGGAAAACTATACTCTTTTCTGCAGAGGCAAAGTATGTGATTTTACTTGGCAGGATGACTTAATTACTGTTTTTCTTTGAGAAACAATGGTGAATTTACTTCAAATATACGCAATAATGGTAACTTTGATTATTTTTTAGTTCTTACACTTTTCTTTGGGATGTGCAACATAATTTTAAGTAAAAGAGTCTTTTATTTCAATGTGTTTGTTTTATTTACTACCATGTGTATTAATTTAACTAGGCTAAGTCAGTGTACATTTTATTTATATTTCATTAAAGCATCTAATACTGAATCGTGGCATTATTACGTACTTGTATTAACAACAATTTAAAATGAGGATATTTAAAAGGTTGATTCTTGATATCAAGCTGAGGAGCAGGTACTTATCAGAGATTTTTTTTATTTCAAACAGCTTCATTCAGTTGGTACAAAAATTGATGTTGACAAGGCTTTGACTGTTTCTATATAAAACATTCATCCAGTGTTTAGACAATGTTTCAATATCCTAAATGAAATTCCTGTAATGTATAAAAGCCTGATATTATTTGTGGGGGACTTTACCTTTTCGCAATTACATTCAACAGGACTGTTTTTAACATTTTAGGATAATTAGTCCTGATTTGACTAAAATGTAAGTTTTTGAATTTTATTTTGAGTATTAGAAATTATTAGAAGTAATAAGTTTCCAGCTTACTGTCTGATTCTATCCAGAAACAGGAATTACATCAAAGCATTAGATTGTAATCTATATATAAATAAAAGCGAAGCTGTATTATTCTGTTTGTCTGTATATGCCCACTTTTTCTGCAACCCCAAAGTCCACAGATTTTATAGCTTACATCCCCTCATTTATAATGAAGGAGTTTGGTTGAGGTAGGTGTGAGCATTGAGGAGTTATGAAGGTGAGAATTCCAAAGTGGGGAATATTGCCGAAATTGTCTCGCAATGAAAAAATCAAAAATCGACGTTTCAAGAAGTCATAGAACATTCTGTAAAATTCGTCGCAGGGAGAAGTGGGATGTTTGATGTTTCAAGAATGCCATAGAATATTCTGGTATATTCAATAGAAGACGAAAAACCGTCAAGTATGGTACATTGCCGACATCGATTTATAAACAGAGTTCTATAAATGATTCATGCATCCAGGGCGCTTTTGGAAATTATCGAATAAATCGGTTTGCCGCCTCTCAGGAAAGTGCACGCGACTATTGCTTTGACGTATACTTGTCATCTGTCGATTGTTGAATTATCTGATATATTTTAATATGAGAAAACGTGTGGGAGTGTGTATTTCTTACCTTTGACAGGAAAATAGAACCGTAAATTGTTGGAAAATCTTTATAGAGCCATGAATTTCGTGACTGTAACCCGTACTATCGCCGTGCATATTGTAGCTCGGCAGCAGTTACAAAAAGGCGGCACGAAGAATTCAGAAATCAACGGCCCCCGCGTTGCATGATCATTTATAGAAACTCTGTATTTTCGTTTTGATGCTGCCTGCAATTGTAAAAGATTACGTTAATTTAACCCGGTTGAGCACTCCCAATGGGGAATGTGAGTGAACGTGCTTCCGCCGTATGTGAAAATTTCAATTAAAACACGTATCTCCTGGGCTCCGAAACGGTTCATAGATATTTTTTTAAGACGGCGAATGCCCGTTCCCGTTATGGCAAAGTCCTTTGACCTTCGTACGCATTTTATCTTTTTGAAGCTTTATCTCGTGCAAGATTGCAGTACCTAGATGGCTCACACGCGCACATCGTGATTTCATGTTTTAGTCGGTTTTTGGCGGTCGGCTGGACAGGTAACTTCCGTTCAGCAGTGACTCGTGGCGCGCTCTGTACGGGTGGCGCGCACCATCATGTGTAATGGCGTGTTTTGTTTAACTGTCATTGTTTTTTACTCTACAAAATGTGATTTGAATAACAGTCAGGTAGCGTAGCAAGTAATAAAAATAAGTACGTGCGGTGTATAACTCCGAATGGGTTCGTTTGTACATAAAGTAACGCGTGTTACCGTAACGGTTATTAATTAACATATAAGTTCATTGAATATTTAAATATTATGTGTGATCACATCGGTAGCAGATCACCAATGGCTGGTAGTGATAATATCGACTTTAACAACATATTAGCTCAAAAAGATGCGATAATACGTGAGCAGCGTGACCAAATAATCCGCCTGAAACGTGAATTAGATGGGGTTGCAAGTGAACGAGACCTCCTACTGTGTGAGAACAGTAACCTTCGTTTCGAGCTGGAGATGGTCGAGCTCAAACGGCTCCAGGATGAAAGGTATAATAATTATTATGTTATCTGATCTTTTAATTAAAATCTCCCATGTAGACGAAATAAAGACGTGTGTTAGGCCAAACACCGGCCACGACCTGTTGTCATTTGTTTGCATCAAAACTGACGGTTGTTGTTAATGCAACCCACACTCATCTGTTCCACGCCATTATTTTCAAGATCATTTCATGTGTGTTACGCTCTAATATTTACGGATCTGTTTTCCACGCTTTTTGGTCAACGGCATAGTAGTCGTGTGTAAGCCGTAAAGATGTGCTTACGGTGAATTTGACAAGGGTGTGAGGGTGAGGGTGCAGCAGCGCATGCGTTTTCTTCGGCTCATGTCAGGCGTCTTGTCATTCCTCCGTCGCGACGCCCAATTCGATGTTTTGGTGTTATTTAGACTCGTAAAATGACGGCGATCGTCGAAAGAAACTCGGCGCACAGGTGATACTATATTGTTAGGTATTTTATTACACTTATTCAACTAGCATGATTGTGATTTTGCACGGGTTGTCTTGTGGTAGAATTTCGCTTTTGTTATTATAATCATGTCAATAACCGGCTTCTGTTGGCGGAAGTGTGTTTTTAGAAAGTGACAAAACACCTGGTCGCCGGTCAAGTTGACCCGCAAGTGGAAAGCGACCAGCAACACTAATGTAATAAACATCTTGCGTTATTTTGATCATACCAGCTGTTCAGTCCGAGGGGTGAATCACGCAGTCGATATCAATCAATATAGGTGCAAGTGTGATCTTGCTGCGATAAGACGCCCTTTGTGCACGTGTTTAGGGAAAGAATTGTTTTTAGTCCGCTCAAATTAGACAAAACGGGGGTGATTTTTGCTTTTTTGGTGGGTTTGTGATAGGTAATGTTAAACATCGGCAGATGCCAGAAATAAAAAAAATTGTAAGATCAATAGTTTCGAAGAAACAGATTTTCGAAGTCTGACCAATTTCTCAAATTTAAAGATTTCACATTGGAGTCGAATTGAGTTTTTATTTTGGTATACTATTTACTCCGGAATTCATTGAAAAAATCAGCCCCAAGAAGACCCAACTTTATGAGCTTGAACTAATATCGACCATGAAATTTTGCAAAAAAAAACGGTTGCAAAGGAAGTTTATTTATCTAAATCAAATCAAACAATACAAATAGCATGGTTTTAAATAGCAACTAGCACAAAATATGGTGATCTTCAAATTAATTGGTCGTTCTTACGTAGTTTTGTGTCCATTAGTTACAAACTCAATCCAATGGAATCTCGTACCAAATTGTAGCAAATTTAATTGACTTTAAAAATCGACAAAAAAAGCTGAGAAAAGGTCGAAAATTTTGAGGTTTTTTTGGGTTTTTGCCAAGGTCGAAAACTTGAATTTCACATTCAAATCAAACCATGCGGCGTTGCATTATTCGAAGCCTTCTCATATTTTTACCGTTTTTTCCTTCCTAATGGTGCTAATTTCAGGCGCTCTAAGATACCACTGCTAAAAGGCGTCAAACTGTTTTTTTTAGCCAAAGCGTTAAGTGGAATAGTATATTTGGATCCAGGTTTGCTCCTTTTTGCGTGTGTAATTTTACACTCTCACAGTAACGCCTGAAATATCTACAGATGCAGGTCTTTCACGATAGTCTGTGGCTGGCTCGTGATTGATTACAGTGTTAGAAGCCAGATTAAATGGCGTAATTAGCATTACTCACACGGGGTGGTCGCTTATTCCCAGAGGATCCGCAGACAATGGAATTTTTATTGTATAATGCGGATGCCGGTTCCACATTGCGTAACGAAACTCCGCGACTTGCCCTTCTTACGCTTTTATAATAATCTCGCCGTTTCCGTTCCTAGTAATTAATTTAATTATCACGTATTTGCAGTACCTAATGTTCTGGGGGTATACCATGCTAAAAAACATGATTTAAATGAAAACCACCGATAATTATGAAAAAAATATGAAATTGAAAATAAAAAATAGTAAATACTAAAACACAAAACCTGATTTCTTAACACATACATTCACATTGATGATCGTGCAAAATCTTATGTATTTGGTTGGTCTTCCACGCTTGAATTCTGTTGAATTATGTGTAAAACATAGTTTTCGATAGTGCTTCATTCCCAAGTATCGCACGTTTTTGTGTTAAACCTTATCGAAAATCGTAAAAATCATCTGAAATATACTAAAAAGAATGAATTCTCCTCTAATGAAATATTCTATTGGGTTTTAATCAGGCGACTGTGGAGGTAAATTTTGTACTGTATGTTTAGGCTGGTTTTCCTTTTAAATGTGTCAACGATCTCCCAGCAGTAACTGTCTGACTGATAATAACATTTATCTCGCAGTATATTTAAATAGCACTTATGATTCATCCCAGTTTCAATAAAAGGAATTTATCTTGCATCATGATGATTTCGAGATTTTACTTGTCTCAATTTTCCTTCACAACTAACAGTGTTAAATTTTGCTTTCATCTGTAAAAACATGGGCGTGTATTTGAAAAGCCTAATTTTTTCTGTTCATTTTTTATTGTTAACGAAGCACTTTCATTCGGAATTTCCACAGCCATCTTTGAACCACTTGTTTTAACTTTTGATCTGTTGAATACAGTAGTTCATGTTTCTTATTAAATAGCTTATTAAATCACGCCGAAATACTGCTATATATTGTTGATTTTTTTTTTGATAAAATGTTGTTTCATTAACTATATCTTACACAATGGTTAATTAAACACTCTTTATTAATGTTAACCTCATTTTGCTTCGAAATTTCATACTTATATAAATTGTTTTGAAACAACTGTGTGCTGCAATAATTTTGTGATCTTTATTCGTAGTTTAAAACAAAATTTATTTTAATAAATGGTTATTTTCTAATTACCAGTTCAGGTGGATATTTTGTTACCTGCACATTATCGTTCATATATTTGTAGAATGAAATTCCGAATCAAACAACAGTAATGAATCAACTAACAAGCTTAATCTCAAAATAATTAAGGCTTAAAACATAAATAGAAAGTAACGTAGGTAGACTATGGCACCCTCTAACGAAGTAGTGGTGTAGTCTAATGGAAAACCGTATTTAGCGATGTCACAAGTTGTATCTTTAAAATAGAGTAACAGTCATTTATTTTTGTACGTTCCAGAGGTCCGTTTTCCCCGTAATAACCTCACCACGAAATCTGTATCTCGAATTTTGATTGCTGCTTATGCAAATGAAGGCACGCGAAATATTGGAAAATTTTACTTGCTTCAACGATAAAAAGATTGTTGTTTATTTTTGATGCGAACTGATAATCTACTGCACGTGTACACTGGTAACCAAAACATTATACAATGGAATAGTAGTCGAAAGAAAATCAACTTGGCATGTCATTCGCAAAGAAGGCTTATTCACCATGTCCAATGATAAAAGCGAGAACTAAGGGTGAAAAGTAAAGGACCTGTCGTAGGTCCCCGTGGGACTCCTTCACATCATGTTATACTAAAATGTTCTCATGTTGATGGTTACGAATATAATTTTCCAGTATTTAATGCATCTAAAGTTACTCATGTAAATATCATCCTTTTCACAACGTTCTCGTAAATGTGTGATTTTTTTAACGAAGATCATGGTGATTGGAAATATCGATTTGACCATCCAGCAGTTGATGGTTCCCCTGCGACTCCTTTCACCGTTGAAGAATCCCTTTTTCACTGAAGGGTCTCCTTTTTCATCATCTTAAATGCGTTGCTTACAGAAATATCCGCTACTAGGATAGGGGGTGCGCAATAATTAATGGATCTCTCTTGCACTGGGTAGTTTCCAAATAGCGTAATTAAGCCAGTCCGGTGTTTCCATTGAGGACAATTTTGCAAGTTTGCCGGATCGTGGTTTTAATAGAACTGGCAAAATTGTAATTACTTAGCTCGCTGGCTGACCGCTAACAATTCAATTTAGACAGGTTCTTTAATGGTGTTGGTGTCACGATACAGCACAACCTACAAATTCTCTTGAAGTCGTGCAGTACGACGACTCTGCTCACCATTATAATAATTCAGAGACACTCGGTGTTGTTTTAATGCACATAGTAAATTATTAATGGTGTGGTGTGCTCGTTGTACGTTAGAGTAATTGTAAATTTCATAACTGCTCAGTAAATGTTGCGTAATTGCAAGTTTACAGTTCCTGTAATGTTGGCAGAGTATAAAAATATCAAAAAGTTTATTACATTCAACACATCGTGTCCAGTTATAGGGCTGTACTTATTAGATACAGTAAACTAAATGGGTCGAGGGTAGACCTAGACGTCGTAAGGGGTTACATCAGGACTTTAACCAGGTGTGTGTTATCACGATGAAGTTGCGAGATTAGAATATGACATGTTGTTTTCCGGGCTGGTTCCCACATTGGTTATTAGACCTTGACGTTTCGACACTCATGTCGGTGTCTTCCTCAGAAGCTACTTCTGAGGAAGACACCGACATGAGTGTCGAAACGTCAAGGTCTAATAACCAACGTGGGAACCAGCCCGGAAAACAACATGTCATCGACAACAACCACGGAAGCCTTCAAACCAGATTAGAATATGTTCTATTATTATTACTCCTATTCTATTATGTATTACCAACTTTTTGCATAAGGCTAAAGAGATTTGAGATGTAAATATTATATTAACAACTGTTTGCTAAGTTATTATGCATAATCTATACTTACACAAAGAAATTAAGCTAACATTAAACAGAAGATAGTCGCTGTTCAATCTAGACATTACTATTTCTTTAAATTCTCTAATAAGCTAAGGATCGTAATAAGGATGTGTCTAACTATGCTGCTTTCCGTGTTATACTATAAAGGATTCTGCTATATAATGTTACTCTTGGAAGCAACCGATTTAACAAAAAAGTTGTAGCATCGAATGTATATTTAAATATATATTAAACTTTCTATAGGATGATATTGCTGAAGCTGTACGATTAAAAATAAATGCACCAATAAATTCCCTTTATAACGTTCGCAACTATTATCGTTATCATAAACGTGTCCTACACTATTTGTGGAGAAACGTCTTCAAAGTTACTGAGTTGTGATGACAAAGATCAAGAATCATTGATTCCTCAAATGTGGAAAAAGTTTGCATGCAGTCATATGTGCAAAGAATGTCATTTGCAGTTTCTAGGAATACGATTTGCATTCTTAAACTAGTTCTTTGAGACACGTTTACTAAAATGATCTCTCAGGAGTCCCGACTTTCAATAAAATTAATCTATTATTCCGTAATGTTGGACTTACATGTTCTATCAGGTTAAGCAACAAAAAATAGTACAACATGATGCAAAGCCCGTCATTTATGAAAATGTAAACTACAATTTTGAACAAATTCATACGAATTTGATAGATTGTTGTCTATAATAATTATTACCATTGTTAATTTAAAAAATCTTTTGTAATTTATAATCACAGATCACAGAGGTATTAGTTTCACTACAGAACATCTTACATCCCACACAAAGCACTCCTGATAGAAGCAACTTAGTATGTAACATATAACCAACGATTTACGTTGCCATAACCTTAACTTATAAATTATGTTGATAAACGACATGATCTAGTAGTGGTAGTGCGTGTCTTCAGACAAAGGTAGTTCTAACACGCAAATTAGGTTGACCAAGTAAACAGATAATGTTGGCTATCACTTTAGAGAATCTTGCATCGTGTATATACAGGGTGTCCCGCATTATGTGGGTAACCTCTCAGAATGAGAGTGAAAATAACACTATTTTTTACAATAAATAATGTAAAGTAAACAGTGAGAGACACAGTTTTATTACTGATCACGGCCAATTCGATTGAAAAAATGATTTAGTTAAGCAGCGAAAATGTGAATCGTAACATCATTCAACTACAATCTTCTCGAAAAGGTTCAATTTTAGCCGCATGAGTAAAGAGCACCTCTTCTTGTTTACAGGGCCCAAAGATTAAAAAATCACATATTTTTGAAAAAAATACTTAACCGTTTCAAAGTTAACAGATAAAATGTGGGAGGTTGGCCCCCTCCCTGCCCCCCAAAACATTTATTCAAAAAATGTGCGCATCATTTTAACGACATCCGCTTCAAATAATAATAGCCAAAATTTGATGAAATTATATCAACCGGTCTAAAGAAAAACTGTTTCTCTTGTCCCATGTTTAAGAGTCAGTTCTCAGTAGGCGGGCGTTATTTCAAAAAACGTTATACTGTAAAATAGTATTATTTTTCCACAAGTATTCAGATTCGAGAGGTTGCCCATATAAAGCGGGACACCCTGTATATAAGCAAGATATTGAGGCAACATCGTGTTACCCAATAAATGTCATTCTTGAATATTAGATTGGTACCAATTTTAAGAGAACTTCTTATTATAGATATAAGAAATTAATATCTATGTATGTAGAATTAAATTTTACATCAATACAATGAAAAATCTTTATATGGTTCAAAGTTGACTAAAAACTTGAGAAAATACGAGATAATACTAGAAGATGAGTAAGGAAACCGTTTTAAAGAAAGATGTTGTTATCTTTTCGCTTGTGGTTTTGTCGTGAACTTCCGCCAACGGACGCAAAAACCTCTTTCAAATTTTATACGTCGGCTCCATAGCAGATGTTGCCGGCCAAGCATTCCGTGGTTTGATGAAAGAATTAGCCTAAACTGTCAACCGAAAAGTTTATTTTTACTAGTCATAAAGCTGTTCCCGGAATAATGAATCAAAATAAGCGAAAATTAAAGTTCGTGGAAATGTACCAGTGGGGATCACATGTTTTCGGACCTCCTAAAAAGCGCGATCACACTAAAAAGCCAGCCTTGTGTGGCGTCCACCGGCTTTGTCCCACTTTTAACCAGGTCTTCCGTATTATACCGTATGATTTGCGTCACGGGGACCATACCGATTGTTGCCCGCATGATAACAGACCTTTTTACAGTCCACCAGTTGACAGTCGTCGCGTTGCCGTCGTCGGTTTCTAGCAGGAGCTAGTGATATAATGCCCAAGGTCTGGCTGACGTCAGCAGCCTCGTAATTCTGTACATTCTCTTTAAAACATCTTGTCAGCTGACATTTGCATTTGGGTTTTTCGCGGTGCCGTGTGGATTTTCATCCGTGGATCTCGTCGCTCTTTCACCAACGCCGGTTTTGCTCTGGATATGTGCACTTAGCGGCCGTGCATATCTTAACGTTAGTAAAAAAAGTCCCGTAGAAAGTTATCGTTTAGATCACTTTTACTAGTGTTTGTGTTCGTTCTCGGCAGTGAACGGACGTTAGTCGAGCGGTCAGCATGTTCCCGCTCGTCGTTTCGTGAAGAAAAAGTGCGAGAAAAACAATGCGTGGGCACGTCGTGGTGCGTGAGGTGCAGTACCCAAATTCGGAATCGCACACGGTCGTCACCGACAAGACTATCCTGCGGGTGCACCATTCGAGGGTGCAGGAACGCGTCCGGGTGGTTTGCACGACGCGCCACCAGCACACCAGCAGGTTCGTGACAGTCACCGATGCCTGCACCACGCTGCCGCCTTTCAGGAAGCATGTCACCACCATCAGGTACACAATAATTGCCAGATGAGGTGTGCACAGAAGACGATTCGTGTTGCGCTTATGTAACTCCAGCCTTGTTAGGATAATATTGAAATTCGAGCCGCCGTTGGCATGGCCAGCGCTCAAGGTGATGCAGTTTGCCCTGGAATAGTTACGCGGGGTCACATCTGGCCCACGGGGTGGTTACCCGTTCAAGACGTACTTTGCTTTATTCACGTGTTCGGTGCGCGTGTCAATGCACCTGGCACGTGAGTACGTATCGTATAGGGGTTTGGCGGAAGTTCAAAACGTGTTATACCTACGCAAAGGGCTGTTGACGTTTCAGTAAATCGATGCAGCTTGATTTACGACGGCGCGTGCCTTTCGATTCGTAACTAGCTTTCAATGTTCGATACTATCGACTTTGTCTGCCTCTTCTTGTACTTTGTTGTGATAATATTAGGGAATCTTGATGTAAACTTCTGTCTTTGAAGCATACAGTTTTAGTCAATTCACAACAAAGCTCACCCGCTACCTTATCACTGATAGATGCTTTTTGTGACTGTGACATATTCTCTGATTACCATCTCGTTTTACCTAAACATAACTATTCCTTATGTAAAGATATTCACAAAGTTTAATGAAGACCGATTTTATACGGATTAATCTAAATAACGTTCCGTGGGAAAACATTCTTTATATTGTAGGTATTGATCCTAAGCTTGAGTTTTTCAACAATTAAATTGTCTCATTATTTAATAAACATGCACCCATAGCCGTGATGTCGAAGATAGTGGAAAAGGTATTACATAAACAGATGTACACGTATATGCATAAATCTGGTTTTCGCAGAGGGTTTAGCTAAACTCTTAAATGTGACTGATAATATATTGCTTGCTCTTGACAAAGGACTGGCTGCCTTTATGGTTTCGCTGGACTACTCTAAAGCTTTCGATAAAATGGATCATGAAGTATCGCGGATTTGACAATGCCAGTGTTGCCTTGTTTAAATCCTATCTGACTGGTAGAAAACAATATGTATTTATTAATGGCATGTGCTCCTGAACATTTGACGTTCCACAAGGTTCCATACTCGGAACCCTGTTMTTTATCATATAAGTGTCAGACGCAGCAAAAGCAATAAGATGCTTGCATTTGCAGTCTTATGCAGATGATACACAACTATTATTTTATTTTGACCCTGGGCAGCTCCTAATGTGAATGACAACTTGGCTACAATTGAGTGATTTTCAAAATCTCACAATTTTAAACTAAATGTTGACAAAACTGTTCTGTTCTTGAGAAGGCAGCTAGTCCAAAGCGGATTATCATTCCATGTAAATAACAGACCCGTAAATATTGGAAATTGCGCGAAAATTTTGGCAGTGCTTGTGGGTGACAAACTTTTTGATTCAGAGAACATTCCAAAATCATAATTAATAAATGTTATATTCGATTACGATTACTCTATAAATAAACACATTAAATTTTAAAGTAAGTTTAAAGTAAGTTGTTCAATTACGGTTTATTAGTTTGGATAATTCTACAAGACGCAGGTTGGAATTGGTGCAAAACACTTGTTGCTACGAAAATTTGATCATGTTAGTTCAAAAACTACAGAGCTTGGCTGCTGTAATAATAAAAGCCTATAAACAAACATGTCGATACTTTTAGTAACAGGAACAATAAGCAAGAATATATGCGACAAGATGTACTTTGACCGGAACGGAGCTCTATAAACGTAGGTACTCGCAACCTCCATATTTGCCCCATCCTCCGTAAATGTATATGTGTAATTCAGCATATGGATCTAGTGTGTTTGGACCAATATTGTTAAAAAAGTGGTGTAGTGATAGTAATGCGTTCTAGCTCAGCTGTAAATTGAACCAAAAGCAATCCTTGTAAGAACAACATATATAAAGCATGATTTTTAGCTTTTTCTGTTAGATAATGAATAACAGACATACATTATGCCACGCATTTACATTCTTGTTAGACTGTCACTTTGGGTCAAACATGGCGGCTGCAAATATTCAACACCGCATGTATTCACATCCCTAATAATGTGCCATCTATTTATAGCGAACATATTTGTTCACAACAGTAGAAATCGTTAAAACCTACTAATGCATTCTATATGGGGTAATGGAGTCGATACAAACTGTTTTATTTTCGCTTTTCACTAATCAGAGCAAGCGCTCTCAATTGAAATGCTGTGTTAGCAACATCGCTTCTGTATGTTAATTCGGATTCGTTTACATGTACTCCCATTATCGCAACATTGCATTTCACGAACGTTTCCATCAAATTTGCACCACATATGGCATTTGACACGTTTCAATGACATTTAGGTTCTGATGTGGTATTTGTCAGGTGTTTGGCAATAGTCGCATTAATTTGATTTTCGTCCCTCTTGATGAAGCTGTGTGATGACGCTTGTTCGTGGCTAAAATTGCCGTAACCTTGGTGTGCGACATCCCACATAAAAGGAAATTAAATCGTGGTTATTTACAGCTAATGTCGGGTAACGAAGGTACATCGCGGGGTATACTGCGACAACAGTTACGCTTGACGTAGTTGATGGCCAAACTGCTGTAAAGTGATACACACAAAACGTGTATTCCGCCCCCTCGTTCGCCGCCTGTTACGTAAAACCATGTTTATAGTTCACCCACAGAACACTCCAATATCAGAAGCAGTTTTAGCCCCAAACACCACACTCTGCAGTCGATCTCCTAGACATGCAACGTAATGCGATCTGATTATGTGCAGTTATTTAATTAAAGTGCTAATGCGTTCTGACCTAGTAATGCCGTGTGCATTTTGAACTTGTTTTTAAAAGCTGTTACAGCCGTAGTTGTATTTACGTAGTACCGTTTCTGACATTATTTCTCTCTTAGCAGCACCATTACGCTGTTGGTGTAAACAATTTCCTTTCGGTTGTTAAAGACTTGTTTCTTGCAACGCTGCTCATGCCCACCTGACTAAATGATTTAACCTGCTGTACGAATATGGTTTCCCATCATTTTGTAGAATAACATGCATCGTCGTTGACGTTTTGCTGTGAATATACGCACAACATTTTTTAAATCGCCAATCGCTTGCCCCAGTTCTTCAACACACATTTGCCTAAGTGCACGCGGTATGACCGTGTGTTACAGAATCAAGCGAGTAATTATTCTGTGCAGGCACTCGCTAGGTTTCACCGTGGTTATAAATTGACTGTATAATTGAGCGGAATGTGCCTTATGGTCAAAGGCCGGTAACGTAAAATTAATTTTTAAGCTTAAATTCTGTGGTGGAAGCATGAAAATTAGTGGAATCGGTGGGAAATCCTGGTACCCGGGTACCTGCTCAATTGTATCTTTTACTTGGGGCGAACTACCTACGAGCACACGTAATTGCCGTAGTCTAGAGACTCCATTTGGTAAAATGGATCTTCCTCTCTGACCTGACCGATTGATATGGTACTCCAAGGTAGGCTCAGTCCCTACTAAGGGTTATTCAGCTTCAATTTTTGCTATTAGGTCTGCTCTCTCATTGCTCTTAATTCCTTGGTGCATCGTTCATTTACCACCTTGGAGGGTATAGTTCTGCTTTCCATATCTCTCAGTGCCGCTTGGCTCTCGATCATGATTCGAACCCATCCTTTGTTTCTGAACCCCCGGTGTACTACATCTTGTTCGCATGTTGTGACCTGCTGTACCCATTCAGTGATAAGTACCAACCCTCAAGGGTTTCTGGAAGCGAAATATCACGCTGCTTCAGCCTTTGAGGGTTTCTTCTTAACGGTATTATTTATGATTTTGTAGGGTTTTGACTGCTAGTCAAATGCCAAATTCGACACGGTTTCTCCAAATCCCTGTGCGTAAACACCTCCCTGGTTTAGTTTCCTTAGAAGATCATCTACTACAAGGCTTCACAGTAATGGCCACAAGACATCTTCTAGCACACAACTACGATTTCTCTTGTTATATTCCCTATTTCTAAGCGTGGAGTCAATGTTTTTATTCAATGAGTTAAGTGAAGTGCCTTCCTCAATGCTCGAAGATCTTTCCAGCTGCATGTTCAGAGAGTATCTGTGTTGTCTTCCATGTTTTTAACGATCGAAACGTGGAAACGACCCGCCGCTTTAGCAGACGGAAAAATATTCGACCTTCTTTCTACCAGGCTCCATTGAGCATGATTTATGTAAATCCGTATAATCGAATGAAAGTGTAATCTGAAATTTCAGGGCGGAATTCACTTTCCTTTATTCATTTGTCTATTGTACGTTTACCAACTGTTGTGGATCTTTTGCATACTGGCTCAAAGAGAACCGCATTGCGAAACGTAAATTGAGGAGTATGGCATGCGATGTCTATAATTTTGGAGCATGTTCATGAGGCGTGTAATCCGTACATTCGAGCAACTTGCGTGCTTTTATTTAATAGAAAACAATGAATTACACCCCTTGCGTAGCAGTAGAATTACACACCCGTTTAAGTCGAGTACTATTATTTTGTCATTACAGGTTGATAACATTTCCAGGATTTCTCATTTTTGCAGCGCCTCAAAGAGAAACATCTCCAAAGAAAATCCCTTTGCCCGTTTGAAAGGTCTTGGAGCCAAAAGAATCCGAAACCGTTCCAACAATTTTAATATCGCCGTCTGTTGCGTTGGAATGGACCAAAACAGCTGTTCAGCTTTCAGATTTCTTTTTTGAACATTCCCGCCGCTTTGATCCCAAAAACACAAACAATATACCAACCACAAGAACAAGTGGAGCCACAGTGCGTCGTAAACACGTTTGATGTTCATCGCTCATTAACAGGTGTTTAATAATCATTACCGGATCAAATAAAGCGTATGGTCTTCACGTTTGGTAACCGAAAGAATAACAAACGCGCCTGAAAAAAGCGCATAAAACACGTTTTCACTTTCTTTTGATGAGGCCGCATGTGTGGTTTTGTAACATGTTTAATATCATCAAACACAGATGTTTGTATATCAGGCGCGTATTAGAGATGACAGTGATGAGCAAAGTCACGAACGTAGCTTTCCCTAAACTTTTATCGGCTTGATTATGTGATCGGCAACCACGCGTTTTTGTTAGTTTACAATGGAACTATGGCGTAACGACCGCAGGATAAACAAAAGATGACTAACCGGAAAATAATACTCCCCCCACGGCGATKCGCAGGTTTGTTACACCAGGTATATACGAACCGAGGAAATTATTTCTACGGGCTATATGAAATAATCACAATAATTGAATAACAATGCCGTTGTGTTGCATAAGATTTGTGGGAGTCTGTGAACTCCCACATACCACGACTGTGAAAAAATAACATCGTGTGCTGCACAATTTACACCTATTGACCCGTCTGTTTCAGCGAATTGCTCTCATTTTCAGCTGATACAGTTGTCTCATCCATTGTGACAGGAATGCACAATGCATCCAAGGCTTTATGATGTGATATGAGGAAAATATTTTAGCGATACTAGTTAAATAGTGATAAGGCAGATATTGTCTATCTTTGTCTGTACTGTTGGATATAAAGATACGTTCAGTCTTATGGATCAAAGGAAAGGAATGACCCTCAAATAAAATATTAAAATTTCACTAGTTATTTTTAACTAGAAAAAGAAAATTAGTATTGAAGAAATAAAAATTTCGTCACAAAGAAGTCGTAATCGTAATTGACTCGAGCTTTGCTAACTCCAGGCTCCCAAAAAGAATTGACACACACGACGCTCTTTATTTTTGGAATCGATTGTATTCCTCTTGTATTTTTATTAGCTAATTAACTTGTTTTGGCGCTTGCATCTATGGAGGTCGTACCTAATCATTTTATTTGACTCTGAAATGAAACAGGTCATTTATATGACGCATTCGTTCATGCCGATTTGTGTCAACCGGTTGTACAGTCTGTTCCATAATTAAAGAAACGAACGTCGATCTTTAAACTCTTTTGAATCGATTTTAGCAAACTACATTAACCCTCAGCCGTTTATATTCACTGCTAAGTGGGTTAGTAAAATCTTTGTGTCTGATATCTAATAAGGTGACGACATTACAGCACGAATCTTCACAAGTATGATTCATTTATAGCTGATTTCAGAATATACAATCTAAAAAAATCAAGTTTTGCTGTCTCATATACAGGTGATTTCCGTTTAATAATGCTGCAGTGAAGCGGTTAAGAGTGCGCAGAAATGTGTGTTCTTCAAATAAATTACACTATTTAAAAAAAAAATGATACAAGCCGTATAAAAATGACAGTTAACATTTCGCGAAAAACAAATTATTTACAAATCATAATTTCAAATTGACCTCAATTTTACGCTTTCAAGTGTATTAATTCAATTGTAAGTATACTCTTCCAATTCTTCTAAGGTTATATTGCCGCAAAATACCGGCAAACCGGTCATTTGTCGCAGGTACACCGAACAGGTATCGCTTGAATAAGGGTTAAGCGCTTTATTATAAATTCAAACAGTTAGCTATACGGGTAAGAAAACAAATATGACTCAAATTCATATCAGAACTATCCTAAATGACTGCACAGCGGGTGATAATTTCCCGTGTAGGACTAGAACAGTTTGTAGACGACCCTAATTATGCAAATTTATTATAGCGACACGTGTCTGCAGTAAACCCATTGTGAGAGCGATTGATTTCTACACAATGGACCCCCAGTGTATCCTTATAAGAATTGGAAGACTATACTTGTACCTGCATTTGAAGAAATTAAATCCTGGATAAACATCCAGAATGATACCCACTTTAATTATCTTCTAGAGAATAGCTTTGCTTTTATAATGGTGATGCTTCTCCCTTCTCATTACAATTTATGGATAGTTCTGTTTCTAGGAGATTTTGTTCGACATCATTGTTCAGTTAGGGCAATCTCTAACATGCCCAAATTCTCTGAGCTGAACATTGATTAATTGGTGACCACGCAGGATGGTTTTCGTTCCTCTATTTTATCTTCTGTTCGAATCCATGTAACTATACATGGTGTTCTATTTAAATTAAGAAAGTTGATATCGTTACTGATGTTAGTGGAAGTACGATCTATAAAATGGGGATTTTTATACCAAGATCACAATGTCGAGTTCTTCCTGATTTTGATTCGTGCTATAAGCATCTAGGCGAATCAAACAGAGCAGTTCTTTGATTTAGCGTGCTATTTTGGTATACACAAGTGTAAAAAAACAGTCTCGCCAGTATAATACATTGTCGATGACATATCGCCATAGCACGCCATTTAGATTTTATTCTTGGTATTATTAATGGCTACTTTTTCTCATAAAGCGCACTACTGACAAATTTATCGTGTACAAGTATCTTTATGTCCCAAAGGAATTTTGTCGTTGTATTCGCTAGCAACTTTGTTGGAATTGCTCAATCTTTAGTCGACGACAACCGTGGTCATTCAAAATCGGCAACCATAACTGAAGCGTAGAGCCTTTTCCCATGGAATCGCGTCCCCGATGCAAATAAACTCAGTCTGTTTACGTAATTGCTATTAATCCGCGACTGGCGACTTCCTCGGGAGGCGTCTTCCCGCGAATGCTGGAAAAACGCACGGCGATTTTATATTCCAGACCTTTCTGCAACCTGTTACGCGGGGTCTCTTTCGCCCATCGATACGTGACTATACTTAATTGGGTAACGTAATTGTTTAAAGCGACGACGGGATTAAAATTTCAATTCCACGTGCTACGTCGCCGAAATTGGGCTAGTTTCACTTCAAAGCGTTGCGTTATTGTCGCCTCGAGGAKTTTTAAGAGCCCCTCCGACGCCGCCATTTTTATCGATCCGCGCTCTATTTCGTGCCGCCACTTATTTTTTCTTATACAACGCGTGAACCCTTCAGCTAACAGAAGCCCCCCGATAAGAAGCAGCATTAATCAAGTAGCTTTATGTGGAGCAGCGTGCGATGTCGAGGACTCCAGCCTGCAGTCTTTACTATCGAAGGAACCCTTGACAAAATTGTTCAATCTCTAACCTCTAGAGTATGGTTTGATTCTAATTAAACTATAGATAATATGAAAAACCAGTACCGCATTAATTTTGAAAAACTAAATACTTATTTATATATATGCTGTCATCTTCAGTAGAAGTTAAGGTAAGCGATTTCTTGAAATGTCTGGGGTTGAATTTAACCTACTGAAGATGGCAGCTTAGCTGCCGAAATAAATTAACTTGATTTCTAGGAATTCTTGATTCTGCTGTACTTCCAACCTCAATTGGTAATCAATTCTACAAAATAATAAGAGGCAAGACAGTAACAGCAGAGAAAACGATTTCGTTGTTCTGAGTTGTCGACAAAAAATCGTAATATCACAGCAAGTTAGTAATAACTTACCGCTTTTCGGTAGCTAAGCGGTCATCTTCAGTAGATAATTCTCTTTATCGTGATAACAGAAAACCCTCAACATGTTCGACAATCAGTCTCATGGCTCTTGAACTTCTAGGGAACAATCTTCAGCCAGAGGGCAGTTCATTTTACCTTAATATCATTTTGTGAAATTCGGTAATGTCATCTAGCGGTTATTTTAGAAGCTACGTGTTACGGTCGGTAAGTACAGGAAAATCGCAGCGAGTCCAAAGAAATAAAATTACKTACTACACACCCGATAGTACAGTTGGCATAACGAAMGGTTGATMATTTTTAACTACGACTGTATTGTATTTAAACTCAGACTTTTTTTGATTACACACATTCTTCAAACAACCGAGAACTAAAACAAAATAAATTATTTAGTTAGTGTAGAAGCGATTTCTGTTGTCTCCCATTGGTTCATTTTGTACAGCGAAAAAATGGGCGCGTGCGCATTTTTTTATCAGCTAACGAAACTTCTGCGCAGCTGACGTCACTTATCTTCGTCCTATGAAACGAATTGTAAATATGGGGGGCGTGTTTTCTTGTTCTTCACCACTACTATTGCCTTTTGTGTTCATTGTCATTGTGTCACTGTCGATTGGTTTAATATAGAACGGTTAGCTATGTCAAGCTTTTTGATTTACATGTAAGTATTTCTGTACTAGTGGCATTAACATTTAATAAACGATGATCGTTGAGTAGTAAAAATTTTTGGTACTTATCTTGACATGCATGTGCCGGTCATCTGTTCAAAATATAGAGATAGCTTATCTGCTTTTATTTATTTGTTCTGTACCTGATTGTCGCCGGCGTATCTATAAATTATGTTTTTATTTTCCCCTTTAGATTTTGTGCGATTTCGATAGCAATTTGTCATCACACTTTTAGTGATTTAGGCGCACTATTGGTAGTTTATTTATGAATTGCATGGGCATTCACATTATGTTAACTTTAAATAATTAAAGTTTTTTAAGGTTGCTCTGTTATAAGAATTTCTCGAACCTGTTCTACTTGTCATAAATTAACGGAGAAAAGTAGATTTTTGATAGCTTTGCTTTAAAACCTTGTGATGGCCATACTTTCTATATTTCGAATTTTATTATTGTTGTATTAGTGCCTTAATGTGCGAACATTTTGGAAATATAGACCAAATCTATTTTTTAATGGACCATAGTGGGCCACTCAAATTTTTTTTGTGTTTGTCAAAAATATATTTATTTTCAGAAGTCATAGCAACGTGTCTGAACTGAGTATTTTTGTTTCTTCATATAAAAAGGTAACAGGTTCTACAATGACCACAAATACCTGCCCTTCTGCATAATAAATCAATACAAAACAACTAGTAATTTGAAAACAACCTAGTTCCAACAGTGGGTTGGATTTAAATTAGCAATTTTTATCCTGTTTCATTTAATGTGTTTATTTCGCTGTATTCGTATATAACTTTCATGTTAACTTCAATGGTCGTGTTTATGAACATACATATAAAATATAATTCTTGACAAATTAAAAAAATCGCTCTACTTTACCAATGAAAATAAATACACGAAATTATGCATTTGCGTAAGTAGGGGCAAAAACTTTTTAATGAAAGACAACTTTAGAAATGTGAAATTGCATGGGTTTTGAAGACTGCTAATAATGTATGTTTTCCATTTCCATCGGCACCAAATCTCAAATTTTTCCGGTGTTGTTTTTACGAGACACGTCACACTGATGTTGATGAATGGCACCTGCCAGCAAAGAGCCATTTTAATAAGCTATGAAATGCAGAAATAGAACGAGAATTCGCCCACAACGTCCAGTGTGATGTAAGCCACTTATCGTCACTGAAAATAGAAAGGAGATGAAGCTTTTCTTTGTAGGAAAAACACATTGAAACTTGAAATGCTATTTCGAATTAATTGGTTCTGCAAAGGTATATGCATTTCATTTTCGGCTAATGACATTCGTTTTTTGCTCGCCACAAGCAAGCATTTCACAAGGTCGATTTAATTAAGAAATATCACGTGAATGATCACTGTTCTGAACGAACATTTGCTTTAGCGTTTAGCACAATTTGCGTCTTGGCAGAACAAAATTCGCACTGTGAAATGATGCGGGTATGAAAGTTAATACGCAACCTATCKTTGCCTTTTAGAAAATGKGACACACTTGTATAATAACTTAATAATTTCGCTGTGACTGCGCGTGGCCTTGTTCGGATTTTCGCTTTAGCAACCGACTAAGAAATTTTCGATTACGCCCCTGTTCGTTTACCTTTTACTTTCCTGCTTGAAATTATCTGTTAGCGCAGCCCCACGAGTTGCGTTTCCTCTCTATAACCGGGGATAGCTTCCTTAACGCTGATCCAGGGACAAAAAAAAACAGTAATTTACACAAACCGAAATGTCATTTCCGCCCTTAGGCTTATGGAACCTTGCAACGTATCTGGATTTTGCTCTCCGAGGATAGGACGTGTTCAAGTAGCTGTTCCGTTATTGATCCTAACCTCTTCATAGGCATTGTTAAGTTTTTAAAGCCTCCTTAAATCCCGATCAAAACTATGCAGAAACTAAAATTGGTAGTTTGTTGTTGCAGTTTTATTCCTGGTCAATGCCCGTTCGTATTTGTTGATACAGTGTGGGCTTTGGAATATTCAAAACCAAATTCTGAGTAGGTTGGTAACTGTATCAACGGTAATATGGAACGCAGATGACTTGCTTGAGTCATCGATCCTTTATGAGATACAAGCGGTATCCATATACGAAAGGGAACACTGACCTTTCTAGTGGATCGTGCATGTCTTTTTGTAAACGTTTTGAATGCACCAGGTGCGTTACTTTACATTCGTATTAGAAGAGCTTCACTAGCTAAACCACTCAAWCAAAGAGTAAAACTTCGTCTTTCMGTATATTCCAGTACCWGTTAGATATCTGACATCAATGMACCGTTTTCGAGATAGAATTTAGAAGCTATTGTAAAGCAGAAATCCTGCCACACCTGCCTACACCTGTATAAAACATACCCTTACGTTTATATCCAGGTGTTGGGTTGAACAAAATTATGCGTTAGAACTCAACCATTTCGTTTCTTTAGTGATTTTTGTTGTTCCAATATAATAGCAACTTTTATTTACTTTGTGAAGAAAGACGAAAAGTGTTCTAACATTATTTATGGCACTATTATAGCCGTCAAAATCATTTCTCATGTACATGGTATGGCAAGGTGTCATACAACAAGCACGTTGTATTTATCACCACCAGCGATTTGAGTATCAAATATTCAATGCACATGTCTCGTAAGGAAACGATACGTATTTTTGTGAACACTCGAATCGCGGCTGTTTTGTATGACACCTGTATCGAATGCACACTAATATTTGATATTAAATATCAATGATTTGTATGTTTCGTATTTTAGTCATACACAGCGTGAATAAGTTTGAAGGTTTAAATGTAGATAGTAAAAATAGATCAGGATTGACAGTAAGTAGCATATTTTTGCTGCCTTACTAGTCAATAATGATATTAGTCCTGCATCTCCTTTTCGCGTGTATACTTTTATCTTGAAGACCGTTTTTATATTCAGTACTTATGCGCTCAGTGACCTTTTACATTGCGTTGTTCACACTCCAATGGCTTCAGTAAAGGTGTGACTTCTTCTAAACACACAGATAGTGCTGAGGTGCTGCTGATGGGTGGAACTGGATCAATTTCTAGCCTCTACCACCAACACAAATAATGACAAGTTGTCATCATCGTCAGTACTATGGTGTTCCTGATTTATGAAGGTTACATCCATGTTGTCTCCTCATTCTTCATCAAGAGCAATTGAAGCATTCCCAACTTGAGTAGCTTTTGATGCTGCAAAATCATATTCTTGTAAAGGTCTTACGCCTGGTGTTCTAAAACCCATCTTTCCATTGCATGGCTATAGTACACTTTCAAAGTTAGTAGTGTAATGTGTCTATCTAGAAGGAGTAGTAGGAGCTTTTTGCATTTGTTAAATTTATTACATAAGTAAAATGCTGAAGCCATCTAATCCAGGTGGAGCGAGTTCGTCTATGTACCTTTTTTTGAAATACTATTTACGGAGGCACGCAGAAAACCATGGTATTAACACCACGTTTCCCATTTGCAAATGGACCAACACCAACAGCTTTAATATCTTTAGTGGTCACAATTGAAAACCCTGATTCGTCCATATTAAAATATTCCTAACTCAAATTCTCCAAGAGATCGAAGAATTCTTTATGGAATCTCTTTATCCGATTTAATGACCATTTCCCATACTGTTTCTTTTTCCTTAATGAACTGGTGCGTCGTGTTTTTTTCAGCAAGTTGATAAATGCTTCAAGTCGAAAAGGCAAAATATGCTATGTTAATAAATATTCCATGGCAGGAGTGAATTTCTTCCTAAGACTTCAATGAAGCCAAGTTTATAATCCCGACTACACTGATTTAGATGTCTCCAGCAGCCCATCTTTTCCAATTGCCTCAAAAGTTTCTTAAATAAAAAAAATCCACAAATAGTAAAAACAAGACTATAAAATCGATGTGTACGTTTCGATGACACTGACCTCATCAGAGCTAATAAAAAAATATCGTCGTGTGCGAACTTCTGGGGGTTTCATTACTTGTTCCAGCAGATTCCACCGCATTAACCTAATCGAAAAATTTAATAACCAAGGCCACTTTATCGGCAGTGCCTCCCGTTCGGGGGCCCCGTAATACGATTTATTCAGTTAATTGAAACAAATGGCCGCCGTAGATTAAAAACCGCCCAATAAACCGATGGCGGCGTCGTCGCGCAACCGGGGCGGTTTTTACCTCGTCGGGTGGATTGCGGCCAACGTGATTTTGGTGCCGCACGTGGCCGCGCACCAATCAGCCACCCTGACAGCTGGCAGGTGGTTGGAACATGTGGACGTGCGTGTTCGAAAGGCAGATGTTTTTGGTAATACTTAAATTCCGTCTGGACCTGATACAAATGATAAAAGGGGCTGACCCTGCTCCAGGCTCCAAAGAAATCTTGTGTCTTTATTTTGCGGTGCCGCCAACTGTATTCGTCCAGTTGGCACTTATTGCATCCAAAGTAAAAAAAATCTCAGTCATTACGAAGCAGCAGGATTTTTTTCGTAAATTCCTCCGCTTTAGAGAGCGTACTATGGCTCGTTTGAAAGCTTACGTTCAGCAATATACATTTCGAAGCTTTTTCTCCACGGATAAGGGGTGTAATGAACAGAATTTGTCCTCGACGGTTTATAATGATAAAATCTAGCCTAAATAGCTTACTTACTGCAAAAAGGTACTATTGGTACAATATTAAATAATTGTCTTAAAACGTTTGGACACGTGAATTTTTAAAATATGACTCCTATCAAGATGGTTCAATTAAGATTGTTAAGACTAAAGCATGATTTGGGAAGCTATCTACGATGAAATCTGTCTGACATGCAATTACTTCATGTTCAATACGAAATTTAAGTCTATGTTTAATACACGAATATGCTGCCAGGAATTCCAAAAATACAATTATTCTCAGTGTGGGACTTATCGTCTACAGAGCAGTTCGTAGATACTTTATGAAACTGTWATGAAACCGAAACAGTTGTTGCCAACCTTGATTTTTTACATTTTCTTTGWATTGCAGTCTAGAATGGTCTTCATTTTAATTAACAAACTGTATATTCATTTGCTTGCGCAACGGAAATTAATAAAACGATCGCGAGAAGATTTTTCATCTGCCATCACAGGTTGCAACTTTTAAATGGTTCTGTATGTCRGGCAATATCGAACTATACGTCTAGCGCGAACGAACGGAAATATTTGCACTTAATAGATAGAAAAGTATCTGATGTTTACAGAAGCAGGTTTGTTCAATCATGTGTTCAGCTACGTTTACATTTATGTAATAATAATCTATCTGAACTAACAGTAATACCGGTGGAGCGTAACTGATAAGATAATTTAGCCGTCGAAAATTTTGCAAGCAGCGTTTTTAGACTTGCACCGGCATTTCTACGATTTCTATCGGTACTAGATCCGAGAATTTCAATAAGTATACGTACTTTTGATTCGATTAATTACTCCTAAACGCACGTTCTAAACTTTTAGTGCCTGAATAGAACCATATTAGATACGACTGTATTCATTTTCTCTGGATTTTCGCAGGTGCTTTTGTTAATATTTATACAATTACGCTTGCGCAAGTGTTCATTGATTATTTTACTCCAAATAATGCTAGGCAGTGAGTCGGTATCGTAGCCATAAAATTTTGTAGTTGGGAATATACAAGAATAATTACAAAAAAATCTAAACTAGTTTATAAACGTACTGATTGCATTGTTCCACTATGAAATCAACAGCTATGCATTTTCCTTGTTGTTCTATGTGTTGGCAAAGCAATGTGGTTTGTGTATATGTACGCCGAGAATTCACAACAAACATACTTTGCGAACTTTAATTTATATCATGCTCGTAGTTGTGCAGCAACGAATATACAACACTTAAGAAAGCATGTACATCGTCGTTTGTTTATTTTATTAAACATACGTAATAATAGCTGAATTCCATTCTTGGCTTCCGACATGACACAGGCGGACTGGTACCTTCATTGGTTACTTATAAACAATACGCAAATTTGTTTTTATAAGCAGTTGGAATTATTGGAAGTCTTTCTGAAAATAATTATAATTGTCTGGTCCTAGTTCCCACTTTTGCAAAACATAATAACTGTCATGATTTAGATATTAACAGTAAGTTAAGAATTATTTTTATGTTGATTTGTTGTTGTACCATTTTTAGAGTACTGTTTAAAAAGTGTGCTTAAACTGACTATCTTTTATGAAGGCAAAGTTGTTTTAAAGCTAGAACTACAGCACTAATTGAATGCTAAAGCTTTTTACTCCTTTGCTTATTACGCAAACTGTTTTATTTAGTTGAGGTTAATCTTCTTAAACGTTTCTGGAACTGTTATATTCCATGTATTCAGAGTACTTTTACCTTCCATACTAGTTTCGCTCTCCTTTGCGCATTCAAGATTTTTAGCCAACTCTATTTCCAGTTCTTATCTGATTTTGTCGTTTCTTGTTCTTTCTATTCTAGTTACTTCTTTGGCACGTATTATTAAATCTACTAATCAGTTTATAGTTAACACCCAACTTTCACTTTACGTATATTGGTTTAAAATTGTGAACTGCATCCTTTTGTCGTCCTTTTTATAACCATAGTTTTTATTTTGCTCGTATTTATTAACATATGTTTCTTCCTCTCAACACTACATATTGTTTTAACGTCAAGCCACCCATAGTAAATATTTTCCCGTCTTTCACCATCTTCAGCTTCAGTTTATTCTTCTTGCAATTTTAATTAAATTAGAATATACTTTTAAACCTCATTATTATTTTTTGACTTTTAAAACTCATTCTTTTTGAACATCTGGAATGACTTTTTTCTTCTATGTTGTCTCTGAGCATTGATTACACTTGATTTGGCTTCTTGAAAGAACTATCTTCTTCCACATCATTTTATCAAATCACAATGTCGCAACAAAATTTATTTATTTTTCTAAACTCTTGGCAAAAATTCTGGTCTGCACCTCGATGGTACGTTAGAATTCATTATTGGTCGAAAATCTTTTCCTTTTCAAATGTTTTTTGAGCTTTGGGAATAAATAGTAGTCAGCGACTTACGGTGGCAGCTACTATAGTTTACTGGAAAGTGTGCGGGCCAACTATATACCAATATGCCCTCGCAGGTAGTAATCTGCTTCTACCTTTATGAATTTCCGATCACGGCAGCGAGGTTTCTAATTACTAATCGGCGGAAATCTTCAACTTTCCACCTACTCGGCGCAGCAAAACATTCGAAAGTGCCCCAGCCGCGGAAGGTAAATATTTCTGCGTTCCCGTTCTATTGTTTATTGATCTTCGTCGTATTTACGTCGAGGTACGTACCTGAAACTCAAGGAGGTCGCGCCGAAATCGTCTCGAAACACATGTTACCCTACGGCCGAGAGGAACATCTGCTCTTCGGGTTTTATTTCCCAAATAACACTCTCCCTCCTTCGTCCTTGCTTATCTACCTGTGATTAAGGGCCCGGATCCAGAGCAAAAGCATCAGTCACACATCTGCCGCGGCAGTGAGTCTTCTTCCGAGGGTATAGTGATCAGTGCTTTCCGAGAGTGTACAGAACGTATACAAAATGATTATTTGCATTTCGGGATTTTTGGTTGGAAGGTAAAATAAGTAGTTGTGACTAATGACAACTGATAGCAAGTGCAATTATTAATTTTATTTTTTTAATTCATATTATATTTCATTATTTAATGTATTAAATATAACCACCTGTTACGTCATGGGTTTTTAATTTTTTACTTGTTTTGGTTCAGAGGTTTTAACAATTATGCATGCATTAAGGCAACAATTTAAAGTAGCAAGAAAAATAGTAATATTTTTGTGAAATATAGGTACTATGTCTTGTTTGCATTTTAATTGCATTGAAGCAATTGCGCTTTTCATCCTTTTTTTAATGTACTGCTAAATTGATGTTTCATGTAATTGTAATGACCTTATACTTCCTAGTGTTAAAGCTACTGTTATCACTATAAAGAAAACGTCAGTCTATTAGCAATACGATTTATAGAATTGATCATCATCAACTAATGTTGATGTCCCCAATCAGATAATGTCATTGAATTTTGCATATCATCATCATAGTTGGCCGAGGCTTAAAAAAATCGGCTTTTTATGCTTCTCAAGGATGTCAAACTTAATATGATTACTAAAAAAAACGGAAGAGTTATTGTCATTCTTCGATTTTATTCTGATTTTAACGTAGTTCGTCATCAACAAATGAAAATACATGAATTAAATTAAATGTCAAACCGCCGCCAACCCTGTATACGTTGACATTTAGTTGGAGTGTTTCCTTAATAAATTAGGACACAGCAAATCAAATAAATGAAGTTGCAGAAACAAATGTGTCACCTAATTTTAAAAAAAATCAATTTCTCTACTTTTGTATTTACGCTTTTCATGTAAAATTAAAAATAGCGATGTTAGAGGAATAAGATATCGCCAAAAAAGTACTTTAAGTTAGGCTCACAAAAATTCATATATTTTGCCCTTTAAACTTCCTTCTATTTATATATTTTATCTTCCAAAAGCCTGATGCTAAACATAGAAAAACTCTCCCTGTACATCAGAACCATTTAAGGCAAAATCAGGTGACCCTCAGGGTAACCATTTGGGGCCTTCGTTTTCCTTATTTATATCAAAAGCACAAAAGGCTAATTTGAATATCACAGTGTACTGTGTAGAGTGAACAACTTAAAGATTTATCAGTGAAGATTCTGAATTATCGTCTTTAAATGTTAATAAGCATAAATAAAATAGAGAATGTTCAAAATATTTTTTGTTTACACAATTATTCCCGAGCAAAAAGAACTACGAACCTGTTAAATCATGATAATAACTTACTGAACTCAAATTTAAACATAGACTTTTGATTTTGATTTTACTACATTTTACTAAATTTTCATAAATAAAAATTGCATTTATCGTTTATACAATCTCATTATTTATTTAATACAGTGGATGTTAGTTTGATGCTTGTTT
This sequence comes from Rhyzopertha dominica, assembly GCA_025024175.1. Classification (NCBI taxonomy): domain Eukaryota; kingdom Metazoa; phylum Arthropoda; class Insecta; order Coleoptera; family Bostrichidae; genus Rhyzopertha; species Rhyzopertha dominica. The sequence goes on along the minus strand of QCXZ01000086.1, from coordinate 24,668,297 downwards.
ACAACCTAAATTGTAGTCATAAATAAATAATGAACCGTTCTTTCCTTTGCAGTTTTCCGCCCAAGATGGAGCGTCCCCAAGTGTCTACACAGCTGGGTCTAACTTCACATCAGGAACAAACCTACATCCAAGCACCCAGTTATGTACAAAGTCAGACATATAGTTCTCCATCCCCAACTTCAATATACTCCCGTAGTTCCCCAAACAGTGGCGGATACGTCACCGTGTCTCAAACCCTCCACAAAAAAGGCAGCCACAGGAATGGAGACATCCTCAAAAGATCCAGGGTACAAACCTCGTAAGTTACGATCTGTGATTATCATAGATGTATGTATTAAATCCGTTTATTTCTAGTTACGAGTTGTCGCAGGACATGCTGGATAAACAGATAGAAATGTTGGAGCGTAAATATGGGGGTCTTAAGGCGAGAAATGCGGCTCTTACAATCCAGAGAGCGTTCAGGAGGTATACTCTCCTGAAAAAGTTTGCGGCAATAACTGCCATGGCAAAAGCGGAGAAGAGGATCAGTCGACGATTACCTGCTGATGATGCCCACAGTGTCATTGGAGACAACGAGCACTGCGAAGTGGAATATGCCAGAACATATGATAATGCACACGAGTGTACCAACGGTCGAACGTTGCCAGTGAGGTCTATGTCGCTACGGGAAAGGCGGAACGTTGATAATATCCCCATACCCCGCAGTCAATCAGGTACTTCCAGTATTTGTTGGGAAAACTATGCCCCACACCTGCAGCACCCTCACTACTATTCCACCGTGGAAAACAAACACGAACCTCACAGTCTACAAACAACTGCCAGCCAGAGTTCGTGTAGTACAACGCCGACCAGCAGCAATGGTTACATGCGGTCAAGAAGCAGCCTGAGCAGCAGGAAGGTACCACCCGAAGTACCGAAAAGAACATCTAGTATATCCACCAGGTCCATGGAGCATAGGCACCACCGATCCAACGGCTTGAGTAAAAGTACAGAAAACGGGTCATTGTCAAGTGTACAGAGCTCAGGAAGTGATAGCAGCATTTCCGCAGATAGAATCCAAGTTGAGTTCGCGGGTTCTCCGGTGTGGAAACGCAAGGGACATATACCTGAGTATGCGGAACCGACCTTGGAAACCAGCCTAGGCAATATCTCCAACGTTACAAACTCCTCGTACGTTCTAGACAGATCTTCCGAACAGCAGACACCCACCAATTACAAAATATCAGAGACTGTTAGAAAACGACAATACAGAGTTGGTCTCAACTTGTTCAACAAGAAACCTGAAAGGGGCATCGCGTACTTAATTAGAAGAGGGTTCTTGGAAAACACACCTCAGGGCGTGGCGAGATTCTTAATAACTAGAAAAGGTTTAAGTAAGCAAATGATAGGCGAATACTTAGGGAACTTGCAGAACCCATTCTGTATGGCTGTGTTAGAATGCTTCGCCAACGAACTGGACCTCTCCGGTATGCAGGTTGATGTAGCACTGAGGAAGTTCCAGCAACACTTCCGAATGCCCGGGGAAGCTCAGAAAATCGAGAGACTGATGGAGATTTTCTCCCAGCGTTATTGCCAATGCAACATCGATATTGTTGCAAGACTGCGTTCACCCGACACTGTAAGTAATTCGGCAGTTTCCAAACTTATTCAGCACCAAGTGAAAATTTAGATGGTGATGCCATCTATGAGTACAAAGCTCATATGAAGATTTGTCATTCAGCTTTTCACTGATAGATGGCATCACCACATAAACTTTTGCTTCTTACCGTCACCTTTGGAGTGTAAACACATCCAACTCTTATCTTTTGAAGCAAATAATTCTTATAGAACCACAATTTTGGAATTGTGAAACTAAACATCTTTGACAGATGTAAAGCTTCTACAGTAAATAGGTTTAACTAATAATCATGCAAAAGAAATAAAATATTGGCAATGTCACAATTTGACAATCTTCTATTTGAAAAGTTAAGACAAAATTACCTGTTAAGATATCTAAAATCACAAAGAGATATAAAATGGACGCAACTAAATGATTTATTCCATTTATATAACCTAAACTGATTGGAGATGGAAGTATTTTGAATGTCATGTAGACCTATCCTAAAATTAAAAATACTCATTTCTGGCATACATATTTCAATCCATATTTTCATTTTTCAAAATAAAATTATGGGAGACAGGCCCCCATTGGCTGTACTTCACAATAAACTTATTATTATTATTATCTAAACCTAAGTGTAATCTGATCTCCACGTTTATTTCTTTTGCAGATTTTTGTGCTGGCTTTCGCAATAATAATGTTAAATACAGACTTGCACACGCCAAATATTAAACCGGAGAGACGTATGAAGCTTGAAGACTTCATCAAAAATCTGCGGGGTATAGACGATTGTGGAGACATCGACAGTGATATGCTGACCGGCATATACGAACGAGTTAAGGCAAACGAATTTAAACCCGGCTCGGATCACGTCACTCAGGTTATGAAGGTGCAGGCCACCATCGTTGGTAAGAAACCAAATATGGCCCTGCCACATCGCAGGCTTGTGTGCTACTGCCGTTTGTACGAAATACCCGACATCCATAAGAAGGAACGTCCTGGAGTCCACCAGAGAGAAGTGTTTCTATTCAACGATCTACTTGTTATCACGAAAATTTTGAGCAAAAAGAAATCTTCCGTTACTTATACATTTAGGAACAGCTTTCCACTGTGTGGGCTGGTAGTTACTTTGTTTGAAGTACCATGTAAGATTGTAAGATGATTATTTTTGCATCGTGTAATACATAATCAATTATTTGCAGATTATCCTTTTGGCATACGTTTAAGTCAACGTGTGGATGGCAAGGTGCTTGTAACATTTAACGCCAGAAACGAACACGATAGGTGCAAATTCGCTGAAGATTTAAAGGAATCTGTCAGTGAGATGGACGAAATGGAAAACTTGAGAATAGAGGCTGAACTAGAAAGACAGAAATCTAGTCGCGGAACTAGATCAGGTACATCCTCAATTTCTAATTTCTCTCCTGCTTCTGTAAAGAAGACTTCCTTTTCAGGCACAGAAAACCGCGATAGTGGAGTAGCAGACATAGAGGTGTGCCCATGCCAGTGCCCGTGCGCCCAGAACCAGGGTCTGGGTCAGTCGGAGGTCGGCATCGATGGCCACGAAGTTCAGATAAAACGGTCGGCTCTCAGCAATTCACTGCTGGACATACACGAACAATGTAAGTTACTTGTGAACAGCGACAGACGCAAGCAGTGACTTTTATTATGTCAGTGTAGTTGCAGGCGAAAAGGCCCAGCGTCGTGGCAGCGTCGGTTCTCTAGACAGCGGGATGTCTGTTTCGTTCCAGTCGACGTCGGCCAGCACCTGTTCCCGTTCTGACAAGTTACCAAACAAGAACAAGTCGGTGCATTATCAGCCGTCGTTCCTTGGTGGCTTATTTAACAAAAAGCAGCCGGGTGTGGCTGTCAAATCAACTGAAGTTTAACAGCTTGACCAAGCGATACTTGATGGTCCAAAGTATTTCTGATGCATTTGTCTTCTGTATTAATTTATTTTATACATAAGTTTAGCGATAACCAAATATATTTTCACCATTCGTGTTACCAAATATTAACTGTGGCTGTTTAATCTCATTCAAGGACATCGCAACGTTCAGGACGTAACCCTTCTTATTAAATATTTGGATGGATTTAAAAGACGAAGTTTATTTAGTAGGTTTTTTTTTGGTTGCCAGGTTGTTATCGTACTAGACATATTGTTTTGTTACTGTAATACTAATCAACTCTATTTAGCAATAGCAGCAGCGAAATGTACAATAATATCACTGCAACGTTTGATTTTGCTCTCTATCCATAGATCACCTTAAGTTGTAAGTCTTCAGCACTAGCTAAGATATCATGACAGAATTATTGTACATACATTTAATTCAACGTTTAAAGTCGTTATGAGAGCAAAAACTTTCTAGTCGATGTAAATAATCTAGAAACAACTATTACTAATGATATTAATAATTTAAACCTATGTAACATGTGTTTTTTAATAACTAATAAAAGAGGTCAATGTCTACTACTTTACATAAGCCTTTAATTTCTACCTTTGAATATAGAATTACATTCTATATTCAAAGTTTCTACCAATCCTCTTCAACAACAAGTTTCACTGAAACATTTAACCCAAGCAGTAAGAATAGCAAAAAATAAAGAAGAAATACTTCTAGGTTTTAAAAATGACACATTCGTTTATGAATAGTTTTAAAAAGTTAGAAATTCCTGTATCAGGACCATTAGTAAAAACTGGGAACTGTCCGAAATATCGTTGCACAATACAAATCTGCACATACTGTTGCTATAAAACTTAAAAGTGGATGTAAATCCACAATCATGGTACGTGATTTGCTTGCATTGAGGAAATTAATTATGAAAGATGGACAAGTATTATTATCAATACAACTAGCAAGAGAGTGGAGTCCAGAAGTAAGAAAGATCATTTCTAAAGATACTTGTTTAAGAAATGTCAAGAAATTAAATTTCGTATATTCCAAGATAACAATCTGGTTTTAGGCTAAAGAAAAACCATTTCTAACAAAGAAACAAAAATGTATGTGTTTACTTTGGGCGAAAGAACACTGCACAGCAGTTTTAGAACAAAGTTATTTGTAGTGATGAAATCCACGTGGGCAATATGTGACGTCGGAATCTGAGGAGGAAAGGAGAAGAATTTCACAAGGATTGTTGAAAGCGAAAAATAAAGTTTGCTGCGTCAGTGATGGTTTGAGGATGTATGTCTTCCCAGAGGTTAAGACATCTGGTATTTATAGATGGCACAGTTAATGCATAAAAGTATATTACACTTGCAAATCTGAAATGCACGAAGGTGCATTTGACAACCAAATTCCATTCCAAATTGAAATTTTATGGCTTGAAATGAAAAAAAAATATGCACGACCCCTCCAAGCTCAGTTGTTGAATGAAAACAAAAATTGTTGGAAATATGGAGTTCTCTTCATCCAGATTTTTGTAAAAAATTGGTGAACACAATGGCCAAACGACTTGGTGGAGTAACACAACAAAATGTTAAATGGTGCAATTAAATTGCAACATATAACTCATATGTGATCTTATATTTCAGTGTCTTACAATAAATTAATGGTCTCAGTTAATTTTACCAGTTGTAGTTGTTTACGAATACATACTGTTGTTTAATTTTGTTAGTTTTATTTCTCCATTTAAAGACAGTTTGTAGAGCTGCCAATTATATTCAGAAATGACTGTTGGTCCAATATATATGCGACTGGGCTCATATTTCATCAGCTTTGATAGTGGACAGTGTCCTTTAAAGACTTTAAAATTTAAATTTTAAAAGTTCGTGATATAAGTCGAAATTTTAAGGTAAAACTCTGATATAAGTAAAAATTTTACAAATTTCAAGTTATATCTCAGAAATTTTACGATTTAGGAGAAAAATGTAACACCCATGAATTACATCAAAATCTCAAGAATATTAATGGTCAAATAATGAGAGTTCAAAGTAAAATAAAGATAACATGTCTAAAGACATATTGCGGTATAGCGTTGTCAGTGGGCTCCAAAATGGCGAACATGTAATAGTGCATATGTGACATACGAGTTTTTAAAGGACGATATATCATGCGTCGCGAGAGGGCGATTTTTTCGTCTAAAAGAGAAGACATAGGTCTTTCTCACTCTATTATACCACGGTCATTCTCACACTCCCATCCTTGTATATAAATCTTAAGATTTATATACAAAGCTTCTATCAAAGAACGCCATATTAGCATATAATCGTAAACTGTTTTTTGGATAAATTTGATTAATATATAGTCCCGTGGATATTATAACTAGTGCGAAAGACATCCTCACAGAAATTCGTGCTTTCACTTTTGTCCATTTTCCATTGGTGTTCAAGAAATCTGTCAACAATGGTTAATATTGACTGTTGACGACTGACAATTCATTGTTTTCGTAGTTACGTCAGGCTTGTTGTGTATGTGAATCACGAAAAAATTATCGAATTTTCTATATTATTACTGCATTCCTTCGATTCTTTACTGAAAGCCCATCATTATCAGTCACTGCCTAATTCCTAGATATCCCAGGCAGCTAAGGTAACGCCCCACAACTTAGTGGTGTTTGTTTCTGTACAGGTGCATTCGGTTGTTTATACTCCTTACTGAGTAATAGCTGTWACTCATCGAATTACGTCAGATTTGCAGATCAGTTCATTCAAAAACACATCATCAAACATGTGCGCAAAAATGGCATTCCAGCATCAAGCTGGAACGGCAATGAAATGTCTAAGCGTATGTAAATTTCTCTTCAGTTACGTCTCAGTAGGTTTATTAACATAACTTCTCTTGTAGATTCCGATTACCCTTCAAAAAGAGATCGACGGGGACAATATGAGGTGTGGTTTTAAAATCGGAGGTGGTATCGACMAGGATTGCCATAAAAGTCCACAGGGCTACACAGACAATGTAATTGAAAATAAATGCATTGTACTGGTCTAAATGATATTATTTTTAGKGCATTTATGTGACCGAAGTGCATGACCCAAGCCCAGCATCAAGAAGTGGTTTACGTGTTCACGATAAAATACTCCAGTGTAATGGGATTGACTTTACAATGGTCACCCATAAAAAAGCAGTGAGTTACATAAAGAAGCATCCAGTACTGAATTTGCTGGTTGCTCGTAAAGGCGTGACATCTACCTAATCTGTACTTGTTTTATCGTGCAACTGCAGTCGCCAAACATTACTGATAAGGATAAATAAAGCATCAGTGTTTTATTGGTCACAATATTGTGTCCGCTCTGTTAGCTTTTTAGTTACCAGTAATTCCAATTGCAAGTGATTTTAATTTTAAGTTTAGTGATAAGGATTTTTATATTGCTAGCATGTTAAGTTTTTTAGAAGTATTATATCATGAAAGTTGTTATTCCTTTTTGTATGTAACTGATTTTTTATAAATGTTGCCATGTAATAGTGGAAAATCGGCTTTCAGTGTCAATGTAAACTGTGAATAAACAAAAATTCATATTTAGTCTCTTATTTTGTATTGCGATACCATGTAAGACAACATACAATAACGAAAATCTTATTCTCATACTGCTGCTGTTTCGAGTTTCTAATTTAAAATCTTGGAGTAGACTTACATTATAAAGCTTTGGAACATTTTGGATAATTTTCTGTAGTGGTTTTGAGGTATCCATGGCATCTTCTGGATAAGGATAAATAAAGCATCCAGTTTGTCCCTAAATGATGATTGATGTTACTCGTCGTCTGCTATCACTTCAATTCTTATCATTTTCAGTACAGACCAAGTTCCTCTGCTAAGTTGAAGAGCTTATGAGTAACATATATCAGTACCAGATGTCAAAATGCTTCTCCACGAAAAAAAAAAATGTGCAAAAAGGGTGTAGTCGGCGCCTCAGGCTAACCGAACAAGTGACCCTTGTGAATTTTCTTTCCGTTAGCTGGAACTGCAAATTATCTGGAACAGAAAATTATTTAAATTACAAAATAGTCTAAGTACAATTTTCTTGAAAAGCTAAAAACAGCTTACAGGATTATGTAAATTCCAAAAGTTTGATTCTTAGAAAAAATAAAATTATGAATACCTACCTACTAAGTTGCTGGAAACATAACTCACATCACTATACACTCCCACCCAAAAAAACTCCAAATGTGCAAAGTGTCAACTAAAGCTACAAACAAAAAGGAATCATATGAAAAGCACTCACCCGACCAAATACTGCATCATGCAGTCTTACCCCCCACGATAAGACTTCCTGTAACAAAAGAGAACATCTGTTAATAAATTAAATACGAAACGTTAATTTTCCTTGTGAAATCCAAAGAAATGATCCAGAATAGCTCAATTCAAATTCTATTTGAAACTTACAGTATTTAGCCATAAAATGTAGCTCTAATCCTCTCGTCCCTCGATGCACCAGAAATAATGTCCATCACTATTTATTTTAATCGAATTCGACAGTTAARTTTGGAAGCACACGCGATACTTCAGAGTCACATATTTTTAAGAACCGAAAAAAAATCCCGCACTAACGGTAACGCACGAGAGATGAACTTCAAATTCTTAAAGCGTACAGCATCTGCTGATAACACTGCCGACCTAACAACACGAACAGACCCCGTAGTCTGTTGCCGAAACCGACGGTGCTGAAAAAGATTTATTAGAGTTAAGWGATTAATAGAAAGAGTTGATACTTCTCTGTCATAAAGAAATAACCACCCCATTAAAATGAAATTCCGCGTTTATTTTTATGATTTCGAAAATGAGAAATACTTTGCACATTTGGAATGCCCTGGTAAAAATAGAAAATTACAACTAGCACTCACCCGACCAAATACTGCATCATGCAGTCTTACCCCCTTCGATAAGACTTCCTGCAATAAATAGAAAACAAAAATTAGATATTTCAAATTCATTGTCTGGCAAAATGGCTGAGATGAAAAAAATCTCAGTTTACATGAAATGAAAATGAGTATAAAAATTAAAATTTTAAACTACTCAAATCATAATTAAAATCTACAGTTTCAAAATCTCTTGTAAAGATCTGATTACTTTAAAGATAATACAAGTTGCAATGTAATACGTTACTTACAGTATTTGGTCACTAATGCTGCGTCATCCTCTTCGGCATTTTAAGGTCCATTTCCTCTAATACCATTCGACCTCTGAAGGCTAAAAAATATATGAATCTGTAACAGAAAAAATACATTTAAAACATAAGAATATTCCGCTTTGAACGCCTGGTCCACGTCACCTAAAGCTGTAAAAAAATGCATGTCGTAAAAGAGACAGGTCCGAAGACTTAAGCAAAGCCTAATTATGCTGTAAAAGAAAAAGATTAAGGAAAGGTAACACTTAATTTAATAATAAAATCAAACATAAATGTCAATATTTTACCTGGAATTAACCCAAGCACCCGCAATATAAAAATTTATTAAATACACAGTAAAATCCACAAGCAAGCTGTAAATGAATTAATTAGTATAATAATTAAAAATGTCCTTAGTAGCAGATGGCAATTTCCTATAAAGGAAAAAATTGTGTAAAGGTGTAGTCGACATCTCAGGTTAACCGAACAAATGACCCTTTGGAATTTTCTTTCCTTCAGCGTTCGCACACGTGAAGGGGGTCTGTCTGCGGCCCCAACCACGCCGCAGACGGTAGCTCCCAACCCAACTAAAGTGGAGCTTCCAAAAATGGTGGCTAAACTCTAATTTTTAAAATTGTGATCCCTGGACGATATCACATCTTGTTGAAGCCAAACGGTAGGTTAATTTAGATATCGTGTCGGTCTTTTTATCACAAAATTATAGAAAAAAAGCTTGTCCAGTAGCCCGTTATCAAAATGGAAAATCCACGGTAACTTGGTTAGTGTTTGAGTATAATCTCCATGTAGATGCTTGTCCCATTTGTCCCTTCCACATCTCTGGAATGTTTTCTTCTATTTAAATAATTCCACTGCACCACTAGATAACACTGATGCACAGAACAGCACCTTGCACATTCACTTGCACCCACTACATATATAAACGCACGAAATCACCTATTATTAGCACAAAAACGATCGCTACGGAACACTCAATATTTTATAAAAGCACTACAAGTATCTTCTTTCTTGCCTGTTGAAGCCAGGGCATGTGTTAAAATTGACTGCTTCAGCATAATCTCCTTGTACCACCCTGGGAGCAGTGTCTTCTGTTTAAATGTTGTCACTTCATCACTGGATAACTCTATTCATGGAACATCACTACAGAGCATTAATTTATTTTTAAGAGCACATTAAGTATCTTCTTTCTTGCCGGTTGGCCACAAGGGATGTGTTCAAATTAACTGCTTCAGCATAATCTCTATGTAGGTACTTTCAGCGCTCCCCTTCACTGACATCCACGCATGTGAAGGGGAACTGTCTGCGGCCCCAACCACGCCGCAGACGGTAGCTCCCAATCCAAACCAAATGGAGCTTCCCAAAATATGTGGATAAACTTTGATCTTTTTAAAGTGCGATCCTTGACAGATTTCATAGCTTGCTGAAGCCAAATAATGGATTAAATTAGGAACAAAGCTTTTCCAGTAGCCTGCCATCCAMACGTMATACCTCAGTAACTTGTTGACTGCTTCAGCATAACCTCCATGCAGATGCTTGTCTCCTCCGTACCTCCCTGGGAACAGTCTTTTCTGTTTTAGATAATGTCACTTCTTCGCCGGATAACACTAAATCACAAAACAGCACCTTGCACATTCACTTGCACTCACTACGCATATGCACTAAATCACATATAAACACAAAAACAATCACTACAGAGCACTAAGTATTTTTTAAGAGCACATTAAGTATCTTCTTTCTTGCCGGTTGGCCATAAGGGATGTGTTCAAATTAACTGCTCCAGCATAATCTCCATGTAGGTACTTTCAGCGCTCCCCTTCACTGACATCCACGCATGTGAAGGGGAACTGTCTGCGGCCCCAACCACGCCGCAGACGGTAGCTCCCAATCCAAACCAAAATGGAGCTTCCCAAAATATGTGGATAAACTTTGATCTTTTAAAGTGCGATCCTTGACAGATTTCATAGCTTGCTGAAGCCAAATAATGGATTAAATTAGGAACAAAGCTTTTCCAGTAGCCTGCCATCCAAACGTAATACCTCAGTAACTTGTTGACTGCTTCAGCATAACCTCCATGCAGATGCTTGTCTCCTCCGTACCTCCCTGGGAACAGTCTTTTCTGTTTTAGATAATGTCACTTCTTCGCCGGATAACACTAAATCACAAAACAGCACCTTGCACATTCACTTGCACTCACTACGCATATGCACTAAATCACATATTAACACAAAAACAATCACTACAGAGCACTAAGTATTTTTTAAGAGCACATTAAGTATCTTCTTTCTTGCCGGTTGGCCATAAGGGATGTGTTCAAATTAACTGCTCCAGCATAATCTCCATGTAGGTACTTTCAGCGCTCCCCTTCACTGACATCCACGCATGTGAAGGGGAACTGTCTGCGGCCCCAACCACGCCGCAGACGGTAGCTCCCAATCCAAACCAAAATGGAGCTTCCCAAAATATGTGGATAAACTTTGATCTTTTAAAGTGCGATCCTTGACAGATTTCATAGCTTGCTGAAGCCAAATAATGGATTAAATTAGGAACAAAGCTTTTCCAGTAGCCTGCCATCCAAACGTAATACCTCAGTAACTTGTTGACTGCTTCAGCATAACCTCCATGCAGATGCTTGTCTCCTCCGTACCTCCCTGGGAACAGTCTTTTCTGTTTTAGATAATGTCACTTCTTCGCCGGATAACACTAAATCACAAAACAGCACCTTGCACATTCACTTGCACTCACTACGCATATGCACTAAATCACATATTAACACAAAAACAATCACTACAGAGCACTAAGTATTTTTTAAGAGCACATTAAGTATCTTCTTTTTTCCCGGTTGGAAACAGGGGATGTTTTCAAATTAACTGCTCCAGCATAATCTCCATGTAGGTACTTTCAGCGCTCTCCTTCACTGACATCCAAGCATGTGAAGGGGAACTGTCTGCGGCCCCAACCACGCCGCAGACGCTAGCTCCCAATCCAAACCAAAATGGAGCTTCCCAAAAAACGTGGATAAACTCTAATCTTTGTGCGATCCTGCAGTAGCCAGCCATCCTAACGTAATTCCTCAGTAACCTCTTGACTGCTTCAGCATAACCTCCACGAAGATGCTTGTCCTCTCCATACCTCCCTGGGAGCAGTCTCTTCTGTTTAAATAATGTCACTTCTTCGCTGGATATCACTAATTCACAAAAGAGCACCTTGCACATTCAATTGCACTCACTACACATACGCACTAAGTATTTTTTAAGAGCACTACACTATAAGTATCTTCTTTTTTGCTAAATAAAATAACTCCGTAGCAGGAAATTTAAATTGGATGAAGCGGAAATTTCATGTTGCATCAAATCGTTTGTTACTGGAGTCTTGTGCAAATTATTAATAGATATCGTATCAGCTGTTTCTATTATCAAAAGCATCTTGATTGAAAGATGCAATGAATCGATCGGATTGAGAGGCACGAGCCATGATATTCCAATTTTGGGTGAAGCTGATTTGGGTGTAGGAATAATAAAACAGTTTGTTATCGCCAGTCAAAAATTTGTAGATTGTGAGGATGAATTACCGCTACGGTGTGATGGAATTTTAAGTAGAGATTTCTTAGGATAAAACTTAATAAAAATTTATTCTAGAAAAAATGTTTTGGAGGTATGGGCTAATGAAATACCCATGCTAATGATAGGCGAAGGTTTTGGTATTGATGTTACACACAAGAAGTGATAATAATGGGGTAAAGAGCGGCACAGCGCGGAGATATGATAGTAGCATGGACTATAGGAGGTTAAAAGAGTTTTACAAAGAAACGACGCGGTAGTTAGCGATAGCAGGGAAATTACTCCGAACGATATCAGAAGTTATGATAAGAAGATTAAACGCGTTGCGAGAAAGGATGGCCTAATAGTAGATGAAAGTGATAGTATACGAGGGGAAGTCAGAAGTTATCGTGAAGTTTTAAATCAAGGAACTCCAGTATAACGCTATAATAATGGACACACGAAGCCCGTGAGGGATGTTAAGATTTACAAAGTTCAGGACCGCATTTCCTTGGATTTTATGGAGAATTATGTGAAACTGAAGTTAATGATTTATGTTACGAGAATACCGAACTTAGTCAGGGAAAAGCGACCCGCGAATTTAGAGGAAAGCTTTCGATACCTGTAAGGGAAGCTAAGGAGTTCAAAATTCACTCGCAATTTTCTGAAAGGTAATAAGGCAGGGAAGCCTAATTATTATGGCGAAATAGAAGAGTGCCAAGAAAAGGCGATCAAACCACCTAAGAAAGAATTCTCGAAGGCTACAGAAGGATCGGAATTCTGAGGTGCAGGACCATATTGTTTTAAAATCGGCGGGGCAGAAGAGGAAAAATATGATAGTTGATTAGGATAAAATAGAAGTATGTGGTGTTAGTGAAGATATCAGTGAGGATATCGAGATATATGAAGAAGCTGTGGGTAATAATGAGATAATAAATGTTGCGGATCACAGTGGTGATGAAATACGTAATAATGAAGTGAATAATAAAGATTTAATTAATAGAAGAATTAATAGAGAAGTTGATGGTTGTGTTTAGAAGGAAGACAATTTGTCGGGTAATAAATCGCGTAACGTGAATAGTATTGAAATCGATATACAAGGATAGAATTACGGAGGAATCCGTGAAGACGAAGGGTACACCTTAGATGAACTAGATTGGTCTAATGGAGTTGGTAGACTGAAACCGGGCGTTAAGAAAAATAATACGGAGGGTGATCACAAAAGCGATTTTAAACTTATTGGCAACTGGACTGGACCTCTAGCACGTCAAAAATTTCACTTGTCACTTCATCACTGGAACAGCACCTTGCACATTCACTTGCACTCACTACGCATACAAACACAATAAATCACCTATAAACACAAAAACTACCACTATGGAGCATAAACAATTTATAAGGACCTATAAGTATCTTCTTTCTTGCCGCCCGTTGACTCCAGAGATGTGTGCATAATCTCCATGTTTAAATAATGTCACTTCTTCACTGAATAACAATAATTCACCTTACACTTTCACTTGCACTCACTACGCATACAAACACACTAAATCACCTATGAACACAAAACTACCACTACGGAGCATAAACATTTTATAAGGACCTATAAGTATCTTCTTTCTTGCCGCCCGTTGACTCCAGAGATGTGTTCAAATTAAATGCTTCAGCGTAATCTCCATGTAGTTACMAGCGCTCCTCTTCAGTCTTCACTGACCTCCACGAATGTGAAGAACTGTCTGCGGCCCCAACCACGCCGCAGGCGGTAGCTCCCAATCCAAACCAAAATGGAGCTTCCCAAAAAATGTGATTAAACTGTAATCTTTAAAATTGCGATCCTTGGCAGATTTCATATCTTGTGTAGTGTATGTCGTCATCGCAAAATTGGGAACAAAGCTTGTCCAGTATTCTGTCATCCAAGCGGAATACCTCAGTAACTTGTTGACTACTTCAGCATAATCTTTATGTAGATTGCTTGTTCCCTCTGCACCTCCCTAACAGCAGCCTCTTCTGTTAAAATAATGTCACTTCTTCACTGAATAACAATAATTCACCTTACACTTTCACTTGCACTCACTACGCATACAAACACACTAAATCACCTATTAACACAAAAACAACCACTACGGAGCACTAAATAATGTATTATTTATAAGAGCACTTTAAGTTTCTTCTTTGTTGTCGATTGGACCTCTAGCACATCAAACACGGTACTGTACTTTAGACAGTAAATTTCAAAACTCTTCAGTGTAGTGATAAACGCGTACTGGACGTATATAAATATTAGCACTAAAAAAAACTTAGTTATGGCGGGACTAGTGGAAATTAGCGCACTTATAGTAGCGTCGCTAGCAACGTACGCGTCGGGACTAATTGCGTATGACTGTGGCGGAGAAAAAAATAATATTTCAATAAATGATGTTGCTCCATGCACAGCTCCAGGGGAAGACTAAGTAAAAGAAATGTAAAAGAATGTAATAGTACATCCTTGAGGATGATAACATACAACACATCAGGGAGTCCAATAGGAGAGTAGCGAGTGGGTTCGGTGGACGCGTCCATCGCTAGGTTTCTGGCCTCGGCGAAATGTAGGAGACGATTCCCATTGGCGATTGGCCGTTTTCTGTGCCAAGACGTGTGTTTGACGTTCAGATCTCCGCCGACGAAGACCCTCCCGTCGAGGTCCAGTATCGCTTCCAAGTCTCCTTCAAGCAGCTGTCGGTTTGGTGGATTGCACACTGATATATTGCGGATATAGCCTGCATCTGCCACATCGATCTCGCTAGCAGTAGCTTACAGAGGCTACATCGGATTGACGTTGACGGCATGGTGCTTGAGGCCCCTCTAGACGTAGATGGCGATGCCACCTCCGGGATGATTCAGAAGGTTAGTGCGGTGGAGGACGTAGTTCGGAATGCTCGGGCTGTCGCATGGTTTCAGATGTGTCTCGTTGACGAAGATTACATTGACTCCATGTTGTGTTATGAAGTCTTGGAACTCGAATCGTTGGCGTTTGATCTCGCTGGCATTCCATTAAGCAATCTGCAGGGAGGACGGTGCGTGAATCTCCCTAGCCATTTTTTTTCTAGTTGAACAAGCAGGCAATATCTGGAGCGCAAGATATGACGGCAGTCAGTACTCCTGTCATGGTGCTTTTGCCGGCTAGACCTGCAGACACCTTCTGAATGACGTGTACCAGACGGTCAAAATCGATCTTCTGGAGCAGTTTGAGGATTTATTCCACCGGACTGTCTTCCTTATAGTCGAGGCTGGGGGGTTCATGCCATCCGGGTGGATCGTCCCGCATACCTCTGGAACGGCGGGTGCAGTAGTTCGGGCGTGCGATAAGCGGGGTATCACGGTGGAAGGGACGACCGGGCTGGCTGCCGGTCTTGGTGGGGCCGGAACGGATGTCGGCTTTGGTTCCGACTCGGGAAACTGCGGGATCCTCGGGCACCCCATGTAGCTAGCAGGATGTGAGCCTTCACAGTTGGCATGCGTGGCGGCTTCCTCTTTGGACCGCTGACAGTCAGCGGCGCGGTGGTCTCCGGCGCATTTCACCTCGGCGCGGCAGCACCTCTGGGAATGGTGAAATTTCTGGTAGCGAAAACACTGCCCGACGGACTTGTTCTTGTTCGGCAACTCATCTTGGATGTTGAGGTCGCAACGGGTCCGGATGTCGAAGATGTCCTTGGTTTTCGGCGCGCGTCTAAGATTGACAAAGACGAGAAGCGTCTTGCTCCCGTCCTTCTTCTTCATTCGACGTGCTCCCTCCACGTCGAATACTTGGTCGCGTAACAGTTTCTCCAGCTAGTCATCGGTGATGGAGGTCGACAGGCCCCTAATGACCAACTTTAGGGACTTCTCTTCCGGCATCTTCGTGATGCCACGGTGCGAGTCGGGGATGATGGGCAGGATCAGGATGCCAGGAGATATTGTCTTAGCTTTAGTAAATGCCAGACGTTTATCTGACATCCGGGCGGCTACAGTTGTCCACTTCTCCGGGGCTCGGAGAATCACGGGTGGCGGCGCCTTGGGCTTGTCGGACGTGGGAGCGGTACCTGGGGTTTCTACTTCCATTTCGTCTAACGCGGCGAAACGGTTATTAGGGGTCGGCAGCTTCTTAGTCTCCCTCGGAGACCCGTTTGCTGCTCGGGTGCGCTTACTCGTCTTGGGAGGGAGAAAGCTGTACTGCGGCGGTGGATGGTCCTGGGGTGGTGGATGGGAGTGGGGCGGTTGATGGTAATGAATGGCAGTGGGATGGTGGACGGGAGTGGGGCGGTGGATGATTCCGGGGGTGGGCGATGGTCTTGGAATGGCGGTGGGGTTCTTGGCCTTGGTCGCTGGGCGAACGGCAACCTTTGCAGCGGCTGACATCTGGTGCGGTAACCTTGACGGGGGCAGAAACGGTCGCATCCTGGCTGACGACGTGAGACAAGGACTGGGCGTCGGTGGAAACCACTAGATGCCGACAGAACAGCACAATGCTGTTCTCCAGCAGACCAACGACTCTCATCTGCTGAATAATGAACTGATCTATCACCAGCAGCATCGATGTTCTTAACAGAACGGTTCTTCTAAACAGAGCAGTTTGCTTTATCGCTATGTGAGCGCTGAGGAAATTCAACTGCACTGCTCCAGAGCTCGTGTTCGAACTCTGAATGAAAGCGATGCTGGAATCGGCTTGTGAATTTATACTCTCCGGGGCGGTGGTTAGGGCCGTCTGGCCTGCGTCGGATGATTATCTGGTCTTATGGGGACAGTCTATTTTGCACTGGTAGACGATGTTTTATCGTCCTGATGGAAAAGGCTATATGGTCTTAGGCGGCGTCTCGTTATTTAATACTAAGTGAAGTGTCGTCTGTCTACAGCATATGCTAGCGATGATTATATGTATAACCAACTAGAATGTTAATGATCGTGTATGTTTAGAACAGTTTTGCTTAGTTTGCGTTACCAAAGTTAGATGCGTCATAGAGAGCAAGATAGTTTAAATGCTGTCATGCAACAATTGTTAGTTTATAAATGTGTATGTGCATATTTTAGCGTTTCGTGGTTTGTAAACTGATAGGTAGGTTAGGATGACCTACCTGACAACCTAAGTTTCCAAACGAATATGACTGAACAAACGTATTTTCTTAAGATATAGAAGATGGCCCTTCTCTTTCAACGGGGTGAGTAATGTTGTAAACCAGCCTGTATACTTAAAAGTAGTATCAGTGCCGTAAAAGCAAGTGGGTTCAGATTCTTCACTCTACATTTTATGTTATGGTTAGAATTCCCCAACGTTATTTTTCTTTAAATTTTAGTTTAGTCGGTTGTATTAGTTTTACTCATTTGATAACCTTATTAATATAATTAAGTACAGTCATCTACTGTTACATTGGTGACATCGGGTGGGATTTTAAGTTAGTCCTACTAAAGTGTGCTTTATTACAGCTCCAACATCATTAAATTAAAAAACTATGTCAATATTATTATATTACAGTAGATTCACCAAATGCAAATATTGCTTATAAATTATTCAGATGTTTTGGGGCCTCAAAACATAGTTTGATGTGTTTTAAAGACTTCAGCTAATACACCACTCCAAAATCATTAAGTAAAAGAAAGATATTAATATTCTTTCTGCTTGGGAGTGATTGCGAGGTACATTGATTGTTTTGAGTAGCTTTTACAAATAAAAAATGTTTATAAACTATAATATATAATTTCTTGCATTTTAAAAACTTCAATTACTACAAGACTACTGCAACATCGTTAAATAAAAAAGAATATTAATATCTTTCTGTTCAGGGTGGTTGAGAGGTAAAATGAATTGTCGGAGTAGCTTTAATAAGTGAAGAAATTGCTTATAAAATATTTGTGAAGCTTTGAGGCCACAAAACAGTTTGTAATGTTTGAAAACTTCAGCTAGTACGATAGAACATTATTCAATAAAAAAAGAATATTAATATTCTTTCTGCGCAAGGGTAGTTGGAAGGTAAAATGAATGTTTGAAGTGGCTTTTACAAATAAAAAAATTGCTTATAAATTATTTAGTTGCTTTGAGGCCTCAAAACATAGTTTGCTGTGTTTTAAAAACTTCAGCTAATAAGACACTACTCCAATATCATTAAGAAAAAGAAGGATATTAATATTCTATCTGCCCAAGGGTGGTTGGAGGGTAAAATGAATGTTTGAAGTGGCTTTTGCAAATAAAAAAATTGCTTATAAATTATTTAGTTGCTTTGAGGCCTCAAAACATGGTGTTTTAAAAACTTCAGCTAATTAGACACTACTCCAACATCATTAAGAAAAGAAGGATATTAATATTATTTCTGTTCTGGGGTGGTTGCGAGGTACAATGATTGTTATGAGTAGCTTTTACAAATAAAATATTGTTTATAAACTATGTATATGCCTTGTTGCGTTTTAAAAACTTAAATTAATACGACACTACTGCAACACCGTTAAATAAAAAAGAATATTAATATTCTTCTGTTCGGGGTGGTTGGGTGGTAAAATGAATTGTCGGAGCAGCTTTAATATGTGAAAGATCGCTCATAAACTATTTATGATGATTTGAGGCTACAAAAAAGTTTKTAATGTTTTAAAAACTTCTACTAGTACGAGAGAATATCATAAATAAAAAAAGAATTTAATATTATTCTCTGGGGGGGGGGTGGTTGGAAGACAAAATGAATGTTTGGAGTAGATTTAACGAATGCAAATATTGGCTATAAATGATTTATATGCTTTGAGGCCACAAAACGCAGTATCTTATGTTTTAAAAACTTCTACTAATACGCGAATACTGTCCCAACACCATAAAGTCAAAAAGAATACTAACATTATCTCTCTCGGGGGTGGTTGGAAGACAAAATGAATGTTTGGAGTAGGTTTAACGAATGCAAATATTGGTTATAAATGATTTATATGCTTTGAGGCCACAAAACGCAGTTTCTTATGTTTTAAAAACTTCTACTAATACGCGAATACTGTCCCAACACCATAAAGTCAAAAAGAATACTAATATTATCTCTCTCGGGGGTGGTTGGAAGACAAAATGAATGTTTGGAGTAGGTTTAACGCATGCAAATATTGCTTATAAATTATTTAGATGATTTGAGGCCTCAAAACATAGTTTGCTGTGTATTAAAAACTTTAGCTAATACGACACCACTCCAACATCATTAAGAAAAGAAAGATATTAATATTCTTTCTGCTTGGGAGTGGTTGCGAGGTACATTGATTGTTTTGAGTAACTTTTACAAATAAAAAAATGTTTATAAACTTTTTATATGCCTTGAGGCCACATAATATAATTTGCTGCGTTTTAGAAACTTAAATTAATACGAGACTACTTCAACATTGTTAAATAAAAAAGAATATTAATATCTTTCTGTTCGGAGTGGTTGGGAGATAAAATGAATTGTCGGAGTAGCTTTAATATGTGAAAAAATGGTCATAAATTATTTATGATGCTTTAAGGCCCCAAAACAGTTTGTAATGTTTGAAAACTTCAACGAGCACGAGAGAACATAACTAAATAATAAGAGAATTTTA
Organism: Rhyzopertha dominica; assembly: GCA_025024175.1. NCBI lineage: Eukaryota > Metazoa > Arthropoda > Insecta > Coleoptera > Bostrichidae > Rhyzopertha > Rhyzopertha dominica. The sequence goes on along the minus strand of QCXZ01000086.1, from coordinate 24,648,556 downwards.
ATATTCTTTCTGCCCAAGGGTGGTTGGAGGGTAAAATGTATCTTAGAAGTGGCTTCCGCAAATGAAAAAATTGCATATAAATTATTTAGTTGCTTTGAGGGCTCAAAACATAGTTTGCTGTGTTTTACAAACTTCAGCTAATAAGACACTACTCCAACATCATTAAGAAAAAGAAGGATATTAATATTCTTTCTGCCCAAGGGTGGTTTGAAAATTTCAACTAGTACGATAGAACATCATTCAATAAAAAAAGAACATTAATATTCTTTCTGCCCAAGGGTGGTTGGAGGGTAAATGAATGTTTGAAGTGGCTTTTGCAAATGAAAAAATTGCATTTAAATTATTTAGTTGATTTGAGGCCTCAAAACATAGTTTTCTGTGTATTAAAAACTTCTTCTAATACGACACTACTCCAACATCATTAAGATAAGAAGGATAATAATATTCTTTCTGCTTGGGAGTGGTTGCGAGGTACATTGATTGTTTTGAGTAACTTTTACAAATAAAAAAATGTTTATAAACTATTTATATGCCTTGAGGCCACATAATATAATTTGTTGCGTTTTAGAAACTTAAATTAATACGAGACTACTACAACATTATTAAATAAAAAAGGAATATTAATATCTTTCTGTTGAAAATTGAATTGTCGGAGTAGCTTTAATATGTGAAAAAAATGATCATAAATTATTTATGATGCATTGAGGCCTCAAAACAGTTTGTATTGTTTGAAAACTTCAACTAATACGAGAGAACATCATTAAATATAAAAAGAATGTTAATATTCCTTCTGCTCAATGGTGGTTAGAGGGTGAAACGAATGTCTGAAGTGACTTTGCCAATGAAAAAATTGCTTATAAATTATTTAGATGCTTTGAGGCCTCAAAACATAGTTTGCTGTGTATTAAAAACTTCAGCTAATACGACACTACTCCAACATCATTAAGAAAAGAAGGATAATAATATTCTTTCTGCTCGGGAGTGGTTGCGAAGTACCATAAGTGTTTTGAGTTGCCATTAAAAATAAAAAATTGTTTATAAACTATTTATATGCCTTGAGGCCACATAATATAATTTGTTGCGCTTTAGAAACTTCAATTGAWACAAGATTACTCCAACATCGTCCAATAAAAAAGAATATTAATATCTKTCTGTTCGGGGTGGTTGGGTGGTAAAATGAATTGTCGGAGCAGCTTTAATATGTGAAAAAAAAACCTCATAAATTATTTATGATGCTTTGAGGCTACAAAAAAGTTTGTAATGTTTTAAAAACTTCAACTAATACGCGAGTACTATCCAAACACCATAAAGTCAAAAAATATCAATATTCTTTCTCTCGGGGGTGGTTGGAAGACAAAATGAATGTTTGGAGTAGATTTAACGAATGCAAATATTGCTTATAAATGATTTATATGCTTTGAGGTCACAAAACGCAGTTTCTTATGTTTTAAAAACTTCAACTAATACGCGAGTACTATTCCAACACCTTAAAGTCAAAAAGAATATTAATATTCTTTCTCTCGGGGATGGTTGAAGAACAGAACGAATGTTTGGAGTAGATTTAACGGATACAAATATTGGTTATAAATGATTTATATGCTTTGTGGCCACAAAACGCAGTTTCTTATGTTTTAAAACCCACAATTAATACGCGAATACTATCCCAACACCTTAAAGTCAAAAAGAATATTAATATTCATTCTCTCGGGGGTGGTTGAAGGACAGAACGAATGTTTGGAGTAGATTTAACGGATACAAATATTGGTTATAAATGATTTATATGCTTTGAGGCCACAAAAACGCAGTTTCTTATGTTTTAAAAATTTCAACTAATACGCGAGTACTATCCCAACACCATAAAGTCAAAAAATATTAATATTTCTTCTCTCGGGGGTGGTTGGAAAACAAAATGAATGTTTGGAGTAGATTTAACGAATGCAAATATTGTTTATACATGATTTATATGCTTTGAGGCCACAAAACGCAGTTTCTTATGTTTTAAAAACTTCAACTAATACGCGAGTACTATCCCAACACCATAAAGTCAAAAAATATTATTATTTCTTCTCTCGGGGGTGGTTGGAAAACAAAATGAATATTTGGAGTAGATTTAACGAATGCAAATATTGCTTATAAGTTGTTTAGATGATTTGAGGCCTCAAATTTAAAACTTTAGCTAATACGACACCACTCCAACATCATTAAGTAAAAGAAAGATATTAATATTCTTTCTGCTTGGGAGTGGTTGCGAGGTACATTAATTGTTTTGAGTAACTTTTACAAATAAAAAAATGTTTATAAACTATTTATATGCCTTGAGGCCACATAATATAATTTTTTGCGTTTTAGAAACTTAAATTAATACGAGACTACTACAACACTATTAAATAAAAAAGGAATATTAATATCTTTCTGTTCGGGGTGGTTGGGAGATAAAATGAATTGTCGGAGTAGCTTTAATATGTGAAAAAAATGGTCATAAATTATTTATGATGCTTTGAGGCCTCAAAACAGTTTGTAATGTTTGAAAACTTCAACTAGTACGATAGAACATCATTAAATAAAAAAATAATATTAATATTCTTTCTGCCCAAGGGTGGTTGGAGGGTAAAATGAATTTTTGAAGTGGCTTTTGCAAATGAAAAAATTGCTTATAAATTATTTAGTTGCTTAGAGGCCTCAAAACATAGTTTGCTGTGTTTTACAAACTTCAGCTAGTAAGACACTACTCCAACATCATTAAGAAAAAGAGGGATATTAATATTCTTTTTGCTCAAGGGTGGTTGGAGAGTAAAACGAACGTTTGAAGTGGCTTTTGCAAATAAAAAAATCGCTTATAAATCATTTAGTTGCTTTGAGGCCTCAAAACATAGTTTGCTGTGTATTAAAAACTTCAGCTAATAAGACACTACTCCAACATCATTAAGAAAGAAGCATATTAATATTATTTCTGCTCGGGGGTGGTTGCGAGGTACAGTGATTGTTTTGAGTAACTTTTACAAATAAAAAAATGTTTTTAAACTATTTATATGCCTTGAGGCCACATAATATAATTTGTTGCGTTTTAGAAACTTAAATTAATACGAGACTACTTCAACATTGTTAAATAAAAAGGAATATTAATATCTTTCTGTTCGGAGTGGTTGGGTGATAAAATGAATTGTCGGAGTAGCTTTAATATGTGAAAAAAATGGTCATAATTTATTTATGATGCTTTGAAGCCTCAAAACAGTTTGTATTGTTTGAAAACTTCAAACTTTCAAACGAGAGAACATCATTAAATATAAAAAGAATGTTAATATTCCTTCTGCTCAATGGTGGTTGGAGGGTGAAACGAATGTTTGAAGTGACTTTGCCAATGAAAAAATTGCTTATAAATTATTTAGTTGCTTAGAGGCCTCAAAACATAGTTTGCTGTGTTTTACAAACTTCAGCTAGTAAGACACTACTCCAACATCATTAAGAAAAAGAGGGATATTAATATTCTTTTTGCTCAAGGGTGGTTGGAGAGTAAAACGAATGTTTGAAGTGGCTTTTGCAAATAAAAAAATTGCTTATAAATCATTTAGTTGCTTTGAGGCCTCAAAACATAGTTTGCTGTGTATTAAAAACTTCAGCTAATACGACACTACTCCAACATCATTAAGAAAAGAAGGATAATAATATTCTTTCTGCTCGGGAGTGGTTGCGAAGTGCCATAAGGGTTTTGGGTTGCCATTAAAAATAAAAAAATTGTTTATAAACTATTTATATGCCCTGAAGCCACATAATATAATTTGTTGCGCTTTAGAAGCTTCAATTGATACAAGATTACTCCAACATCATCCAATAAAAAAGAATATTAATATCTTTCTGTTCGGGGTGGTTGGGTGGTAAAATGAATTATCGGAGCAGATTTAATATGTGGAAAAAAACCCTCATACATTATTTATGATGCTTTGATGCTACAAAAAAGTTTGTAATGTTTTAAAAACTTCAACTAATACGCGAGTACTAWCCAAACACCATAAAGTCAAAAAATATCAATATTCTTTCTCTCGGGGGTGGTTGAAGGACAGAACGAATGTTTGGAGTAGATTTAACAAATGCAAATATTGGTTATAAATGATTTATATGCTTTGAGGCCACAAAACGCAGTTTCTTATATTATGTACTCCAACATGGTTAAACACAAAAGAATAGTAATATCTTTCTGTTCGGGGTGGTTGGGTGGTAAAATGAATTGTCGGAGCAGCTTTAATATGTGAAAAAAAAACCCTCATAAATTATTTATGATGCTCTGAGGCTACAAAAAAGTTTGTAATGTTTTAATAACTTCACTAATACGCGAGTACTATCCCAACACCATAAAGTCAAAAAATATTAATATTTCTTCTCTCGGGGGTGGTTGGAAGACAAAACGAATGTTTGGAGTAGATTTAACGAAGGCATATATTGCTTATAAGTTATTTAGATGCTTTAAGGCCACAAAACGTAGTTTCTTGTTTTAAAAACTTCACCTAATACGCGAGTACTATTCCAACACCTTAAAGTCAAAAAGAATATTAATATTCTTTCTCTCGCGGGTGGTTGAAGGACAGAACGAATGTTTGGAGTAGATTTAACGGATACAAATATTGGTTATAAATGATTTATATGCTTTGAGGCCACAAAACCCAGTTTCTTATGTTTTAAAAACTTCTACTAATACGCGAATACTGTCCCAACATCATAAAGTCAAAAAGAATACTAATATTATCTCTCTCGGGGGTGGTTGGAAGACAAAATGAATGTTTGGAGTAGATTTAACGAATGCAAATATTGGTTATAAATTATTTATATGCTTTGAGGCCACAAAACGCAGTTTCTTATATTTTAAAAACTTCTAATAATACGCGAATACTGTACCAACACCATAAAGTCAAAAAGAATACTAATATTATCTCTCTCGGGGGTGGCTGGAAGACAAAATGAATGTTTGGAGTAGGTTTAACGAATGCAAATATTGCTTATAAATTATTTATGATGCTTTGAGGCCTCAAAACAGTTTGTAATGTATGAAAACTTCAACAAGTACGAGAGAACATCATTAAATAAAAAAAATTTAATATTCTTTCTGCCCAAGGGTGGTTGGAGGGTAAAATGTATCTTTGAAGTGGCTTACGCAAATGAAAAAATTGCATATAAATTATTTAGCTGCTTTGAGGGCTCAAAACATAGTTTGCTGTGTTTTACAAACTTCAGCTGATAAGACACTACTCCAACATCATTAAGAAACAGAAGGATATTAATATTCTTTCTGCCCAAGGGTGGTTTGAAAATTTCAATTAGTACGATAGAACATCATTCAATAAAAAAAGAATATTAATATTCTTTCTGTCCAAGGGTGATTGGAGGGTAAAATGAATGTTTGAAGTTGCTTTTGCAAATGAAAAAATTTCTTATAAATTATTTAGTTGCTCTGAGGCCTCAAAACATGGTGTTTTAAAAACTTCAGCTAATTAGACACTACTCCAACATCATTAAGAAAAGAAGGATATTAATATTCTTTCTGCTCGGGAGTGGTTGCGAGGTACAATGATTGTTATGAGTAGCTTTTACAAATAAAAAATTGTTTATAAACTATTTATATGCCTTGAGGCGACATAATATAATTTGTTGCGCTTTAGAAACTTCAATTAATACAAGATTACTCCAACATCGTTCAATAAAAAAGAATATTAATATCTTTCTGTTCGGGGTAGTTGGGTGGTAAAATGAATTGTCGGAGCAGCTTTAATATGTGAAGAAATCGCTCATAAACTATTTATGATGTTTTGAGGCTACAAAACGTAGTTTCTTATGTTTTAAAAACTTCTACTAGTACGAGAGAACATCATTAAATAAAAAAAGAATTTAATATTTTTCTCTGTGGGGTGGTTGGAAGACAAAATGAATGTTTGGAGTAGATTTAACGAATGCAAAAATTGGTTATAAATGATTTATATGCTTTGAGGCCACAAAACGTAGTTTCTTGTGTTTTAAAAACTTCTACTAATACGCGAATACTGTCCCAACACCATAAAGTCAAAAATAATATTAATATTCTTCCTGTCGGGGATGGTTGGAAGACAAAACGAATGTTTGGAGTAGATTTAACGCATGCAAATATTGCTTATAAATTATTTAGATGATTTGAGGCCTCAAAACAGTTTGTAATGTTTGAAAACTTCAACGAGCACGAGAGAACATAATTAAATAAAAAGAGAATTTTAATATTCTATCTGCCCAAGGGTGGTTTGAAAATTTCAATTAGTACGATAGAACATCATTCAATAAAAAAAAGAATATTAATATTCTTTCTGTCCAAGGGTGATTGGAGGGTAAAACGAATGTTTGAAGTTGCTTTTGCAAATGAAAAAATTGCTTATAAATTATTTAGTTGCTCTGAGGCCTCAAAACATGGTGTTTTAAAAACTTCAGCTAATTAGACACTACTCCAACATCATTAAGAAAAGAAGGATATTAATATTATTTCTGCTCGGGGATGGTTGCGAGGTACAATGATTGTTATGAGTAGCTTTTACAAATAAAATATTGTTTATAAACTATTTATATGCCTTGAGGCCACATAATATAATTTGTTGCGCTTTAGAAACTTCAATTAATACAAGACTACTCCAACATCGTTCAATAAAAAAGAATATTAATATCTTTCTGTTCGGGGTAGTTGGGTGGTAAAATGAATTGTCGGAGCAACTTTAATATGTGAAGAAAACCCTCATAAATTATTTATGATGCTTTGAGGCCACAAAACGTAGTTTCTTATGTTTTAAAAACTTCAACTAATACGCGAGTACTATCCCAACTCCTTAAAGTCAAAAAGAATATTAATATTATTCTCTGGGGGGTGGCTGGAAGACAAAACGAATGTTTGGACTAGATTTAACGAATGCAAATATTGCTTATAAATTATTTAGATGATTTGAGGCCTCAAAACATAGTTTGCTGGGTATTAAAAACTTCAGTTAATATAATACGACACTACTCCAACATCATTAAGATAAGAAGGATAATAATATTCTTTCTGCTCGGGAGTGGTTGCGAAGTACCATGAGTGTTTTGAGTTGCTATTAAAAATAAAAAAATTGTTTGTAAACTATTTATATGCCTTGAGGCCACATAATATAATTTGTTGCGTTTTAGAAACTTCAATTAATAGAAGACTACTCCAACATGATTAAACACAAAAGAATAGTAATATCTTTCTGTTCGGGGTGGTTGGGTGGTAAAATGAATTGTCGGAGCAGCTTTCATATGTGAAAAAAAAACCATAAATTATTTACGATGCTCTGAGGCTACAAAAAAATTTGCGATGTTTTAAAAACTTCAACTAATACGCGAGTACTATCCCAACACCATAAAGTAAAAAAATATTAATATTTCTTCTCTCGGGGGTGGTTGGAAGACAAAATGAATATTTGGAGTAGGTTTAGCGAATGCAAATATTCGTTATAAATGATTTATATGCTTTGAGGCCATAAAACGTAGTTTCTTATGTTTTAGAAACTTCTACTAATACGCGAATACTGTCCCAACACCATAAAGTCAAAAAGAATATTAATATTCTTTCTGTCGGGGATGGTTGGAAGACAAAATGAATATTTGGAGTAGATTTAACGAATGCAAATATTGCTTATAAATTATTTGTATGCTTTGAGGCCACAAAACTTACTTTGCTGTGTTTTAAAAGCTTCAGCTATTACGAAACTACCCCAACGTAATTAATGTAATAAAGCACACGAGTGTAGGACTAATTTAAAATGTAATACTTTTTTTTAAACTACTACTGCTTAAGCTTAACTTAAGATCGACAAATGCAAAAATACTAGCGTGRCTAAAAATGAAACGTACTGTAGGGTTATGCGAGGGTTCAAGTGGCCTTATCTCTCACCGTACTTCTCAGTATCAGAATGAAGAATCTGAACGCAAGAGTTTTCTTTTGCAGTATTCATATTTGATTACTAAGGTTACTTAGAATAATATTTTTTTGTTTTTATGGCCCTGGCACTACTTTTACAATTAAGTACCCTTAACAGATTTATGACAACACTTGCACCGATCAGACTAAACTCCAGCAACAATGTTATTATCAGAAATTCTTCCACCAACATGTACGGATGCTACTGATAATCGCTAACCACATACGTCTACGAACTTACTAAAATTAAACATCTCACGTATACAGGGTGGTGTACTACAATACTCGCCCCTTTGAAAAAGAAGAGCAATCTTCTATATCTTAAGAAAATAAGTTTGTAGAGTCATATCAATTCGGAAACGTAGGTTGTCAGGTAGGTCATCCTAAACCTACCCATCAGTTGACAAACTACGAAACCCTAAAATATGCACATAAGCATTTATAAACTAACCATCGTTGCATTAAAACATTTAAACTATCTTGTTCTCTATGGCGCATCTAACTTTGGTAACGCAAGTTAAGCAAAGCTGTTTTAAACATACACGATCTTACGTTAACATTTTACACACTATAAGTTGGTTATACATATTATCTATAGCATCATCTATAGCATATGCTATAGACAGACAACACTTCACTTAGTAATTAGTAGATTATCGGTTCGAGTTCCGCGACAAATTTATTACGTACGGTTATTTTAGTACAGACGTCTTCACCCCGCACACGTTTGTAAACGAGACGCCGCCTAAGACCAGATGGTCTTTTCCAKCAGGACGATCAAACGTCGTATGCCAGTGCAAAATAGMCTGTCCCCATAAGACCAGAGAAWAATCCGACGCAAGCCAGAAGGCCCTAACCATCGCCCCGGAGAGTATAAATTCACAAGCCGATTCCAGCATCGCTTTCATTCAGAGTTAGAAGACGAGCTCTGGAGCAGTGCGGTCGAATTTCCTCAGCGCTCCGATAGCGATAAATCAAACTGGTCTGTTTAGAACAATCGTTCAGTTAAGAACATCGATGCTGCTGGTGATGGATCCGTTCATCATTCAGCAGAGTCGCTGGTCTGCTGGAGGACAGTAATGTGCTGTTCTGTCGGCATCTAGCGGTTTCCACCGACGCCCAGCCCATATCTCACGTCGCCAGCCAGGATGCGACCGTTTCTGCCCCCGCCAAGGTACCGCACCAGGTGTCAGCCGCTGCAAAGATTGCCGTTCGCCCAGAGAGCAAGGCCAAGAACCCCACCGCCATTCCAAGATCATCGCCCGCCCCAGGATCATACACCGCTCCACTCCCGCCCACCATACCACTGCCACTCACTACCATCAACCGCCCCACTCCCATCCACCACCCCAGGACCATCCATTGCCGCAGTACCCACCGAAGACGACTTTCTTCCTTCCAAGACGAGGAAGCGCACCCGAGTAACAAACGGGTTTCCGAGGGAGGCTAAGAAGCTGCCGACCCCTAATAACAGTTTCGCCGCGTTAGACGATTTAGAAGTAGAAACCCCAGCGACCGCTCCAACGTCCGACAAGCCCAAGGCGCCGCCACCGGTGATTCTCAGAGCCCCGGAGAAGTGGACAACTGTGGCCGCCCGGATGTCAGAGAAACGTCTGGCTTTTACTAAAGCTAAGACAATATCTGCTGGCATCGTGATCCATCCCATCACCCCCGACTCGCACCGTGGCATCACGAAGACGCTGGCGTACCTACGCCCTCCAGGAAAAGAAGCCCCTGAAGGTGGTCAGTAGGGGCCTGCCGACCTCCATCACTGATGACGAGCTGGAGAAACTGTTACGCCACCAAGTATTCGAAGTGGAGGGAGCACGTCGAATGAAGAAGAAGGACGGGAGCAAGATGCTTGTCGTCTTTGTCAATCTAAGACGCGCGCCGAAGACCAAGGACGTCTTCGACATCGGGACCCGTTGCGACTTCAACATTTAAGTTGAGTCGCCGAACAAGAAGAGGTCCGTCGGGCAGTGTTATCGCTGCCATAAATTTCACCATTCCCAGAGGTGATGCCGCGCCGAGATGAAATGCGCCGAAGACCACCGCGCCGCTGACTGTCAGCGGTCCAAAGAGGAAGCCGCCACGTATGCCAGTTGTGAAGGCTGACATCCCGCCAGCTACAGGTGGTGCCCGAGGTTCCCGCAGTTTGCCGAGTCGGAACCGAAGCCGACATCCGTTCCGGCCCCACCAAGACCGGCAGCCAGCTCGGTCGTCCCTACCACCGTGAGACCCGGCGTATCGCACGCCCGAATTACTGCACCGGCCGTTCCAGAGGTATGCGGGCCTGTACACCTGGGTGGCATGAACCCCGCAGCCTCGACGAAGGAGGACAGTCCGCTGGAGTAAATCCTCAAACTGCTCCAGAAGATCAACTTTGTACCACGTCAACCAGAAAGTCTCTGAAGTTCTAGCCGACAAAACCACCACGCCAGAAATACTGACTGCCGTCATATCTTGCGCTCGTGACATCGCCAGCCTGTTCAACTAGAAAAAAAATGGCTAGACAGATTAACGCACCGTCCTCCCTGCAGATTGCTTAATGGAATGCCAGCGAGATCAAACGCCAACGATTCGAGTTCCAAGACTTCATGACACGACATGGAGTCGATGTAGCCTTGGTCAACGAGACACATCTGAAACCATGGGACAGCCCGTGCATTCCGAACTAAGTCCTCCACCACACCGACCGTCTGAATCGCCACGGAAGTGGCATCGCCATCGACATCAAGGGGGGCGTCAAGCACCATGCCGTCAACGTCAATCCGATGTAGCCCCTGGAGGCTACTGCTATCGAGATCGATGTGACAGATGTAGGCTATACCCGACTGATATCAGTCTACAATCCGCCAAACTGACAGCTGCTTGAACAACACTTGGAGGCGATACTGGACCTCGACGAGAGGGTCGTCGTCGCCGGAGATCTGAACGTCAAACACCCGTCTTGACACAGCAGACGGGCAAATGCCAATAGGAATCGTAAAAACTAATAAGTTTTTTCTCCGCCACGGTCATACGCAATTAGTCCCGACGCGTACGTAGCTAGCGACGCTACTACAAGTCCGCAAACTAGCATTAGTCCCGCCATAACAAAGTTTTAGTGATATTTAGCGAATATTTATGTACGTCCGATATGCGTTTATCACTACGCTGAATAGTTTTGAAACTGACTCTCTAAAGTACAGTGCCGTGTCTGATGTGCTAGAGGTCTAGTCGATCTGGTGAACGCCTGATCCTCGGCGATCTCCTGGGTAGAGGACGATCTTCTGCTACTGGGGCTGCAACAGGTTCCTTTTCTTCTCCTGGCTCTGGAGTTCGTTGCCCCAACTGACGGGTTTGGGCTGCTGGTGTTTGGAGTCCCCAGGCTAGTGGCATTGTAACTTCAATATGGCAGTATCGGAATCCGTCCTTCAGAAATCTATCTATTTCTTTCCGTACTATTTCTCTTTGATGGAACGCTATCTTGCTGGCTAATGTTCAGTTCTCCTTTAAAGTACCGGAAACGAATTCGGATCCAAGATTCGCATTGAACTCCATCCATTTTCACTTCATATGGTTCTACTATAATTTCTTGGTCCTCTAAAAATTCAGATAATTTCCCAAAACACGCAGCTTCTCATTTCTCTGGTATCTATAAGTCCTCAGTTAACCAAACGTGTACTTCTTTAAGTTTTTCCTTGTCCAGACGTTTTCGTTCTTCTCATACTTTAACCTTCTTCACTTGCAGTAGTTCAATATTCTTCAATTCAAATATATTTAAAATCAATCAATCTTCGTTCTTGTCGGTTGACCACAAGGGATATGTTGAAATTAAATGTTCAGCGTAATCTCCATGTGGGTACTTTCAGCGCTCTTCAGTCTTCGCTGCCCTCCACGTATGTGGAGAACTGTCTGCGGCCCCAACCACGCCGCAGACGGTAGCTCCCAATCCAAACCAAAATGGAGCTCCCCAAAAAATATGATCCTTTGCAGGTTTCTTATCTTGTTGAAGCCAGATGGTGCGTTGAATTATAAAGATGTAGTGTTTATCGTCACCACAAAATTGGGAATAAAGCTTGTCCAGTATTCTGCCATCCGAACGGAATACTCAGTGACTTGTTGACTACTTCGGCATAATCTCCATGTAGATTTCTTGTCCAGACGTTTTCGTTCTTCCCATGCTTTAACCTTCTTCGCTTGTRGTAGTTCAATTTTCTTCAATTCCGCTTCGCGCTGCCAATAAGCTTGAAATCTCTTTTGTGATCACCCTCCGTATTCTTTCTCTTAACACCCGGTTTCAATCTACCAACTTCACTAGACCAATCTACTTCATTTAAAGTATATCCTTCGTCTTCACTGATTCCTCCGCATTTCTAGCCTTGTATATGGACTTCAGTACTATCCAGGTTACTCCATAAATTGTCTTCTTCCTAAGCTGAACCATCAACTGCTCTATTAATTCTTCTATTAATAAAATCTTAATTATTTACTTCATTAATACGTATTTCATCATCACTGTAATCCGCAACATTTATTATCTCATTATTACCCACAACTTCTTCACATATCTCGACATCCTCAGTGATATCTTCACTAACACCACATACTTCTATTTATAATCAACTGTCATATTTTTCCTCTTCTGCACCGCCGATTTTAGAGCGATACGGTCCTACACCTCAGAATTCCGATCCTTCTGTAGTCTTCGGGAATTCTTTCTAAAGTGGTTTGTTCGCCTGTTCTTGGCACACTCCTATTTCATCATAATAGCAAGGCTTCCTTGCCTTATTACCTTTCAGAAAATTGCGAACCTGAATTTCAAACTCCTTAGCTTTCCTCACGGGCATCGAAAGCTTTTCTCTAAATTCGCGGGTCGCTAACATAAATCATTAACTTCAGCTTCATCATAATTCTCCATAAAATCAAAGGAAATGCGGTCCTGAACTTTGGAAAGCTTAACATCCCTCGCGGGCTTCGCGTGTACATTATTAAAGCCGGAGTTCCTTGATTTAAAACTTCACGATAACTTCTGACTTCCCCTCGTATACTATCACTTTCGCCAACTATTACGTCATCCTTTCTCGCAACGCGTTTAATCTTCATATCGTAACTTCTGATATCGTTAGTAGTAATTTCCCTGCTATCGCTAACTACCGCGTCGTTTCTTTATAAAACACCTTTAAACTCCTATAGTCCATGTTATTATCATATCTCCGCGCCGTGTCGCTTTTTACCCCATTATTATCACGTCTTGTGTATGTAACATCAAAACCTTCGCCAATCATTAGCATAGATATTCCATTAGCCCATCCCTCGAAAAAAAAATTCTAGAATAAATTTTTATTAATTTTATCCTAAGAAATCTCTACTTGAAAAATTCGATCACACTGTAGCGGTAATTCATCCTCAGAAACTACAAATTTTTGACTGGCGATAACAAACTTCTGTATTATTCCCACACCCAAATCAATTTCACCCAAAACTGGAATATCATGGCTAATGCCTCACGATCCGATCGATTAATTGCATCTTTCAACCAAGATGCCTTTGATTATTGAAACAGCTGATCAGGTATCTATTAATAATTTATTTGCACAAGACTCCACTAACAAACAATTTGATACAACATGAAATTTTCCTTTCTTCCAATTATAAATTTCCTTCCACAGATTTATTCTGGTTGCGCCCTTAACTCCGGGGTCGAAATGAGGGCTTAACTGGTTTAAAGGTGGCGCCTCGCCTACTTGTAGATTTTATCCAATTCTTCCGACTGATTTCGTACATTTTCTTCACGATTTATTTCTCTTGTGGTTAATCCTCCTTAGTTATCCCTAAACTGCGGTTATGAACTATATCTTTACAGATTATCCTCTTCGTTTTGCTGCGTATTTCCCAATAGTTTCTACGACTTCCTTTTTGTAATTCGTTATGTGAATTATTCCTGTTGCCGCCATGGATATTTCTGACATATTTTGTCCTCTCTTCACTGACCTCCACGTATGTGAAGAGGGACTGTCTGCGGCCCCAACCACGCCGCAGACGGTAGCTCCCAATCCAAACCAAAATGGAGCTTCCCTAAAATGTGACTAAACTCTAATTTTTAAAATTGCGATCCTTGGCAGATTTCATATCTTGTTGAAGCCAAAGGGTGGGTTGAATTAGATAACTGAGAACAAAGTTTGTCCAGTAGTCTGCCATCCAAACGGAATACCTCAGCAATATGTTGACTGTTTCAGCATAATCTTCTTGTACACGCTTGTCCCATCCGTAGCTCCCTGGGAGTAGTATCTTCTGTTTAAAAATATTGTCACTTAATCATTAGGTAACACCAATTCACGGGCACCTTGTACATTCACTCGCACTCACTACGCATACAAACGCATTGATCACCTATTTTAACACAAAAATAATCACTTCGGAGCACTAAATATTTTAAAAGAGCTCTGTAAGTATCTTCTTTCTTGCCGGTTGACCCCAAGGCATTTGTTCAAATTAACTGCTTCGGCATAATCTCCTTGTATATGCTCTTTCTCTCTGTACCTCCCTGAAAGTAGTGTCTTCTGTTTAAAAATATTGTCACTTCATCACTGGATAACACTAATTCTCGGATGAGCACCTTGCACATTCACTCGCACTTACTACACATAAAAAAGCACTAAATCACTTATTAATACAAAAACACTCACTACGGGGCAGTAAATATTTTAAGCGCACTATAACTATCTTCTTCCTTACCGGTTGAGGCCAAGGGACGTTTGACTGCTTTAGAATAATCTCCATGTATGTAGGTACTTTCAGTGCTCCTCTTCACTGACCTCCACGCATGTGAAGAGGAACTGTCTGCGGCCCTAACCACGCCGCAGACGGTAACTCCCAATCCAAACCAAAATGGAGCTTCCCTAAAATGTGACTAAACTCTAATCTTTAAAATTGCGATCCTTGGCAGATTTCATATCTTGTTGAAGCCAAAGGATGTAGTGTGTATAGTCATCACAAAAAAAGCTGGTCCGGTAGTCTGACATCCAAACGAAATACCTCAGTAACTTGTTGACTGCTTCAGCACAATAGCCATTTGGATGATTGTCCCCTCCGTAGCTCCCTGGGAATAGTATCTTCTGTTTGAATATTGTCACCATCACTAAATAACTAATTCACGGAAAAGCACCTTGCACATTCACTTGCACTCACTACTTATAAAAACGCACTAAATCACCTATTATTAAATATTTTATAAGGGCACTATAAGTATCTTCTTTCTTGCTGGCTGAAGGCAAGGAATGTTCTTTTCCTTACGTTTGAAGGACACAAATCACTAAAATTCACCGTCACTTTTCCCACCCTCCCCAAAGATGAAAATTCCAAATGTGCAAAGTGTCAACTAAAGTTACAAACAAAAAGGAATCATAGGAAAAGCACTCACCCGACCAAATACTGCATCATGCAGTCTTACCCCCCACGATAAGACTTCCTGTAACAAAAGAGAACGACTGTTGAGAAATTAAATAAACGAAGCCAGGTTTTTTTGTTGTACAATCCAAAAAATTATCTATACAGTATAAGTTAATAAAAATTGAAACTTACAGTATTTGGCCACATAACGTAGCTCCAATCCTCTTGTCCCTCGGTGCTCCAATAATAATGTCCATCACTATTTATTTTATACGAATCTAACAGTTATATTTTTAGAACCACACCCGATACTAGAAGTCACACATTTTTTAAATGCAAACGATAAAAATTAATCCCGCACTAACGGAAACGAACCGTAAACTAAACTTCTCATTTTTAAAGCGAACAGCATCTGCTGATAACACTACCGACCTGCTAACGCAAACAGACCCCGTAGTCTGCTACCGAAACCGACGGTGCTGAAAAAGAATTGTTAAGAGTTAATGTAATTAATAGAGTGTTATAAAAAATCCCTTCCCAAAAATATAACATCGCGAATAGTTTGAGTACGGAGTAATACTTTGCACATTTGGAATGTCGCGGAGATATATAGAAAACTATAGCTAGCACTCACCCGGCTGAATACAACCATTTGTTGTACTCAGCCACGACCAGCTCCTCTTGAATGGCATCAGGATCTATAACAAATGAGAAACAAATGAGTAAATTACCATAACTTTATCTATTGTTTATATGTGTGTATTTATAATTCAATAAAGATGTTTCAAACAAAAAAGAATTTTGAAAAAACCCCACAAAAAAGAGTGCATTCAATAAATCATGTATACTTAATCAAACATTAAGCAGTAAAATTTTTATTTATTAATTATTAATTAACTTGTAATTTTTGACACTGCTTATATTTTTGGAAAAGGGGTCGAGTATTATTTGTTTCTTATCTGAAACAATATTTATGGTATTTACATATATCCCCCTTATCAAATTCAAAATTTTTGCTTCCTTTGCTTTAATACTACTTTATGACATCATAATATAATATCTTAATTATAGTGGTTTTTTATATTCTTTCTTACTTTCTATTGGAGAGATTATTTTGGTTATAAGTAGACCTTTATTTTTAGATATTAAAACTCCATTTTTCCTATATTTGTTACAAAACTCTCAAACATCGACCATACTTGCCCAGTGATCACTACCAGTTTTTGAAACATTTGTATGATTACCAACGTGAGAAAACTTCAAAAACTATGAGGACGCAATAAAAACCTTCAGTGACTTAACTACCTCCAAAGCTTCAGACCTATATGCTACCCATCCTGGAACACTTTCCAACAAAGTCAACTTCGACAATAACTTTGAAGAATTATTTTTCAACAGAAGCACTAGGCTAGGCACTAGTTTTACGGAAGAGGTGGCCTTTTCTAATAATGTTTTGCACTCTCCTGAACAAATTGTGTAATATAATTTAAAACAGTTGGCCTCTGAGGTTATTATTAAAGGAAATTCTTATGCATAGCAAACTTTTAAATCACTTTGTATGTTTTTTAATAAAAAAAAACATTTGTTACATATATGCATTGTTTTTTCTCAGCAGAAAGAAAAGATCATTTTTCTCTTGATTTTGGAGGAGGGAATGTTATGGTACGAGTAAGCAAAGTTAACATTCTGTTGCTAAAAAGTTTAATGAAAAACTTCCAAATATTCAAATATCTTGTATAAAGATCCAAAAACTGATAAAAAGTTTTACAACTCGATCTGTTAAAAATTTAAAGAAACAGAAGAATATGAAGAGGACGCTGTCACCTTCTTATACTGGACACTGGTACTGGACAATAGTAAGTCCTATAGTCCATCAATTTAATGAGTTTATCAAATTTAGCAGTCTTTCGCAATAACTATAATAATTTATTAACTTAACTGTTTAACTACAAGTTTCCTCTTTGATTATTTATCCTACATTTAAAGGTTTTCTCCACTCAATCTGTATCGCCGGTTGCCTAGATAGTAAGGCTGTGCAATTTGAATTATTAATAGTGACAAAACATTCAAGCTAGGAACATAAAAGCTATACAAATAGCTAAAGGTACAGAGCGCAACCACCGGTTCGCTGAACAGTCACCTGATGGCACTGAGGTTGCACCATCGATCAGTTACGATAAACAGCATTGCCATACTATGGAATTATTCCTAGTTCTAGAGAGTTTCAAAGCATTTGGAAGAAAAAGGGAATTTTCACGTTTATATGCAAAATTTAACGAGTTATGCGAAAGAGGTCCAAAACTAGATAATACGTAATGTAAAATATTCACATTTTTTCGATTCTTTAAGAATTTTTGGATCCACGTGTATGATCACCTATCAATAAAACAGAATGATTTGATTGCACACCCACCAATATAATTTCATAATAAGTAGAAAAAATCGCCATTTCTTTACGGAAAGATGGACTTTCATGTTGAAAATGACTGGAACCTTTCTGCAGATACGGATTGGGTGAATGATATTTGAGGGATTTTAGAGAAAACGGCAACAATGCCTTGGAATTTCCCATACTTCTCGTCTGGCATCACTGTATGTGCTTGATGGAAAGCGCGTTTGCCGCTAGCAATAATCCGCGAAGTGAAACAGTGCAGAAAATCCGCCGATTTTTCTATTCATTTCGAGGAAAATTATGTGGAAAAGAGAAAAGGACCGGCAGACCTCGTGGGGAAACATCAGGTAGGCTTGTAATTTTTGAAAGGGACACACAATTCTTGCCTTATGATGCGTTGGCAGGGCACCATTTTTTGTGACGTCATGTGTTTTCAATTCGTTAAAACTCTTAAGTATTTGGCGAGATGCAGTAAAAGATACTTTGGGGAATGCCTATATATGGTATTTGGAAGCTTACGGAAAGATAATTTTTACTCTCAGTAGAGTTTTGTCTGGTATTGTTTTTGTGTGATCATGGGTGAAGGCCACTGAACTCTTATCACTTAGGTAAATGTAGTTCAGTGATGGACACCAGTGGATAATCTGTTTTGCGTTAGCTCATTTGCTTTTTGGCGAAAACTACCAAATACTGACTGCTTTTACAAAATTAAGAATAAATGACTAATTATGCTGCAGTCACGTGAGCTATTGTAAGATCCAAAATGGCGTTCGTGTAGCGTTTGTAAGCGTCACTAATAATTTGCTTTTGAAGTAATTCAAGATTGTTAATCTAGGTTGTCAAATTATTTTGTTTAATTTTGACATACTTAACGTTTCTTTTGTTTACAGTGGATTCTGCAGAATGGATGACAAAACAAGTCCACAAAGAAAAACAGAAGCATTGGATAACACGTAATGCAGTACTATCATGTAAGTACAATTACACAAAAAAAGGTCATCAAATGCTATAATGAGTGGTATGATTAAAAAGAGTATAGGTAAAAGCTTTTACTGTAGTATTTTGTGGGGTATAATCTTTTCCATTAGATTACAAAAAACTTGAAGTCTTCGGTGTTAGAATGCAGTTTGGCAATTTGATGTTTTATACTAAACAAGGTGTATTTGTTATTAAATATCCATCCCCAAACACTTTTTGTATTCAAAAGACTTGACATCTGACTAAATTCTTTTAAAATACTATTTTGTTGACAGGGATGTTGCCATTCAAAGAAGAAACACCTTTTGCCACAACAAGATCGACTTAAGATCGCCTTTAGTAGGTAAGCATGATTGTAATGTGTAAAATTTTAAAACTGATAATTAATTTTCTAGGATTATACCATTAACATACACCACTTACCTTTAGTCTTACAATATATGAAGCTGCACATAACCGAAGCTTGTTGTCTCTTGCATAATGTTCTAAACCCCCGCAGTTTACAATCTAACCTCTTCTGAATGCTGTAGGCTTGCTACGTCCGGTTTTGTGCATATCGAACTGTAAAGAATAAAAAAATTGTATTGGTCATTCACAATGTAGAATTTTTACGAAGTAACAAAAATTTCTGCAGGTCAGGCCATAATCTAATTATAGACCATAAGCTGCTAACAAAATCACAATAGGGCATATGTCCATTACGTGACCAGATGTAGGCAACCCCAATGTCTGGTGTACAAACATGCACCACAATCAGTTCGCAAGGGTTTTTTAAATGATGCAAGCAATTCTAATATACAGTGATTTGCATAAGCATCGACACAGAGCAGGGGCATGTATGGGAGTCCAAAATATTGTGATTTAGTGCAACTTACCTATATACTAAGTTGCACCCCTGAGAAGTTATAGGCCTTCAAAGTCGGGTGTCAAATTTCGAAAAAAAATAATATCTCATACTTGAACTTAAAAGGACCAAATTAGTTCAGTTGAAATATTTGAAAGGGTTTATAAAAGATGATGCACCCTTAAAATGTGACAAGATAGCTATGAAATTAGATGTCAGATTTGACAATTAGGTGAATTGTACACTAAGTTAATTTAGTGTTGTGAAAATGGCCTGGAAGTTTTCATTTAGCGAACTAGTTGACATGCTATTAGCGTTGCCTGACACACAACGCTATTACTATTAGGTTTCTGTGAAGGAAACTGCAGAAGAATAGAGAATATTTTTTTGCCAATATTTTGTTCTATTCAATTTTTCAACTTTTTACCTGATTGCTAAGTCTGACGTTTCATTTTATAGCCATTGTTTGAATTTTCGATAACTTTAAATAACACAGCTGCAATACATGTTTCAGTTACTCAGGTTTTCCTAGCAAACAATAAGATTTTTGCAAAATAACATGAGTAAAATAGTTTTGGAATTAAATTCCTCATAAAATAAAATAATTTTTTAAGCGGGCCAACGTGTTAAATAAATCCGTCACATTTTAAGGGTGCATCATCCCTTATCAACCCTTTCAAATGCTCCAATTGAATTCTAATTACTTCCGAATACTGCTCTTGGTGCACTCACAATGCGTACCAAATTTGATTTTTCTAAGTTTAAGTATAAGTGAGATATTGAATTTTTTAAAGTTTGAAACCCCACTTTGAAGGCTTATAACTTCTCAGGAGTGCAACTGCATATATTAATTTGAAAATTAGTGACACAGGTAACAGTCTTAGTGCAGTTGATATTTATTTATGAAATACCGAACTCTAATAGGCCAACGATCACAGGAATTCAATATCCATAAAAAAGTTAGTTACATATTATTTTATTTATTTAAGTGTGGATTTTTAACATTCCGAAACCGACGACTGAATGAATCAAACATATTTTGCAGTATCCTATAGCATAATTTCATGGTTGATATCACTTTTGCAGGCCAAATATATATCAGAAATACCTAGCAAATAATTGTATTTCCCGTAAGAAACCATTGATCAAGTAGCGTTTGTTTGTACCTACACCAAATGTCGGGGTTGCCTACATTTAGGCGTTTGTGACATATATCGTACATTTTTAGCTGCAGATTGATTGGTCACAATGTAAAATTTCTGCAGGGTGACCAAATTTTCTGCTAGTAAATAAATATACCATAAGATGCCATCATAGAAAAACATTAAAGCACCATATGGTATATTCTTATAATGTAGCCTAACCTACAGGAATTTTGGTAAAATGACAAGAATGTTATTGTAAGAAATTGTATTGGGAAATAAACTTCTTAATATTTTAACCAAACCAAATAATAGTAGCTTAATTTTACCATAACGTGAGTTGCGTTAACATTTTTTCGATTTTCAAGTATCGCCTTATCATCACACTAACCATTTACACTAAAATAATAAATGAAACAACTGGATTTGCAAAATTTCAAGAGATAGTAAGTCGATTCCACCAAATGATGGCTTTAATATACTTCGCAATCACTTTTCCGAAGTTGACTCTACCCGCTGCGAAGCTTCAACGAACCTGCAAAACCTAATCTCTGCGTTGCAATACTAACACCTTGAATATGGCTTCTGCCACCATCAATGTACTCCAATGGTGTTATTTAGATCAGATTTAGTAAGAAACCGCGTTAAACACAACAAATTAGCTAATTTTACCTGTATCAAATCATGATATATATCTTCCGATCAATCGATACAAATTACGAGATTTCCGATTACGATCACGCGTTAATCGATTGAAATATCAAAAAAGTCGTTAAGAGCTAATTATTTGGAGCACTACAACACTTGGATGTGTTAAAATGTTGCAAAAAACACGTAACGATTATCAATGCTGTAGTCAGGTTGGGTTACAAAATTAGATGAATTAAAGTATGCTTACCGCGCTAATTGCTGCTTCCTTTGATTACAAACGTTACCTTTCGTCTTTTACCACATTTAAGCATTAAACAGAAGCCAAAAACCACACTTACKTTGCATATTTTTGATATACCATCACACAACTCCTATATCATTCCCGCCAACTAAGWCCAACTTGGTTCTTTTAGAAACCAAAGAAAAAGATGGCCTGTGATTGTCATTCGTCATCCTAAGTAGAGCAATCTTGTAATAAACTTTTAAAATGATGGACAACTACAAAAATTCGACTGGATTAAAAAATACATCGCACCGATTGATAAATCACACTTTTTTTTAGCCTTTGTATTTAATTCGGCCGTCTCGTAGCACGTATCAATAAAATAAAAACTTTTTGTGCAACTGTCAACGGAAATATGTATTGCACAGGGTTGCCACATGTACCAATTTTCCCGGTAACCTTAAAATTTACAGAAAAAATGCGAAAAATTGCCTTTTTTACTTGTTACGAGTGTAATTTTTCATTTCCACAAAAATAATCCAATTTTAATGAAACTTTGTGAAATATACATTTCTATGCCTAGAATAACCACAATTTTTCAAGATGTTTCCGAAATACTCATGTTTTTCAGTTCAAAACACTTTTTAAAGCCTGACTACTCAAAAAAAATACTGCACAGAGTTCTGCCAATGGTTATTTTTTTTTGTTTTGGCATAATGGTGTTTGATAAAATAAAGAAACCTGTTGTTACACTTTAAGAAGAGCCAGTCCAAAAATACAAAAGAAAGAAAAAATGATACTTGCAACCAACAATTATTCAGTGATTGTTAATGAATTGGTAAAATTATTGAAAACTAAAAACTGATTACACCATTTAATTGTACAGGAATAATTACTCGGAAACGCCTTGATTCTCTTTAATCTGAAAAAATTTTTGTTATTTTAGGTACAGAAAGGTATACTTTCACGAAGTATCACTAAAATCGAATTATTTTTGGAGAAACTAAAACTAGAAAACAACAAAAAGAAATTGATTTTTCACATCTTTTTTCAGAAATGTTAAGGTTTTTTTTTGCTGCTCCATGTCGACAACCTTAGGAAAAATTATTGCCATAATTGCAATGATAATTAACTATTATTACTTATTTAACATAGTGTACAATTTCCAAACACGAGATTTTGCTTATTTACCCACTTTATTGGTCATGCTATAGTGGAGTAAGAGTAAGAAGTAGGTTTTGCCAAAGATTCAGGAACAAATAAAACTACTGATAAGGGGTTGTGTGAAATAAAGGTCGTTAGGTAATTTTAAAAGTTAAAAAATTCAGGTTATTCATGCAAACTTTCTACAGTAGTTAACTTTTTTATCTGAGGCTTTCAAATAGTGGTGCAATCAGAGAAGTATTTCAATTCTTTTTTGAATTAAACAATAAAGTACTGAAATACCAATACTTTACAGTCAATATGTTGAATGGATTCAAAGGTGCATTCATTGTGAAACATCCTGAATCAATTAGGTAGCTTGGAAACAAGCTGGTTGAACGTATGTGCTTTGCTTCACTTGATTTATCAGATAACTCTGACGATCGTTTCGACCTAGAACGGTCATTGTCAAAGAGATAACAGCGTTACACTAAACTCAGATGTGCAGAATGTTGTTTACGTCTCCTTTTTTTACAGGGCTTGTAAAGTACAGTTGTAAAATCTCTCGCCTGGGTTTTGAAGGTCGACTTTATAATTTCGGCAATATCAAAAGCGTACTGGACGTGGGAATTTCTATTTGTGTATTTCACAAATGTTTTTTTCTGATGCTGACCTTTTTAATTTCCATAAGTTCTAMAAGGTTCAGTTTTTTACCTTTCCTTTCGCAATGTAAAACTTTTACGTCGTTTTCATCTAAATGATGGTTATTTTTTATGCAWTGGCCAGCWAAACCTGTTCTGCTTTTGTTTGAATTTATATTCGCRACATGTTCTTTAATTCTGTTTTTRATAGCTCTACCTGATTGTCCTATGTATAACATGTTACAGTGCATGCAATTTATTTTGTAAATGCTGTTTTTGTTGAATTTATTATTGGATTTTGGCTTATTGTTAAGTAGAAGGCCTCCCAAATTGCACTTATTAACATTTATTGCTTTTATTCCGAGCTTGTTCAGCCTATTTTTAACACAAACACTAATTCCTTTCACATAATTTACTGCGCCAAAAATATGTTCTTTTTCATTGATGTTAGCATTGTACAGCATTCTTTGTATTCTAACTTTATATTGCAAATAGCCTTTAACAATGGATATGACAAAAATTGTGGACCAAATACTTAAAAAGCAATATAAAGTTAGAATACAAAGAATGCTGCACAATGCTAACATCGATGAAAAAGAACATATTTTTGCTGCAGTAAATCATGTCAAAGGAATTAGTGTTAAAAATAGGCTGAAYAGGCTCGGAATAAAAGCAATAGAGGTTAATAAGTGCAATTTGGGAGGCCTTCTACTTAACAATAAGCCAAAATCCAATACATTGAACAAAACCAGCATTTACCAAATAAAATGCATGCAATGTGACATGATATACATAGGACAATCAGGTAGAGCTATTAAAAACAGAATTAAAGAACATGTTGCGAATATAAATTCAAACCAAAGCACAACAGGTTTTGCTGACCATTGCATAAAAAATAACCATCACTCAGATGAGAACGACATCAAAGTTTTACATTGTGAAAGGAAAGGTGAAAAACTGAACCTTTTAGAACTTTTGGAAATTAAAATAGCTCAGCATCAGCAAAAACATTTGGCTAATACACAAATAGAAATTCCCACGTCCAGTACGCCTTTGATATTGGCGAAATTATAAAGTCGGCCTTCAAAACCCAGGCGAGAGAATTTTACAACTGTACTTTAAAACCCCTGTAAAAAAGGGGACGTAAACAAAATTCTGCATATCTGAGTTTAGTATAACACTGTTATCTCTTTGACAATGACCGTATTTGGTCGAAATAATCGTCAGAGTTATCTGATAAATCAAGTGAGACAAAGCACATAAGCTCAATCAGCTTGTTTTCAAGCTATCTAATTGAGTTTAGTCATCTGTTTTTGAAATATTTTATGCTGAATAATTAGTGTTCCATGACTAACTTTTTGTTTAAAGTCCTAGAATACTGGCTTAAATGGGGAAGTTCCCCATTTCTGTATTTAGAATGGGGTCGTTCCATTTCAAATAACAAAGTTTTGGTAAATTACCAATTAGTTGATGTTCAACTGTTTTTGCTGTTTTACAACTTCAAATAAAAAAGTTTGCTATTGTAGACTGTTAGCATGAACATCATTGCATAACTATACAGCAGGCATTGGCAGCTTATTTAAAAACCGATTGCATATGCTTTTAAATTTAAAGAACAGAATGACAAATTTGGCAGTTAAGTCTGATTTGTAGTAGCAGCGATTATAATACTTGAAGTGATAAACTGACTGTACTTGGACCCCTTAAGATGGATTTTAAGCTGCTCTCATGTATACCCAATGGCAAAACTTCCTAAGGGAAGCAAAACGAACACAAAAAAGTTATAATGATTTTTACCCACACCCCCGCATTTTAACCTGTTTATAAATAAAACTTTGTAATTATTCTTAGACAGTGAAGTTTCAGAGAAATTAAATAAAAACTGTTTGGGGTTGTATCTTTAAGAGACCATAGCGCCCTCAGAAAGCAAATTTGGATGTAGTTTTTGGTCCAATTGTGCTAGAATTAACCCTAGAATCTATTGTTTCAGTTTGGTGATCGAGTCATGTGACACTCTGTATAAATAACTAAGGCAATTTTTTTAATCAAAGCTAAAAACTTCTGATGTCTTTATCATTCAACATTTGCTTAAATCCAGAGGGTTATGTGATAAGTTGCTGTTGCCTGCCATAAAGTATGCTTTAACGATATCCGTTTTTGTAACATACACAGGATATTATACTCTAAACCTACCTTTGGTGAATCACTTCGCTGGAAATATCTCATGTTGAATTATTTGCGGTGATATTATTATTTCTATTGTAGCCAACAACTTGTTAATTTTTAGAGAGCCCTAAGAGTTACATATTTCTTTAAATACTCAATTATCATGAGCAGTATTTTTCTAGTTTTGTAAAGAGGAGGAATTATTTATTACCAGAAAATTGCACAAAGTTATATTTTTTATCATTTTGTTTACTAACTGTATATACCTATATTTCTTTGTAACAAATAGAATACCCTTTTAAATCCATCATTGAAGAAACAAATATTTTGACATTCTTTAATTAATTTGATTTAACTTGCACAATACTAAATTAAGTTTGACGGTGTTATTACTTACCTACACTTACTTTTAATATTTAAAGGGTTCGCTCGTTTTGTAGAATTTTAAACTTACTATCAACAAAAGGTATTTAAGCACATGGCTTGAATACATATCTATCTCTTTAAATAACAAATGAATAGAATAGCCACCGGCATTTTCTAATATATAGGAATTTTCTAGCAATCTCCTTTTGATAATTATACAGGGGTAATCATTTCTCGTTTTTCTTATCAGTATTAGTAACTAGCTGGGCTAGAGCAACTGTTAATTATCAGGGCAGTTTCATACACTTTTTGTGTTTTGAAATACTCATATGGATAAGTAGCTACTGGCAGAAAAACTGATTTCATAAGAACTCATAATTTTATAATTATTAGTCATACAAAAAAGCTGCAAAACCAAACTTGCAGCTAATAATAGTATAAGGCATACCCTGAGTTAGAACACAAACTTTTCTTTCATTTTAAATGGAAATTGGTAGTTGGCTAGGCCTATTTGAAAGTTTTCCTTCTCTTAATAATAATCAACATGTAGAAAACATCACAAATCAATTCAATTATTTTTAATACAAAATCTAACGAAYGTGTCACAATTACAAATGKTTTCCCAAGTAACAGTTGCTTTAACKGCACTAGTTACTGAAATATAGAGAGGAACATAAAAAAAAAACTTGGATGTATTGCGTATAAMACTTTAGATCCATCACTGCACTTGTTACTTACATGTAGGTAGCTAGTGATCAATCTTATAAATTAGACCATTAATAAGGAGCCACAACAATGCACATTAACTGTATGCTTTAGTATGATTTCCTTGCCTTTATTGTTCCCTTTCATCATAAATCGTATCCTTTGTAGATCTCCAGGAGTGTTTGCTTTGCAAATATAAAATTATTTGTTTCACATATCAAATATTAATTTTTTAATTTAAACTACAATAAATAATTATTTTCTACCACATTTGCTAGTGTCTGTGCTTGTTAGAGTGTTAGAAACATAAACAGTTTTTGTTATGCTTATCCAGCTATTCAAAAATTTTGTACTTTAATTAATAATGTATATATAATAATTAATACTTATTTCATGTATAGTTATAAACAGGTTTAAATGATGTTCATTGCAAGCATAATAATTACATATTATAACTAAAACTACATAGAACAGATTTGTTTGAAGATAAAACTGTTGAATTGGGAAAGTGGTGATGTATTTTTTTTTTACTCATATAATTGGGTTGTCAAATCTGTTAATCTATCGTTTTGTGCTTAAAATCTTTGACAAATTCATCTTGTTTTTACAGTGGATTCTGCAGAATGGACAGTAAAAGCAGCTTGGAGAAAAAACATACGATGTAAGTGCAATTACACAAAAAATGCTTCAATGCYCTAACACAGTTTCTTGTTCACAGGGATGTTGCCATTCAAACGAGAAAAACAACATTTACAACAATGGAATTGGCCTAACATCGCCTTCAATGTAAGTATAATTGTAATTTTGAAATTTATTGTCAGTTTTTAGTATACCAGTAATATACTCTGCTTACCTTTTGTACTGCAACATATGAAGTTGTATTGTAACCAAAGCCTGTTGCATGGTGTTTCAAAGCTACCGCAGTTTACAACCTGACCACTTCTGATGACCAGCTGAGCATTTTGAACTGTAAAGAAAAGACAAACTGTATAAGCCTGTGCCACAACTATTTATGGAACAAATCTAATTAGCAGGTTGGCCATTCACAACAAAATTTTTGCAAATTAACCAAAATTTCTGCAGGTTGGGCCATTAATGTAATTATAGACAATAAGCTGCTAACAAAATCATTATATTGAACCTTTTTAGCTGCAGATTGATTGGTAGGTTAATACGCAAATTTTCTGTAGGGAGACCAAAATTTCAGCTAGTAAAGAAACACCATAAGATGGTATCATAGAAATGCTATAAAGCAGCTTATGATACAATAATAATAATATGTTTATTCACGGTGAAGCCCTTTACATAAAACAGTTACGTGTACAAATAGGTATCCAGTAGTCTATCTTAAGTCATTCGTACATCTCATAAGAATTTACATCAATTCGCTCTTGGCCCAGAGTTTAAATTTAGAAAAGGAATTAACAAAGAAATCTACATTTCCAGAAACACAGTTACAGCTAGCTAACATACTATTTAATGGCGAATTTTGTAAATAATTCATATCCCAAGCATTTATATAAAATACTGGAGCGTTTCTAGTGTTATATTTAGGTACGTTAAAACTGACAGACTCAAGGATCTGTGGAGCATCACACATGTGCAAAATTATATGTACATAGAACAGACTTTTAAGTAAAGTTTAGGATTACTTAAATGTGTATAAATATTATCATAATATGGCCTAATAGGAATTTTGATAACCAGAAGCTTGTATTGTTTTCAAAATGAGTAAAACTTCTTAATATTTTAACTAAACCACGTAGTAATAGCCTAATTTTACCATAACATGAGCTGCATTACCTTTTTTTTGATTTTCAAGCATCGCCTTATCATGACCGTAAGCATTTACACTAAAATAACAGATGAAACAACTGGATTTGCAAAATTTCAACAGATAATAGTCGATTCCACCTAACGATGGCTCTAATACACTTCGCAGTCACTTTTCCGAAGTTGACCCTACCAGCTGCGAAGCTTTCATGAACCTGCAAAACCTAATCTCTGCGCTGCAATACTAACACCTTGAATATGGCTTCTGCCACCATCAATGTACTCCAGCGGTGCTATTTAGACCAGATGTAGTAAGAATCCGCGTTAAAACACAAAAAATTAGCTAATTTTACCTGTATCAAATATGCCGACTCATCACGAATATCTTGCCTATCAATCGATACAAATTAAGAGATTTCCGATTACGATCACGCAATCGATTGAAAATATCAAAAAGGCGTTAAGAGCTAATGATTTGGAGCACTACAACACTTGGATGTGTTAGAATGTTGCAAAAAAAAACACGTAACAAGGATTATCAATGCTGTAGTGAGGTTGGGGTAGCAAAATTTTATGAATCAAAGTATGCTTACCGCGATAATTACTGGATCATCTGATTACAAATGTTACCTTTCGTTTTTTACCACATTTAAGCATTAAACAGGGGCCAAAAACCACACTTACTTTGCATATTTTTGATAAACCATTACACAACCCCTATATCATTCCCGCCAACTAAGTCCAATTTGGCTATTGTTAGAAACAACAGAAAAAGATGGCCGCCGATTGTCATTCGTCATTGTAAATAGAGCAATCTTGTAATAAACTTAAAAAATGATGGACAACTACAAAAAAACGACTGGATTTAAATATATATCTCACCGATGCATAAATCACACTTTTTTTAGCCTTTGTATTTAATTCGGCCGTCTAGTACCACGTATCAATAAAATAAAAACTTCTTGTGCAACTGTCAAGGGAAATATGTAGATTCCAGGGTTGCCACATGTAGGTGTGAACAAAAATGACCAAATGCCAGATTTTTTTAAACTATGCTATTAAAATAACATGCAAATGAATCAAATTTAGCTATATAATCGCCAACGGTTATTTTCTTACATGTTGCAATGGGTAAAAGGTGTGTTAAAATGTCCCCAAGTTTTGTGGACTAGTTTTACGAAAAAATAATCGCATTCTTGCGATTTTCGGCAAAAAACTCGTCAAAAGAAAAAGTATCCAATACAAAAGTTGTAGATTATGAAGAAAATGAACTTTTGCCTGGTCATTTTTTACTATAACCTTGAATGTCCAGAAAAAAATACGAAAAATTGACGTTTTTCTTGTTTTTTCATGTGTTATTTTTCATTTCGACAAAAATAATCCAATTTTAATTAAACTTGGTGAAATATACATTTCTATACCTGAAATAACCACAATTTCCTAAATACTCATGTTTTCCAGTTCAAAACACTTTTCAAAGCCTGACTGCTTAAAAAATTACCACACAGAGTTCTGCCAATGGTTATTTTTTTTGCTTTGACATAAAAGTGTTTGATAAAGTAAAGAAACCTGTTGTTACAATTCAAGAAGAGCTCAGTCCAAAAATACAAAACAAAGAAAAAATGACACTTGCAACCAACAATTCTTCAGTGCTTGTTAATGAATTGGTAAAATTATTGAATACTAAAATCTGATTACACCATTCAATTGTACAGGAATAATTACTGGGATACGCCCTGATTCGTTTTAAGCTGAAAACATTTTGGTTATTTAAGATACAGAAAGGTATCTATCTATCTATCTTCTGCGGTGCGACCCCTCAGATGGGGCGGGGCGCTGCACTTAGATCTTTCGATCCATTGTGCCCGCACCATGGTTTAGAAGAGTCCTGCCTTCTCAAAGAAGTGCAGTATCTCTTTCCAAGGTAACCTATAAAGATCTTCAGTCTTAATAAATTGAGACCCAAATTCTCCAAACCTTACCCCCCAACGGACCACAGTTGGTAAGGAGGTGAATGGGAGTCTCCTCCTCTTCTGAGCAGAACCTACGGGTGCTACTCTCCACTGCACCCATATTATATAGGTGTTTATTGAGCCGGCAGTGTCCCGTAAGGACACCCACCGTTAATCGCAATTGAGAACGACTCCAGCTTAAAAGCCATTTGCGTTCCTGAGCAGGCGTAGGTCCAGTGATGAAGGCCCTATATTGCCTCAGTTCTGGCACGCCTTGCCAATACAAGTGAAACTCACGATCAAGCCACTTTGTGATCTCGGCCCTCAGTCTGCTTTCTGAGATAGCGATGGAAGGTTGCAGTCCGAGATAAGGTGCGGACGCCGCCCTTTTCGCTAATGCATCGGCCCTTTCAATGCCTGTGTGAMCAGGCACCCAAATCMAAGCAAGGTATACTTTCACCAAGTTTCACTAAAATCGAATTATTTTTGGAGAACAAAAAACAGAAAGTAAAAAAAATGATTTTCCACATACTTTTTCAGAAATGTTAAGGTTTTTTCTGCCCCATGTCGACAACCTTAGGAAAAAGTGTTGGACTTAAAAAATTATTGCCATAATTGCAATGATAAGTTACTATTATTACTTATTTAACATAGCGGACAATTTCAAAAATACAAGATTTTACTTATTTACCTACTTTGTTGGTCATACTATGGTGGGTCGTGTAAGAAGTAGGTTCTGCTGAAGAAGATTTAGCAACAAATACATCAGCACTGATAAAGGGTTGTGTGAAATAAAGGTCGTTTGATAATTTTAAAATTTAAAAAATACAGGTTATTCATGCTAACTATCTACAATAGTTAACTTTTCTATCAGAGGCCTTCAAAAAGTTTTTCAATTCTTTTTTGAATTAAACAATAAAGTATGGAAATACCAGTACTTTACAGTCATCTGTTTTTGAAATATTTATGCTGAATAATTAGTGTTCCATGGCTAACTTTTTTGTTCAAAGTCCTAGAGTACTTACCAATTAGTTGATGCTAAACTGTTTTTTTTCTGTTCTAAAACTTCCAATAAAAAAGTGTGCTATTGTAGACTGTTAGTGGGAACACCCTTGCATAGCTATACAGCAGGCATTGGAAACTTATTTGAAAAAATGATTGCATATGCTTTTAGACTTAAAGAACAGAATGACAAATAAGTCAGTTAAGTCTGTTTGTAGTAGCATTGATCGTAATACTTGAAGTGATAAACTGACTGTACTTGGACCCTTTAAGATGAATTTTAAGCTGCTCTCATTTATACCCAATGGCCAAACTTCCCAAGGGAAGCAAATCACAAAACAAAATGAACACAAAAAAGTTATAATGATTTTTACCCCACCCCTTCCATTTTAACATGTTTATAAATAAAATTTTGTAATTATTCTTAGACAGTGAAGTTTCTGAGAAATTAAATTAAAACTGTGTTTGGGGTTGCATCTTTAAAGGTCCATAGCTCCCTGGGGAAGGAAATTTGGATGTAGATATTTCTGGTGAAGTTGTCCTAGAATTAACCCTAGAATCCATTGTTTCAGTTTGGCCATCGAGTCATGAAACATTGTATAAATAGCAAAGGCAATTTTTTTTAATCAAAGCTGAATACTTCTTAAGAAGTCTTAATCATTCAACATTTGCTTAACTCTAGTGGGTCATGCGATAAGTTGCTGTTGCCTACCATAAAGCACGCCTTAACAATATCCATTTTAAAAGTATGTAAACTATTAACTCTAAACCTACCTTTGCTGAATCACTTCACTGGAAGTATCTCATGTTGAATTATTTGCGGTGGTGATAACATTATTTGTATTGCAGCCAAAAATTTGTTAATTTTTAGAGAGCACTATTGAAGTTTCTTTAAATACTTAATTATCATGAGCAGTATTTTTCTAGTTTTGTAAAGGGTTGGAATTATTTATTAACAGAAAATTGCAAAAATTGTGTATAACTATATTTCTTTGTAACAGATGGAATAGCCTTTTAAATTCATCATTGAAAAAACAAATATTTTGACATTCTTTAATTAATTTCATTTAACGTGCAAATACTATATTAAGTTTGAGGGTGTTGTTACTTACCTTAATGTGTTTACACTTATTTATAATATTTAAAGGGTTATATATTGACTAGTATGGACCTTATTTTTATCAGCATTATTAATATTTTCCAAAACTCCATGTATGTATGTGTCTATAATAATACATATTGCAATGCAGATCGCTTGAAATATTTAGATCATTAATGCTTCAATTTGTTAAAATCAATGTAGATGTTACAGGAACTTGATTTTTTTAAGTATAACAGTGTCAGTCTCATTAAACCTTTAACATCAAACAAACATAAAGAAGTGGATTCTTTTGTAGAATTTTAAACTTAGTATCAACAAAAGGTATTTAAGCACAAGGCTTGAATACATATCTATCCTCTTAAATTTCAAATGAATAGAATAGCCACCCACAATTTTTAATGTAAAGGAATTTTCTAGCAATGTCCTTTTGATTATACAGGGGTAATTTTTTTTTCTCATCAGTATTATTAACTAGGTGGGCTAGAGCAACTGTTAATTTGCAGAGCAGTTTCAAACACTTTTTGTGTTTTAAAATGCTCATATGGATAAGTAGTACTGGCAGAAAAACTGATTACATAAGAACTCATAATTTTATAATAGTCATACAAAAAAGCTGCAAAGACAATACTTGTAGGTAATAATAGTGTAAGGCATACCTTCAGTTAGAACAAGATGTTTTGTTTCTTTTTAAACGGAAATCGGTAGTTGGATAGGCCTATTCAAGTTTTCCTTCTCTTTACAATGATCAACATGTACAAAACATCACAAATTCAATTCAATTGTTGTTAAACATCTTTTAAACCAAATCTAACGAATGTATCACAATTACAAATCTTTTCCCAAGTAACAGTTGCTTTAACTGCACTAGTTAATAAAATATAGAGGGGAACATAAAAAAAACTTGGGCGTATTGCGTATAAAACGTTAGATCCATCACTGCACTCCCTACTTACATGTAGGTAGCTAGTGATCAATCATATAAATCAGACGATTAATAAGGAACCACAAGAGGGGTTAAAATGAATAAAGCAATTATATATTTTAAGCACATTATTTCTATGCTTTAGAATCATTTCCTTACTTTTATTGTTCCTTTTCATCATAAATTGTATCCTTTGTAGCACCCTAGGAATGTTTGAATTGCAAATATATAATTATTTGTATCATGTATCAAAAATTAATTTTCTAATTTAAACTACAATAAATAATGTTTTCTATACATTTGCTAATGTCGGTGCTTGTTAGAGTGTTAGAAACATAGACAGTTTTGGTTATGCTTATGCTGCTGTTCAAAAATTTTGTACTTTAATTAATAATGTATATATAATAATGAATACTTATTTCATGTACAGTTATAAACAGATTTAAGTGATGTTCATTGCAAGCCTGATAATTACATACCATATATAACTAAAACTACATAGAACAAATTTGTTTGCTTTGAAGATAAAACTGTTGAATTGGGATGGTGGTGATTTATTTTTTTTATTCATATAACTGGGTTGTCAAATCTGTTATTCTATCATTTTCTGTTTAAAATATTTTGGCAAATTCAATTTGTTTTTACAGTGGATTCTGCAGAATGGACAGTAAAAGCAATTTGGAGAAAAAACATAGGCTTTGGATAATACTTACTAAGGTGTAAATGCAATTGCACAAAAAAATGCTTCAATGCTCTAACACAGTTTCTTGTTCACAGGGATGTTGCCATCCAAGCGAGAGAAACAACATTTACAACAATGGAATTGACCTAACATCGCCCATAACGTAAGTATAATTGTAATTTTGAAATTGATTGTTAGTTTTTAGTATACCAGTAATATACTCCGCTTACCTTTTGTACTACAACATACGAAGTTGTACCATAACCAAAGCCTGTTGCATGGTGTTTCAAAGCTACCGCAGTTTACAACCCGACCACTTCTGATGAGCAGCTGAGCATTTCGAACTGTAAAGAACAGAAAAACTGTATAGGCCTGAGCCACAACTATTTATGGAACAAATCTAGTTAGCAGGTTGGCCGTTCACAACAATTTTTTTCCAAATTAATCCAAATTTCTGCAAGTCAGGCCGTTAATGTAATTATAGACCATAAGCTGCTAACAAAATCATAATATCGAACCTTTTTAGCTGCAGATTGGTACATTATTATGCAAAATTTTGACAGTGACCTAAATTTCAGCTAGTAAAGAAACACCATAAGATGGTATCATAGAAAAGCAATAAAGCAGCGCTTATGGTGTAATAATAATATAATAATATGTTTATTCATGGTGAAGCCTGTAAATAAAATAGTTATATGTACAAATAGGTATCCAGTTGTCTAAGTCATTCAATCATCTTATACGAACTTAACACAATAAATAACACATATTATTATGTAAAAGTTTATACTTAAAACAGACTGAAGTAATTCCCACGATTACTTAAATATGAATAAATATTACCATAATATGGCCTAACAGGAATTTTGATAACCATCAGGAGCTTGTATTGTTTTCAAAATGAGTAAAACTTCTTAATATTTTAACTAAACCACGTAGTAATAGCATAATTTTACCATAACATGAGCTACGTTAAAATTTTTTCGATTTTCAAGTATCGCCTTATCATCACAATAACCATTTACACTAAAATAACAAATGAAACAACTGGATTTGCAAAATTTCAACAGATAGTAAGTCGATTCCACCCAACGATGGCTCTAATATACTTCGCAATCACTTTTCCGAAGTTGACTCTACCCTCTACGAAGTTTCAACGAACCTGCAAAACCTAATCTCTGTGCTGCAATACTAACACCTTGAATATGGCTTCTGCCACCCTCAATGTACTCCAATGGTGTTATTTAGATCAGATTTAGTAAGAAACCGCGTTAAAACACAACAAATTAGCTAATTTTACCTGTATCAAACAATGATGACTTATCACGAATATCTTATCAATCGATACACGATCACGCGTTAATCGATTGATAATATCAAAAGAGGCGTTAAAAGCTAATTATTTAGAGCAGTACAACACTTGGATGTTTTAAAATGTTGCAAAAAAACTCGTAACAACGATTATCAATGCTGTAGTTAGGTTGGGTTACAAAATTAGGTGAATTAAAGTATGCTTACCGCGCTAATTGCTGCTTCTTTTGATTACAAACGTWACCTTTCGTTTTTTACCACATTTAAGCATTAATTAGGGGCCAAAAACCATACTTACTTTGCATATTTTTGATAAACCATTACACAACCCCTATATCGTTCCCGCCAACTAAGTCGAACTTGGCTACTGTTAGAAACAAAAGTAAAACATGGCGTCTGATTGTCATTCGTTATTGTAAATAGAGCAATCTTGTAATAAACTTAAAAAATGATGCACAACTACAAAAAACGACTGCATTTAAATATATATCTCACCGATCGATAAATCAGACTTTTTTAGCGTTTATATTTAATTTGGCCGCCTCGCAGCACGTATCAATAAAATAAAAACAATTATCAATAATCTTCCTGCAACTGTAGACGGAAATATGTATTGCGCAGGGTTGCCACATGTAGGTCTGAACGAAAACGACCAGTTGCCTGATTTTTTTAACTATGATATTAAAATTAACATGCAAATGATCCAAGTTTGTCTGTATATTCGCGAACTGTTATTTTCTCACATGATACAATGGCTAAAAGATGTGTTAAAATGTTCCAAGTTTGGTGGACTATTTACGAAAAAATAATCGCATTCTTGCAATTTTCGGCAAAGAATTCGTCAAAATAAAAATTATCCAATACAAAAATTGTAAATAATGAAAGAATAAACTTCTGTCTAGTCACTTTTTGATAGAACCTTAAAACTTCCAGAAAAAATGTGAAAAATTTCCTTTTTTTCCTTTGTAATTTTTCATTTCCACAAAAATAATCCAATTTTATTTTATTTGATTGAAAAAATCAAGTTGTTTCCAAAATATTCATGTTTTCCAGTTTAAAGCCTAAATCCACTAGAAAAAATTGTCATACTGAGTTCTGCTGGTGCCCATTTTTTTCGTTTGACATAATACTGTTCGATAAATTAAAGAAACCTGTTGTCACAGTTCAAGAAGAGAACAGTCCAAAAATACAAAAAGTTGGTTGAGGTGCAGACAGCACAGCATAGACATGCATTTTTTCAGTGATTGTTAATAAATTGGTAAAATTATTGGAAACTAAAAACTGATTGCACCATTCAATTGTACATAAAAAATTGTGGTTATTTTAGGTACAGAAATGTACAGAATGATAAATATGATAGTTTAAGTCTGGTTTGTAGTAGCATTGATAATAATACTTCAAGTGATAAACTGACTGTATTTGGACCTCTTAAAATGAATTTTAAGCTGAAACCATAAATTCTAGAGAAAGTTCAATTGGACCAAAAATATCTATATCCTAAGGGAAGCAAATCACATAACAAAACAAACACAAAAAAGTTATAATAATTTTTACCCACGCCCCTTCATTTAAACCTATTTATAAATAAAATTTTTAAATTATTCCTAGACCATCTTATTTATCACAAAGTTAGGTGAATGTATGTGATTTCATTTAATTATAGCTAGAAGTTTCAGAGAAAATGAATAAAAACCATGTTTGGGGACATCTTTAAGGGGCCATAACTCCTTTAGGAAGCAAATATGGATATAGATATTTTTGGTCCAATTTGGCTGCTCCAAGCAAAACACAGTAACCAACATTTTTAGCAAAACTGAGCTTTATGCATATATATACTGTGTTTATTCGCAACTTTTACGCTGGCAATGGCAGTTTTATCGTTTCTACTAACTGTTTTAGACCCATACACAAACACAGCATCTACAGTCTAGCTGGATTGTTCCCAAAATCAAACAGAGTATCTATATTGCTATTCTTACATTTTTGCAGTTCTGTGTATTTGTTTGGAGCAGCCGAATTGATTTGGAATTGTCCCTAAATCTATGTTTCAGTTTAGCCATCAGGTC
The DNA here is from genome assembly GCA_025024175.1 of Rhyzopertha dominica. Taxonomy (NCBI): domain Eukaryota; kingdom Metazoa; phylum Arthropoda; class Insecta; order Coleoptera; family Bostrichidae; genus Rhyzopertha; species Rhyzopertha dominica. The sequence continues at coordinate 24,611,182 of QCXZ01000086.1, read as the reverse complement.
ATGGGACACCCTGTAAAAATAGCAAAGGCAATTTGATTTATCAAAGCTGAAAACTTCTTAGGAAGTCTTGACCGTTCAACATTTGCTTAACTCAAGTGCGTCATGTTGCTGCTGCCTGCCAGAGTATGCTTTAACAATATGCGTTTTTATAAAATACACAAACTATTATACTAGAAATCTAGACCTACCTTTGGTGAACCTCTTCGCTGGAAGTATCTCATCTTTCACATTTCTTTAAATACTCAATTATCATGAGCAGTATTTTTCTAGTTTTGTAAAGAGGAATTATATTATATCAACAGAAAATAGCAAAAACCGTATATAACTATATTTCTTTATAACAGATAGAACATCCTTTTAAATTCATTGTTGAAAAAACAAATATTTTGACATTCTTCAATTAATTTGATTTAACTTGCATAATACTTAAGTTTGGTGGTGTTGTTACCTGCATCATTGTGTTTACACTTGCTTTTAATATTTAAAGAGTTATATATTGACTAGCATGGGTCGTTTTCATATTTTTATCAACATTACTACTATTTTCTAAAACTGCAATTTGTTCAAATCTGTGCAGATGTTACCGAAACTTGATTTTTTTTTTAAATGAACTACAACCATGTCACTCTCATTAAACCTTTACCACCAAAGAAACAGAAAGAAATCCCGAATTTGTAGAATTTTAAACTTACTGTAAACAAAAGGCATKTAAGCACAAGGCTTAAATACATATCTATTATCGTAAATTTCAAATAAATGAATAGTCACCCATAATTTCTAATATACAGCAATTTTCTAACCATCTCCTTTTGATGATTATACAAGGGTAATTATTTTTCGTTTTTATCAGTATTAGTAACTAGCTGGGCTAGAGCAACTGTTAATTAATAGTATAGTTTCTTACGGTTTTTGTGTTTTGAAATGCTCCTATGGATAAGTAGATATTGGCAGAAAAACTGATTTCATAAGAACACATAATTTTATAATTATTAGTCATACAAAAAAGCTGCAAAACCAAACTTGCAGGTAATAATAGTATAAGGCATACTCTGAGTTAGAACACAAACTTTTCTTTCATTTTAAATGGAAATCGGTAGTTGGGTAGGCCTATTTAAAAGTTTTTCTTCTCTTTACAATAATCAATTGCAGATGGAAAAAATCCACGTGTAGAAAACATCCCAAATCAATTCAGTTATTTTTGAACTTCTTTTATACCAAATCTAATGATTGTATCACAATTACAAATCTCTTCCCAAGTAACAGTTGCTTTAACTGCACTACTTACTAAAATATAGAGAGGAACATAAATAAAAATAACTCACAGACATATTGCTTATAAAACTTTAGATCCATCACTGCACTGTGTACTTACACGTAAGTAGTGATCAATCTTATAAATCAGACGATTAATAAGAAACCACAACAAGGGTTAAAATGAATAAAGTAGTCACATATTTTATGCCCATTAACTCCATGCTTTAGAATGATTTCCTTACCTTTATTTTGTTCCCTTTCATCATTATGGAACTCCAGGAATGTTTGTATCGCAAATATATAATTATTTGTATCACATCAAATATTAATTTTCTAATTTAAGTTACAATAAATAATTAATTTCTACCATATTTGCTTGTTGTAGTAGAAACATGGACGGTTTTGGTTATGCTTATCCAGCTGTTCAAAAATTTTCTACTTCAATTAATATTGTATATATAATAATTAATAGTTATTTTATCTACAGTTATAAACAGATTTAAGTGATGTTCATTGCAAGCAGAATAATTACATATACAGGGTCCGCCACCTAAAACTCCCCAGGCTCATATTTTCTTTATTTTTTTTACGTACAACCTTAAGTTATATGTCAAATTGTAGGTCTTTTTAAACTCTTTGAAAATAGCTTGGTGGGTGTCCAAAAAAATTTTTGCAGATTATCATATTTTGTGTTTAAAGTTATTTTTGTAAATATTTTTTAACCTTACCTCATATAATAAATATTGCTTCACAGTAGAATGCCTACTTTTGTCTTCTTCAATTTGTGTCAGTCGCCGCCATGTTCTTTAAATAGGGTTGTTCAGAATTTTTAAGTGTTAGTTTAGTAGCTTATTATGGTACAAGTTGTGCCTACATACCCATCGCTGCCCACAAAACCTAAAAATTTTAAGTAACTCTTAAATAAATCAAGTACAAAATTCGTTCTAAAGAGAGAGAGGCTAGGAAATGAAACCCCGTCACGAGGCTAGTAGGCGATGTAGAAAACCAAACTAGTCTCGCAGCAGGGTATTGTTTTTTAGCCTCTCTCTCTTTAGAACGAACTTTGTACTTGATTTATTTAAAAGTTATTCAAAATTTTGGGGTTTTGTGTGCAACGATGGGTATGCAGGCATAATTTGTAAATAAGCTACTAAACTAACACTTAAAAAATTGTGAACGGCCCTATAACAGAACATGACGGCGACTAGTTTTTCTTGTTTTTCACTAAGAAGGAGTAAAAATTACGCATACATGGTAATGACACAAATTGAAGAAGACAGAAATCGGCATCCAACTATGAAGCAATATTTATTATACGGGGTAAGGTTAAAAAATATTTACAAAAATTACCTTTATTTACAAAATATCACAATATGCAAAAAAAAATTTTGGACCCTCACCATGCTATTTTTAAAGAGTTCAAAAAGACCTACAATTTGACATATAACTTAAGGTTGTACCTAAAAAAACAAAGAAAATACAAGCCTGGGGAGTTTTAGGTGGCGGACCCTGTATAACTATAATTACATAGAACAGATTTGTGCACTTTGAAGATAAAACTGTTGAATTGGGAAGGTGGTGATGTAAAAATTTTTCATTCATATAACTGGGTTCTCAAATCTGTTATTCTTTGGCTTAGTGTTTAAATTTTTTTTACAAATTCAACTTTTTTTACAGTGAACTCTGCAGCATGGACAGTGCAGCTTGGAGAAAAACAGAGGCTTTGGATAATACTTACTAAGATGTAAGTTCAATTGTACAAAAAAAATAGATCAATGCTCTAACACAGTTTCTTGCTCACAGGGATATTGCCATCCAAATGAGAGAAACGACATTGAATTGACCTAACATCGCCTCAATGTAAGTATAATTGTAATTTTGAAATTGATTGTTAGTTTTCAGTATACTAATAACATACTCTGCTTACCTTTTGTGCTACAACATACGAAGTTGTACTGTAACCAAAGCCTGTTACATGGTGTTTCAAAACTAAGGTAGTTTACAACCTAACCACTTAATGCTGTGGGCTTGCTATGTCCAGTCGGGCACTTCAAACTGTAAAGAACAGAAAAACTGTATAGATCTGTGCCACAACTGTTTATGGGACAATTCTAATTAGCAATCAAGTTTATCAATCATCAACCACATCTCAATAATCATTCATTTGTAAATGTAAACTTGTAAATAGTATGATAATTACCTGTTTTATAAAAAAATAAATGTTTGTAAGTTATAACTTATTATGTATCCTAATATTTGTTAAATTTAACATTTTTTATTGGTATATTATATAATTGTACTATTTACTTCAACTGGTCCTGATTTTAAACATACCATGGTACCTATTTATCAAATGCTTAAGGCCATTTAAAATGTACCAGCAATATTTAGGTATTGATATAATAATTACATATCTGGTAACACTGCCGGCACATTCAAATGGAATCGCTGGGTACGTTAGCATTGGCATCTGACAATTGCCAGTTAGTATCTGGCAATTGCCAGCTAACATCTGGCAATTGTCAGTTAACATCTGACAATTGCCAGTTAAGATCTGGCAATTGCCAGTTACTATCTGGAATTGCCAGTTATTATCTGACAATTGCCAATTACTATCTGGCAATTGCCAGTTAACAACTTTTCAGTTCCTTGTATAAAATATAAATTGTATTTTATTTTTATTTTTGCTTGGCCCTTCAGAGCCATCGTACTTTTGAAATTAAAACTACCATAAACAATTTTCTGCCACCTCGCAAGGTACCATGAGCTGTAATACTTTTGTTCTGGATATGCTTATGCACCTCTATAGAAATTTCCATTTCTAACATTTAGTTTAATTATTCATTATTTTTGGTGGCACACTAGCATAATGTTTTACTTGCGATCTAGCTGGAATTTATTTCATACATAACAAGTTCTTTAAATCTTACATTGTCCCATGCAATTCAAACAATCCTGAATAGTCTTTAATAATACACTATGCTTGAAATTGATAAATACTAACATATTTTTTTCTATTCTTCACAGGTTGACTATGATTTGGAAGCGCTTCAACTGAAGATTTCGCATTGGAATCTGAAGGTACGAATTTTATCTTTTAAACAAAGTGGACATATTTACGAAATCAATTCATTCAAATTCCACACAAATTTGCCAAGCAACCAAAAATATACTTCTCCAATCGAAGAAATCTTATTCCTCCTACCAATTTCGTTTGAATTTAAGTGTTACTTTGCTGAGGTGAAGTAACACTTACTGATTTGGCTTTAGAAACGTAAAACAGTTCAGCGTAACCTAGGAGTCAAAAAAAATTTGTAAGAGTATCACCGTAGTAGTTGCAATAGTGATGTATCCATTGCTCGTGGCTAAAACACGTTAGTGCATGTCTACTTATCAATAAAATCACGATTTTTTCGCTTGTAATCTTACAATACTGGTCCTGCTCAAAATACAGGGTTCTAARTTGTTCAAAGCGGAAAAATGGATAAAAACATGCGAATGACAAGAAAATCATTATGAATAGGTCAATTGCGTGGCTTGCATTTAATATAAAATGGATTTATTTGAATCACGAWTAGGGGTAGGTTATGTGCGGTAAAACACCGCATAAAACAAGTTTTCTTACCATAAACAACGTTAAATATCCTGATTACTGGTCATATTAATCACTATTTCGTAATTTTCTTGAACGGATTGTGAAGATTTACGGCTCTGATACAGTATTTCTTCTAGAAATATAGCAAGTGACGCTTTCGACTCCGCGGTCGGTAATATCGATATCTACACTGAGATAGCGTCTTTTACATATTTCATAATAATTAACATAGATTTTTCACAAAATGCATAAGGAAGACTATTAAAATCGCATATTTCAACGAACGTCTTAGGTGATCCGACACTATAATAAAAAAAAAATAGCTAAATCGCAATTTTGTCAGCTTGCGACTCGCCGACCAATTCGCGAATATGTAACTAAATTTTCAAACGTTAGGGTGCGTGCAGAGTAACGCGTTGAGCGGCGAGTAGAGCGGCGAGTCAAGCAGAACGTAGAATGGAGCAAAGAAACGAGTGTTCATTGTGAGGCGGTTGTAGTCGCGCTCAGAGTGCCTCAACAAAAGCACGTAATTGCTGCTTGTTCGGATTCGTCCTTCAAATTTTGGTACCTAATTATGCGCAAAAATAAAAAAAAAGATTTGGGGTTCACCCCATTAACAAAGCAAGGGATAAGTTTGGTGAATTTCGTCACTTATACAGAACGCTTATCCAGCACGTATCTATTGTGATGTTGTCCATCCCGCTGATCCCACAATGGGGTGCGAATGAAGACAAGGTTTATTAAATTTTCAATATTCATGCTTGTACCGTTGGAATTAAAAATGACACTGAAAAAGCACGACCGTTGCAAAGAGTCTAGCGGCGAAATTCGACAAGTTCGAACGCACAGCTAGACTCGCCGCTCGAATCCACAACGCTTCTAGGCACTATGCACGCTCCAATTAAATACACATGTTTGATTTTGCCGCGTTGCTGGACTCGCCGCTTTACTCGCCGCTCGACGCGTCACTCTGCACGCACCCTAAGATAGGTATTATAAGGCAATCTTACCTACACTTCAAAATTCTCAGCTTCTTCTTGCTTATTTCGCAGTTTTTCACGGCGAATATTGTCCATTTTCCATGGAAAATTGTTCGGCCGCTGGACGCAACACGGCCGTCAAGCACTCGCTGGAAAACTGACCAAATAGCCTCGCATCCCAACAAAAAAGTTACTGTTCCGTTTTCTAGAACAATTTGAATTTTCCCCGCGAATTTGTATGAAAAATGCTAAACAGTTGTTTAAAAGGCATTATGAAGTCGTAAATGGTTGCATTGCCGTTATAGATATTAAATATGGGTTTAATTCCTTTGGCAATCATGGTTAATTTAATTTTTTTACATTTCAGAAACGGATTTTGGCCCAACAGTGCTTTGGTGGACAGCCTTCTTGGTGGTTTTGTGTATGGTTTTTCTGTAATTATTTGAATTGTACAAGAATTACTTTAATTATGACAATTAAATATGCAAGTAAACATCTGTAGTTTTTTATTTTGTTGAACTTTTTCCCAGTACACTGGCATATGTCATCATTTTCATGGTTGTGTTCAGGTATCTCAGTTTGAGCATCAAAACTCTCAGCCTGTTGCAATCATATGGAATCCATGAAGATTGATGCAAAAAACTTAAAACTTGACCGGTCAAATTTTGAAACATGCATAAATTACTTTTTGTAGTCGGGAAGCAAATAATTGTTCTTATTTCAACAAAATGAGATTAAAGAATGAAAGGATAATTTACTTTCTCCATTCATCACATGGATGAATTATGAAAAAGCTATAGTTGGGAAAAATTTGACAATTTGCTCTATTTCAATGTCGATGGCAAAATACTACCATTTTTTACTCTAAGAAAAGTTGCTCACCTAATTGCTCCATGTCTTCCTTTAAAGTTATCTGGAGTATTATCAATATTATTAAAAAACAAATTAGTTCATCCTGAGCGGCCACTTAATTTTTAAACTAGTCCCATAAACAAAATCTAGTGGTGTGAGGTCTGGAGATCTTGCAGGGCAATTATTAGGACTACTGTGACCAATGCTCTGGAAACCTTTGGTCCAAATGTTGCCTACTAAGGAAATGTGCATGAGCTCCATTGTACTGATACTACCTACATTTGCTGAAAACGCCATATTTCACAAGATCTGTTTTATGACCCATGTATAGCCAAAAATGCTTAATCTATACTCCATTTTTTTATTTGTGGTACAATTGAAAATCGAATATATAACATTCCCATTAACCACTAGGAAAGACTGTATGCAGTAAATAAGGAATGAGTTTCAAAATTTAAATCTCGAATCTATATGAATTTGTTGCTCAGATGCGAAAAATGTGTAAAAATTCAAAGGCATCAATTTGAAAATTTACTGAAATTATTTTATTTTTAGCTTATAGTGGCTATTATCGTTGTCTGAATATTCAGAAAACGCTATTATCTAATGGTTATAGCCTTTTTTTGTCAATCATTAGTAAGTTTTATTGTCTGCACATTTGGGTTGATGTATCCAAAGTTTTGAAGTTTGCATCTTTTGAAATAGACACCCTTGTACAAAGTTGTCCTTTTTAATGATGAGTAAGTAAAATCATAAAAATAGGGGGTTTTTATTAAAAAAATATAGTTTTTAACAGTTAATTAGTTTATTTCTCTCCATAAATGTATATATCATTATGGAAATAGACTTGGGATACGTGAAACGCATATTGCCCATCTCACATGCAACATTTATTTCACATGCTGCATTTCATTCACGTGAGTATCATTGTTGTCTCTTAAAATGAGTTGAATGGGTCGAAAACAGAATAAAAAAAGTGTAACGTTAGTTGGTCAAAAACCATCAATTATATCAATCCCATTGTAATTTTTGGGATGTTCATCTGAAAATTACAAAAACTGAAACCTGAGAAAATTGTCTGTATATGACATTTCCAAAAATTTGTGATTATCTGTACAAGAAGTAAAAGAAAAGATACATAGCCTTACTATTAATAAAGAGAGCAAGACAACTAAAAGTAGTCAGGCAGCAGGGGAAAATTTTGTGGTGAAAAATGGGAGTTCTATAACGTCATATATTGATGGATCAACAAACTGACTCATTCAGACGTACTTATACATTTATATTGCCATGGAACTTCTTGCTGCTGGAAATTCCAATTGTACTCCTTTTGCTGCTAAATTTCTTCAAAGATTAGAGTTATGTTGTAGCCTAAACATCGAAAGCATAAAAAAAAACAAGTGTACTTTGTTTATGAAAATTTTATTAATATGTGTTACAAACATGGATGCTAACTGAAATTTCCGTTTATTTTGTATTCAGTAAAACTATAATAGTGACATTTGGTTAATGTAACTCGGCTTCTTCTTACACCTGGTGGGTACAGTACTGTCAGATTACAGTTGCGGTCTCTAGAATGCCATACACTCCTAGTCACCTGGGTTTGTCAAATAAATTGACCACTTAGTTTTAAGGTCATGTGCTATGTCTCAATATTTTTGTTTTAACTTGCATATTTACATTTATAATTTCCTTATGGTTTGGTTTGTGTTTATATTTTTGTATGTTATTTTTCTTCTTGTGTTTATATTTTTTGTATGTTATTTTTCTTGTGTGCTTATAGTTTTTTTGCATCTTAGTTTTCTTCTTTTGTTTTCTGTTTATATATTTCTTTTATCTTGTTTATGTGTCCTATAATAGTTTTTAGTTTTTTTAGTTTCATTATCCAAGGACGAATTGCAATTTTTCTCTTTTGTGACTCTTTCTATGATGGATTATGGCACTCCCTTAGCTTAGGCAGGAACCTATAAATTTATTACAACAAAATCCTTTAAGTCTATATAATTATCATATTTGTCACCTCTACTTAAAGGTGGTGACCCTACTGATGTTGCTAATTATTGTCCTTTCAATAAATATAAAATTTCGTTAACCTCAAAGTTCTTCTCTATCTCAAAAAAATTATTCCAAATCAGCACGGCTTTCTCAATGGGCGTTTTACTATTACTACCTAACTGTTTATTCTGAATTTATAATTTCTCATTTAAATAATGGAGTTATAGTAGAATCAATTTATACACCCGCGCTTTTGCTTTGGTTAATTTGACTTGCTTTGTAGAAAGCTTTATGCATATGGAATTGTTGGCTCACTTTTAGCTTCGTTCAAGTTTTATCTTGGTGATCGTAAGCAAATGGTAAAGACTAAAGGGTTCACTTCTGATCCTATTGAAATTCTGTCAGGTGTAGTACAGGGTACACGTCTTGGACCACTCCTATTTTTAATGTACATAAATGATGTTTGTAATCATATACAACATAGAGAAATTCTGTAATTTGCCGATGATATGAAACTATTTAGAGCTATAATAACCACAGATGATGTATGTTTGTTTTAAAATGATATTGACATATTTCTGAACTGGTGTGAGTTAAATGGTCTGAGTTGTAACTCAAAAAAATGCTTCTCTATAAGATTGGGACATTTGAGACTGGAGAACCATTAGAGAACGTTGAACATATTTGTGATTTGGGAGTCATTTTTGAGTCTGGAATGACCTTTAAAGCACATATTGAGCATTTAGATATTAAAATTCATAGTAAGGTTTACTTCATAAAAAACGACTAATATTATTTGAGTACTCTATTTCTCTTTTATTTACTCAAAATTAACGTATACTTCAATAATATGGAGACCTCATGAATTAGGTTTGATAAGAAAAAACCGCTGCAAATTCAATCAATACTTCCACATCCAATTGTCAAAATGATATTTACGTTTTTATTTTTTATACTATACGATTAGTAATCAGGTTYTGAGTATTTTTTCTTTCTGCACATTTTTTCTAAGACAAACAGTCCTCGTGATATTAGCAAAAATATATAAATTTTAAAATCGATTTTTTCCAAATAACTTGAAAATTATTAACTTAACAAAATAATTACAAGAGTGCTTTCTGATCAGAAATTTAAAAAATTATTTTTTTGGAAATATTTCGAAAATGTCAAAATTTTGTATAAATTTTCTCAGACACTTCTTGTGAGAAATTTTATTTCCTATCTGATGGTATTTTCATTTTTTGAATATATTAAATATATTCGGAGATATTTAGGAAAAGCCGTTTTCTTTAAGTGACGCTTTTTTGCTAATATCTTCTAAACAGTTTGCTGCACCGAAAATTTATAAGTGCGAATAATACTCGCATTTATACTACTAATCATATACTAAAACGACAAAAAAATAAAAATTTGCAAAAAGGGTAGTTACCCCCCAATTTCGCCCCCTTCCCGATACCCTACTTACCCCACAAACAATAGGTCACTTTGGGTAGTTGAGATTTATATGTTTGCCAAATTTCAAGTTCATATATTAAGTCTTTTGAAAGGTATCGTGTCCACAAACAAAACCACAGACAAGAAATTTGTTTTTTTTTTGCGTTTTCGACCATTTTAAAGCGAATGAGCAAATAAAAATTTTTATCACGATACGATACTTCCCATCCGTTGGATGTGGAAGTAAAATAAGTCCAAAGTAGTTCTGGAGTATAAATGAATTTTGTATATTGAGATTCCAATCATTACATTAGTTTTAAAAAAACAATTTTGTTGTTTTTTCTATGTATTTGGATATCTAAATTATATTTTTGTTGTTTGCTTTTGCATAACCGCTACATATTCATTGTATATTATATGTTTTGAATGGGCTGGCCCTGTTGATACGAGAACAAATAAAAAAATAAATCTAATTTTATGTGGATAAGTAGTGAGCATACTTTAAATGGAAAATACAATAGAGTTAGTGTTACTAATCAAATGTTATAAAGTACAGAAATAATCAAGCAACTTGGTGTTGTACTGGATAATCAACTGAAGTTCATCTGGCATTCTAATTTCATATGCTACAAAATATCTGAAAAGGACGTGTATTCATATTATCTGTATGCTAAATAAAGAAATTATTATTATAACTCCCAACTACAAAATGTGATGTATTATATGGTAAATTTTATTTACAATTACAACTTCTTGTAGCAAACAGCAGTGATATTAGTTGTAAAAGGTACTTACCCAATTATTGTCTTTCAGATACTGATAAAATCACATATTGTGTGCGTTTCCATGTTTTTCTTAACTCATTTGCTGTAATAATTGACACAAATATGATACCTGTATTTAAGTAATGACATTGATAAAATCTGTAAAAAAAAGTATCGATACTTTACTAGTATCAAAGTATCTTTAGTGTCCTTAGCCATTTTTCTTGCGGAATGGGAGTTGGCAGAAAATTAAACTCAGTTGTGCTTCAATACCATGTTTAATAAAACTGTATTCAATACTTTCATGTATCTACAATACAATCTGACTATGACATGTTTACAGGAAATATATTTACGTACATCAAAAGCTAGAACAGATTTCCATAGCGTGTTTGTGCGCTGAAATACTGCAGAAATAATTTTCACACTGTCAAAGTACAAATATACATATTATTACGTTGCACATTTAAAAAATATAGTTGCTATTGCATTTGAATTACATAAAAATAAATAAATAATGTACACATGAAACACATTTAATGATAACCATTATTTACACTGGCAATCTAGGATAAACAAAAAATACCACTGGAAAATATCAAACGCCCATCAATAAACTCTCCCTACAAATAAGTTCTTTGGTTTAGTAATCTTTGTGATGAGAGCCCTTGAAAATTGAAGCATATACAATTTGCACTTGGAGCATCTCTTAAGGTATATGACAAATAGATATAGTCAGTCAAATGCAATACGATTTGAACAGGAACACAACGGTTTGGGCTCTGATATTATTATAGAACATTTTTTTTGCTAGAACTTAAATGCAACGAAAAACAACGAACGCTAAGCMAAATTTAAATGGCCTTGCCTATTCAGGCAACATATGAACGAAACTTATTGGGAMCATTCCGACACGGTGTGGTTCATTTTCCACCATTCCTTCCATCCAGTTGTCGTCGTCCGTGTGCTCGTTAGTAACAATGATAATTTCGCCTTCTTGGAAGGACAGCTCATCATCATTATCCGCAGCACAATCATACAATGCCCTGCATCTCCTCAGGCCTCCGCCATTCGATGCGAACGACTGGCGTCCAGGAACCGAACAGGGAGATGAAACGGAGCCCGTCGATACTGGACTCGACACCATTCTGTGTGTCGGTGAATCAGAAGCCTGCATTGGGAAAATAATGTAAAATATTATGGTGCCTATTTAGTTGTGTAAAGCCGTGTCCACATTAGTAAAAAGAATAAAAGATAAAATCTAGGTAGAAAAAAGAATTTTTAGAATATCCGTTCAATTATCTAAAGGTCTCTTGACAAGATTTTTTTCGTTAGTTCCCATGGTAACAGCACTACAAAGCAAAATAGTCTTGAAACTTCTATACCTTTCAAACGTCTCAACCAAATTTATAGACTTGGGACTCAGAGTTCCAAAAGGGATTAATATTAGAGATAAATTGTTTTAAAACTTTCCTCGATCTCTCAAAAAATTTAAACAGAATTATAATTTTTCTCACTTAGTTTAGTAGGCTATTATGTGAGAAAAACCATGAGGTTAATTTTTGTGTGCGTTTTTGTGGATGCGGCTTGAGAAATTCACACAGTATTGGGCATAAGCAGTACAAATTTTTTCCCAATAATTTGACCGCCGTATAAATTGCATGGAATATACAGGAAGTTTCTAAACTAGACATGACAAAACAATCTTATGTCTTCCAAAGCATCGGATGTCTCTAAACATCCTGTATATAGTACAATTATAAAACTAATTCATCAAAGGAATAGAGAAGTTATATAATAGAGTTTTGGGGAGTAGTATTGTAACTTTCTATGAATTTCCGGAATGAACAGATTTAAATGAGCTGAGAACACATTCTGGGCATATTGGAACAATTAAAATCTGTTAATTCTGGTTTTTTGTATGGCGGAAATATGCATAAATAAGACACTAAATGCCACAATACACACTGCAAGAGATTGTGATATAAGCTGGCAAAAGAAAAAATGTAAAATGTAGAAGCTCACGCCATTGACATGCGACAACACTACAATATTTTTACCATAACTGTCACATCACTCTCCTCTGCACAACTTTCCAAATGATATTTTTCTTTCCTCTGCAAACCAATTAAGCTCTAGTTTTTATTAAAAACCAATCTGGTTAAAGAGTTAAAACCTTTTAACCCACATCTTGACTACTTTCAGGGTGAAATGACACCATAAATTAACAACCAAAAAAATAATGAAGTACCTACCCTTCTAGGGGGTGGTAACGGGTTGCCGCCAGCGTTGTCTAAATCGGACGCTACTGATGATATGCTCTCGGTAGAACGCCCATTGGAAAGACGATTGCCCGGAGCCGGGCTCGGTGCTGGAGGAGGGGGATTTTGTGGTCTCTTAACAAACCCCATTTTATCTGAACCTTTACAGTCGGCGGGTATGACTAGTTTACTACCTGTAAAGAAGTTGTTTGCTAAATGCATATCTAATAGCATGAGGGGGTACCCAAAAGAAACAACTAATTTTTTATGGTGGTACAACTGTTTTATGAACAATGGGCGGCAATAAAATTCTGCTTTTTACTCGAAAAATTGAATAGAAATTCTTGAAATGTTAAAAACAGCGTACAAGGACGCTATGGGGAAAACTCAAGTGTTTGAGTGATTGGGGTTGGGTGACTAGTTTTGCCATCATGACAATGCCCCTGCCCACAGAGCCCTGCCTGTATGACAATTCTCAACCGAAACTGGTATGATCCCTCCATACTCGCCTGACTTTGCCCCATGCAACTTTTTTCCTTCAAATGAAGAGACATGAAAGGAAAGGAAGTGGGGAGTACTTTGAAGGGGATTGAAGGTGTGCTTAAAATGTGAATAAATAGTTTAAAAAAAAAGGTCCAGTTACTTTTGGGTACCCCCTTGTATGTTATCATGTTTAATAAGACACTACATTATCATACAATTAATTTAAGGCTCAATGGGTATAATGAGAAGCACTAAAAAAATTAATAAAAAGAAATTCTTGTGAGCAAATTTTGTTCAATAATGTTTTTCATATCCGTAATTCCAGGTGAGTTAAAAAGAGACACTCAATATTGTTTTCTAGAAATTCATAGAACATTCTGGAAAATTCATCACCAAACTAAGGAACCCTTAAGCGTGGGAAATTGCGATGCACAGATGTCGAAATGTTTGGAAAGTTTTGTACAGGTATATTGAAAATACAGCCCAACATTTTTTTTAATGACTGCATTTGCAGTAATTACTTAACAGACAGACAATGTTACAATAAAAATAATAAATTAAATTTGTTCTTGGGCCTTACCTATATGTATCACAGATCTACCGGAATTGGAATCACTACTGGGCGATCGCTTGTGCGTATGACTTAACGTGTGGTAACCAGCATTTACAGGATCTGAAGGGGTCCTGCTGTGACTGCTCGGCAAAGTGCCGTACATCATGGAAGACCCCTGCATAGCACCTGTGGGGGGCGGTAAAGGGGCCACTCGCTTTTTTAAGCTACCATGAACATTAGCTGAAAATGTGAAAAATGAAAACAACTAAACCCATGTGCTGTTCCACTTTTGCTACCTATGACAGGCTTCCTCGACTGTGGGGGTGGAGGAGGTGGCATTTGCCTGCTATTATTATTGGGGCTGCTTCCCGATTGTAGACTATCACAGGTAGATGATCGAGACCGCAGTGTGACCGGTGAGTCACCTCCAGTGTAACTTGATGGCCGAGAACGGCTTTTCTTTTCTGGTGTAAGTGACCCGTTCTGGAATGAGGATTGGCTTTGTAAATCTCAAAATGTTATGGATTCATAGGTGTTTACCCTGTCGTCAATGATAGTTTCGTCATCAGAAAAGTCTGTTGACCCATCATCGTGCGACAGGTTCCAGTCGAAGTTAACATTATCGAATAAATTCTTCTGTCGATTGACTGCATTTTGAAGCTAAAAGAATACACCTGCAAAATCACTTCGCAAGCTACGAAAATACTCACCAGCTCCTGGCAAGTAAAGTGCTTCAAATCTTGAGCAATGTCCAGTGGTGTTTTACCCTGAGAATTTCTTAAGGACGTATCGGCGCCGCTTCTTAACAGTAACTTCATGCACTCGACTTTGTCATACAGAGCGCACAAGTGAAGTGCCGTGCTGCAAGAAGTGGCATTTGCCGAAGATGCAGCTGTCACCTTGTTGATGCCTTGGGATGACATGTTTTGAATTAAAAAATCTACTATGGGTAACGTTCTTCCAGTTTCGCGGGCAATGGCACGGTGTAGGGCGGTTTCTTCAGTATTCTGGCCAAATACATTATCAACTCGGGCAGTTAAAGATTGCATCGTGCTTACCGATGATGGTAATGGAGCGGACAGGTCCACATTTTCGGCAAAGACCTGCAATAGCAGCGTCAAGTTGCCAGTATTAACAGCCTCTTCTAAATAGCACAGTTTTTCGTGTTCGCTCTCACACCTTTTTTCTGCGTAACGTTTCTCGACATATTTTGCCCTTATAAAGTTAAATCGTTCCTCCCTAAAGAATGAAATTAACTTTTGGATTAAAGAGTAATTTCTGATAGGGAATGATAGATACGAAAAACAAGAGAAGAGTGAAAGGGTCGGGACCAAACTTACAGTAAATGAAGTGTAAATAAAAATGAAGACAACTAATATGGTTAGAGGAAGAAGTAAAGAGTTCACTGGTACCAGAACATTAAAAATAAGGAATAAAAGATAATAGTTTGCACTGCAGCTACTTCTAAAGTATGTTAGAAGAGTTCTTGAGAAAATTATAGAGGGAAAGACACATGGAATGGGAAGACATGGTTCTACAAGACTCACAGAAGTACAAAGTACAAAAAGTAATCTTTAAGACTTACATTGTACTAGATGGAACTGGCTTATCTCCAAATGGTAACTGGGCCTCCATAATATCGTTGAACGTCTGATTTGTCATAAAGCGTGCGAGTAAAAGTTGACTAGTACCTATGTTATCGAGCTTCAAGGATTGTATACGTGATATGTGGACACCCAGGTCCCTGTGTATGCCTGAGCATTCAATGCACACGATTATCCCGAAATTCGTGGACAACCATGTTGCATCTGTTGGAAAGTTGAGAAAAATCAACGTTCAGTCTTGATCATAACTGTTTCTGAGCCACAATAATTTGTCTCGTGTCTGTACATCAAAAACAAATCGTTTCTTGATTTTTTTTTGAAAAAGTTTTTAAAATTACATTTTTCATCATCCGTCGGTGGCAATGACAGTGGTTGTAATTACACAAAATAATTATTGATGGTATAATATAAGAAATAAAAGCGTAAATGTCATTTTGCCAATTTGATGTGAAAGTATTGATTTTTTAAGGACTAAAAGTTCAATTAAAAATGAGGGTCTGTATTATTACCCCAATGCATGCCACTGGTGCTTTTAAAAATGACAAGTTACTTGTTTTTATAATAATTTATATCGTAATAATTCCCAAATTTAAAGTTGATATCTTTTTAAAATTTGATTAACACTTCTTATATAAAAAAAGACGTTTCATAAATTGTTTTTTATTTGAAGTTTTTAAAACAGTGTTTTCCACCACCGGTCAAACGTTGTCGGTGTATTTCGAAGACACCCTGTAAAACACTTACCATTTTGGGAGTTACAATCACAGCAATGGTCGTTGCCCGGTGTACGCTGTATGAAGCGGATTATGGTTTGCTGCAGCTCGATTAAGCTGTGGTTACTACCTGTCTTACTACTATCATCAAATGCTTTCATTAGCGCCATCTCTTTACAGTTTACCAATACCGACATCCAAGCGTGTTGGTCTGATTCGTCTTCAGCTTGGAAGTGATATATGCGGTTACCTGAAGGCAACGAAACATTTCATAGGTGGAAGTTTATAATAAAATCAATCAACTTACATGAAATTAGGTCGAAACCTCTTTTGTCATCAGGTACTATTTTGATCTGACATGTTAGCAAATTAATGTGTGTTGGTTCTTTGTTTTCATCAGCATGGCATATGTCTAAGAACCCTTCAGCCTTTACTATGCACTTCCTTTTTTGCCACACTCGACGCATTTTCCCCTCAGACTTTTTCAGCAAATACCCTGTTCTTGTTACACCGTGGTGTTTATCGCCTTGCAGCTGATGAAGTGAGTATCCACCGGTGCCTTTATCAGTTGCCAGCCCTACCTAGAAAAGACAAGGATACAGGTTTCTAAAAGAAATTTACCAAATCATGCTAAATTACCTCTTTTTCTATACTAGGTGCACTGCGAATCAAATTTCTCAAGTCCGTAAGCTTCCGACGTTCTTCATCTTGCTTCTGCTTGATTTTTTGTAGTTTAACACTCAAATCAGCAACATAATTACCAAAATGTTCAATTGTTTTCAAGCCATCTTGAAAATAACTAGAAAATACTCAGCAGTTTAAAATTAGTTAACGATATACTATAGATACATACTTTGTCTGGGCGTGATAATATTCAACCAGATTTTGGAGTAGATCAATTCCCTTTTTCATCTTGATCTCGTTATATTTTATGAGGTACTGTGAAAAACAAAAAAATAAAGCACAGGTTACTTTGTGGAAGTTCATTCCAACAATCACTGTCTTTTTCCACTTTATTCAAAATTTGACATGACCAGTTTAACAAATATATTTAAACTCTGTACAACAAAATTATTTCACATTTAATGATTGTCAGCAAATATAAATATCGGTTTCATTTGTTGCTTTTTTCATGTTTAACATGGCAGGAACGAATTGATTGGAACATGCAATTTATTTATTCAGGCAGTAAACAAAAGAAAATTATTTCATGTTCGGCAAAAGAAGAAAAGGATTATTTCACAGCAACATTTTATTTAACATGGAAAAAGGAGATTATTTATTTTGTGGACAATACTCTTACCTCACACATTTGCAGTTGAAATAGCCGTCTTTCCTTTTCCATCTCATCAGCGATCTCGGCAGGTGTGACCTCTGTACGTATAAAACCTGCTTCTTTGGCCTGCTGTTTCTTTTCTTTTTCAATTTTTACGTACTTGCTTTCGTARTCCTTCCATGCCTTATCAAATGGTCTCTTGAGGTCTCCTTTTACGCCCCTTAAATCTCCTTTCAAAAGGTTGTCCAGTGGGAACATAATTATATTGTTTAAATTTAGCATAAGCGTCTTCATGAGGGCGGATAGTTCCTTCGTAACAACAGAGAACTTTACAAAAGCGGCACCTATGTCATCCTCTCTATCTTTCGAATTGGCATTGTTACCTATTCGTTCTAAAGCTTTGGCGAATGCCATTTCATTATCGACGTGTACTAAAAGAAATGTTTATTACTACGGCTTCAAGACAAAAACGAGGAGGCTTACATAGTCCTGATGTGTGTATGGCCTTAATGGCCTTTTTCATCTTAGTCAGCCCATCGCGATCAAAATCGAGTGACTAAAAGCAAACAAGAGGTTAGTTATTGACTTTAAACATAGGGTAATACATTATTCACTAGTTGACACCACTTTAGTTTATCATTATGGAAATGCCATATCAAGTTCTCCATCCATGTTTCCTGTTTTATACAGGAAGTGTCATGAAATGTAAAGAGCAATAAAAATGCATTGAGCCTGGTCCAGTAAACAGTTGATTTGATTACCAGCCAAAAAATAGCTGGGCTGTCCAATATAAAATTACATATGCACACTCACTACATCCGTAAATTACATAATAAAATCGCAATTAACGAAAATGAAGCTTGTGAAAGTCGCACAGAACATAATAAGTAAAAGGGAAAGTAAGTATATATAATAATGAACAAACCTCCTCAAGAGTATTTATAGTATTCCTGAACTGTGGCATGCGGGACACGAAATTTGATGTAATTGGCGAACTGTAATCATCTCTGGTTTCCTCCACAAATTCCGAAATGCTAACTAAACCAGGCATGATGTGTATTTTTGTGGAAATACGTCAAAGTAACATCAGTTTTCACTTTTATGTGCTGGTCCTATCCTTCGAACAAAATAACACGTCATAGCACACCTGGCGATGCAATCAATGTCAGCCTATATTACTCATTTATATTACTACAAACATATTAAAATTAACCAGTTGCTTATTGATATTTTGCATTGTCTGTCTAAAAACGATTGTTTTCACAACAGCACAGTGCACAACACTTTAGGTTCTTAAGGTAGGTACCAACATAACCATTCATCATGGTTGCAAGCAAGATTGCCAAACTTGCGTAGTCATATTTACTAAACTTACTCAGAAATAGAGACGTTAAACAAATATTTTCGCCCCGCATTCTAGCATTAAGTATATTTTATTGCAATCTTAAGATCTTTACCGTTGATGGCATTAAATCGGCAGGGAATCATTTGTAACTTCTTAATGAATGTGGCAATGCCGCAAAACAACCAACGCTCTAGGGAATTCAGCATTAAATTGCGCGCGGTGTTTTTAAACTAGTAATCGCGCAGAATTAGGTGACGTTCAAATTTTGCATGGTATAATAAAAACCCGCAGCGTAAGCTGCATATTGAATTACTTTTGCAATAATTCCTGTAGCGACAATGTACATTTAATACCCGTGTATACGTTTCGTCTTTCATTTTCTAAATATCGCGCATATTCATATTGGATGTTTGTTTAGTAGTTTTTTATTAACATATATTGATTCTCTTTGCGTAACCGTATAATTTGGAGTAGAGCACAGACTGTCACGATTCAAAATGTGTAAATAAAGGGCACCCAACTGTTTTAAACTGGGTTAGATTCCTTTATTAGTTTGAGGCAAGTCAGCGCCCGAGCGAGCGTGTTTTTCGTAAATATTTGCGAGTAAACAGGGTAGTCATTTTTAGATGGATGTTTGCACGTGAATTCTTTTCAAGATAAGGTGATAGAAATATGCAACATGAACAGCTTTAATAGCGGGGAATGTGAGGTATTCTTACATATAATGTCGTAGCTCCTTTTCGAATTGCTAGCTGTGTATTATATCGACGTTCGACAGGTTCCGAAGAGTCCGCTTTGCTTTTTTTGTTTTTCTCCTGCGTATTCAATAAGGCCCGGCGACGACAACAGGGGTAAACAAAAACGACGCCGTATTATAAGACGTCGCCAGAAAAAATATTTTTCTCCTGGAAGCCCCAGCAAAAGTCGTCGAGGTGAGTTGAAGAATTAAACTCAAACCTCGGTTTAGCTTTCAGCTTTTACGCGCCTTGTATTCTGCCGAGCGCATGTAGTTATAGATCAGTCAACTCCTACAAATATCGACCGTACATTCAGTTTTATTCAGGAGCACAGAAAATAATAACAGCGTTAAATGATATTATGTAACACAATGTGTTTTCCTAAGGAATCCGCGGTCGGTGTCGCATGACCATCAAGGATGTCTTGAACACGGTGGTGCAGCCGCACTGGCAATTCGTTCAAAGGCAAGTAACTTGAGCTTTCAGCAGGAAATTTCTGTTCCAAACGAGCGTCTTCAGCGTCGGTTGTCTTGCGTGTGGCATGCCMGACGCTCGACCGCGTGTTTTTCAGTACACCGCTTCAGTCTGCATGTGTTGCACGCTGTGTTAACAAGCTCATCTTCTGTTCAGATCTCTGAAGATGGAAGACAAAGTCAGGAAGATCAGTTGCTCCAGTTCAGATGCTCCATCACCCATTTTGCTCAGGAGGAGACTGAGTGCCCCGGAGACTGTCATGAGAAAGTGAGTACTACAACGAATTTTGGGGCTGTTTTTTTTGGTTGTTTTGATATGACGCTCGCGTGTATTGCTTAATGGAATGCAATGAAAAAGCGATATGTATCAATTTATGGACGATGTTGGGTTAATTTGAACTTTAAACCCCGTTTTATTGCTAAAAACAGATGCAAGAATATCAATCTGTTTTGATTTAAGTCTAGCGTGAAATGTATGACGTGTGGTAGTAATTTTATTCAACTGTTTTAAGAAAATTTTCGAACAAGGTAAAGGTTTATATTTATAGCTTGTCACCGTAATTTCGTAAACATACCCTTGACATTCCAAGAACGATCGCGTTCTTATTTGGATTATTCAGATGTTTTCGTGCTAGATCATCTCATCGTATTATCTCAAATGGTTGGGCTTTTATCCCTAATTTTCTTAGTTGGTGCTCGCAACCCGCAGTGACGATAGTCTCAGAGGGAGGTCCGCGACTAAAAATACTTGGGAAAAACGCGGCAGCTATGTGACTCATGGAAAACTAATCTGAGCACTTCACCCCTTTTCTTTAAATCGATTTCTCTCACCATAAACCCACACGCACGATCTGGGTGCCCTGGTAAGGTCATTTTGTGCTAATTTTTCGTCCAGCGCTTTTGGCTATCGATTCCCGTCTTTGCTTCAGTGCCGTGATGCACGGTTATTGTTACAGCGTTATGTGCAAACATATCGTTATCCGAGTACCGCAGTGTACGTAATAAATTAAAAATAAACACGTTCCGTGTCTACATACAAAAGTGGCAAGTAAGTATTCCTCTCCAGGAGAAGAAATATCTATCCACTGCGGCGTTATCGTACTTTGACTCAACTCGTTCTAATTTCGGACGGTTCTTTGGTCAACAAAAATACATTTCGGGATATCGTGACCTGCGGCGAATTTAACGGAGGTGCTTCCATATTTTATGAGGAAAAACGCGGTTTCCGTTTGTTGGGGGGTCCCTATATGTGCGATATTTTTATTGCGTTCCTTCTCCAGAAACGAGTGAAAATAAATAATGGATCGGAACGGCTCTGGGCCCTTAACCTGCAATCATTCACCGGTTCCTACTGGAACTTTCATTGTCGGGTGGAGGAGGAAGCGCTTTGCTTTCACCTTTATTGAATTGCTTACCGGCTGTAATTTGATTGATGCGAGGAGAAAATCGAAGGTCCTCCCTAATTTGCCATATTTTGCGAATTAAAACAGGTACGCGATCATTTCGGTTGTAGCTTCCACTTGTGGTATTGGACACTGGTTCATGTCTGGGATCATCGGATATTGAATCATCAACTGATCATTAAACCGCTTAAAAAGTTATGAGTACTGAAATATATCGCTAGCACGCTAATTTATATATATTTTTAAAACAGATTATTTAAAAGACCTGAGGAATAGTCTCGAATTTTTGTCTCATGTTTTGGAAACATTTGTTAACATTAAAGTAACATAAAGGATGGTCATCTTTAGTATAAAAAAGCGGTATCATCTCCTACGTCATCTACTGTGAGATTATAGACATTTTCTCTTCTACGCCCTCTGCATACTAGCAGTATGTTATAATTCTGATTTTTGTTATACTTGGTAGGTATTTCCATTAGGAAGCATATCTCGACAGATGTTTATTTAAGCTTTTTATTTAAAAGACCTCAGGTATGATGTCTCGAATTTTTGTCTCATATTTAGGAAACTCCGTTTGACGGGCGATCCATTTTTTTGTTAACATTAATAGTAACATAAAAGAATGGCCATCTTTAGTAAAAATAAAGCGGTATTTCCTTAATTTTTTAAGAGGTGGATTTATTTTCATATTGTTCTAGAGTTATTATGTTCGAGAAGCATGTCAAGCGTTTACTTACTCAAAACAGTCCTTTATTTTTAGAAGCTTAAAAGGCATTCGGTGTTCTTTGTCTCACGCAGGTAAATGATGAACACTGACTATGATTTTTGTATGATTTTCCCAAACCTATCAGCACACGATATCACAAATTTTGATATCGTGGTATTCCTCTTCATATATTATAAAGTTAATCAGCTAGTCTTGCAGACCATAATAAATGTCCGCTCATACTAGAACCAAATTTGTAACTTTGTTCTGCAGAAAGTCTACTGAAGCAATGCTTGTTACGAGTAAACGTATTCTTCTTGTTGGCAATAACTTTTAGTTGTAAGCACAAAATTAAAACTTTCTTATTTTTATGGTTTTAGTAGAGGCTTCTCTACTTCAGTGTTAACGAGAGAGATTATACGCTCAAACGTTATCAAAACTTCGGTTTTGCAAATTAAAAAGGAATTGACTATCTGAAGATAAAATAGTGATAAGAATTCCTGAAAAATAAGCCAAACAAGAACATAATAATAATTTACTAATATCAGGTCAGTAACATCTCATTTTTGGTTTGAAATAACATTATAATTTACGCACCCGATCCTTTCGTAACATCTGTTGCATAAACTTCTTCAAATTTGTTGGACTTCTTCACTTTTCATCAGACAAAATTACCAGTATAGTACTTTTTCACAATAGCTTTCAAATTCATTACGTTACAAAAGCTATAACTGCTAATAATTATTTGAACTGCTATGTGAATAATTTGGAGTCCGGATTTACCAATAGCTTAAACATTCTTTTTTATTGTTTGCTTAGGCACGTCTTGGCACAGCAACGCTCTGAATCGCAAGATAGTGACGCATCTCAAGCATCAGGGACGAAATCTCATCAATGGCGATACGAAACGTCTATCGGGAGCGATCCTAATTTAAATCGAAAACGCGATTATGGACTGATGCGTAGATCTACGCTTTTGAGGAGGTTGTGGAGTAACCCCAGAGCAGCATCCGACAAAAGCGATTGGCAAGGTTCATTCAACAGACTGTCTTCTGGAAGATCTAATCATTCGTTGTCTTCTAACCAGTCATCGCCGGAGCACAAGATTTACTCTAGAAGGACCGAAGAATATCGGGTGTCACCAAAGCACACGCCATCTCCATCTAGAAGGAAGATCTCTTGTTTGCCGGATTCGAATAGTAACAGAATCGTGAGGGGTACTGACGATATGGCGAATTATAACAGCACCGGTACTTCTTTTGAACAACCAGATTCTGCTTATACAAACAGCAGATCGAGTCTGACTCAAACCAGCAACTCTAGGAGTGTATCTTCGGATATACGAAAAGTAATAATGGGCTCCTCAGACGCAAGCAACGAAAACGCAAACATTTTGGACGCAAATGCGAACGCAACTGGCATTAAAAATTCAGAAACGCAAACCACCGACACGACTAATGTTAATGTTATTTCCAACGTCCAGCTGAGCAAGGCCACTTTGGATGTTATATACAGCCATGTTATGCGGGACGTTCAGAACAACGTTCCCAGCGTAATCAACGTGAGTGCTCCTCTTCAGGATTCTATTAATGTTCAACACGTGCCAAGCTTCTATCTGAAGAGAAAAGGAGACATCGTGAATTGCAAACAGAACCAAATACTTAAATATATGATAAGTAACGTCAGTGCTGGAAGCGCTTACAGCAAACCCGCGGAGGTACCTCAAGTTGTTGTGCCGCGATACTCTGCGCTCCCTCGTACTGCTTCCATGGAAGTTAATGCATCATCTGCCGATTCCACCGATAGAGAGTCCGATACCGTTAGTTTGGTGGACAGCCTGGAAGACCCGTCTTCACCCCGGTTAGATTCTAACCACCACACCAGATACGACGATAAACCCGTGCGCGGGGATATATCGCTGCTTCTGCCGAACGAATCTACGAAAAAGAAAGTTAGCAAAACATCAGCATTTTTTATCCCGATCGAGTCAACTAGTAAACCCTTATCGAAGCCCGTAGCTGAACATCTCCCTGACAAGTTGAGGGAGAAATTAGCTAGACGGCAAGCCAAACGCGAACAAAAAATGCAAGAAGCTAGGACTAAACTGTCACCTACCCAAGGTTGTGTCAGTTCCGCCGAAAGCGGTGACCAAGTGCATGTCGTAGTCGACCATACCGCTGAGTACATTTCTGGTGAAACTAGAGCAGGTAAACAGAAGAAAAACAGTTTGCCTAAGATACAAACGATTCGTAAAGTTAAAATAGATTCGAAGGAGGAAAGGCCGAAACGAAGATCTGAAGCCACAGGACCCAGAGGCAAGTCGCAATGGAGTTCAAAATATAAGCAAAAATCACCGGAGAAGCTGTCTCCCTTGTACACGAGCAAGAACGAGTACTTCTGCAATCAATCACCGGGAAAGATTTACCACAAAACGGAAAKGACKAATTCMAACAAGAGAATAGAGATTTTGGAGATAATGGAATGTATAGMCGTGACACCAGRGMAACTATCTAATCAGCATAGTAAGGGAAGATCGAGGATRCCGGTGTTCGTGCATCATCGCAAKTTGCCTAAGATACCCAGTACATCGAGGCACGACAAACCGACCTTTTTAGACTTTAACGCGATCAGGATAGACGATCCCAAGATAGATCAGTTGATAGCTAACATACTGATCGATAGTCTTCACAATGATGCGCACGAAGAGCAGGAAAAAGCAAAAATCGTTGATAAACCATCCACATCCAGGCCATCAAAGTATCAACAGCGGTTCGAAGTGATCCCAGAGGAGTTCCAGCAGTCTTCCATTGAACACAGTAATAATAACGTCGAATGTGAGGAAGAGGTGAAAGAAAACGATAATAACAATCCTGATGTTAAAACTCAGCACGAAGCTTACAAAGGCAAGGCGGCTTTGGTTTTAGAAAGAGACGAAAACTTGGCTACCCTTCCGCAGGGATGGATAACGTTTTACATGTTACAGAACAGTCAAGGAACTCCAGAAAACACCTCCGACGAAGGTATAAACATTTCAAAACAGTATTCGAAACCATAGACGCACTTAGTATGTAGAAGCACGTAATTACGCTCCAAATATGCTTTATATCCAAACAGTTACGTTTTATTTAAGGAAATAAGAAATTGTCGAAAGAGACAAAACAGGAGGAACCACATAAAGATGAAAATAAAACCGAAGAAGCGTTGCCTAAAGAAGAAGAGGCGGTAACGAAGGAAAACGAATCTGTTGATACTACCGATAGAATATCGTCGCCCAGCGATTTCAGTCAAGATGGAAGTTCGTTCGTTCAACAGTCGAAGATGAGCA
This sequence comes from Rhyzopertha dominica, assembly GCA_025024175.1. Classification (NCBI taxonomy): domain Eukaryota; kingdom Metazoa; phylum Arthropoda; class Insecta; order Coleoptera; family Bostrichidae; genus Rhyzopertha; species Rhyzopertha dominica. Next base: position 24,585,429 of record QCXZ01000086.1, on the reverse strand, counting down.
GGAATAAACGGCAGTTACATTTAAGGAAGAGCCGCATTCGACGGATCGACGAACAAACTTCAGACAAGCGTAAGAAAATTCATTAAATCTTACTTCATTTCAATAATTGCGTATTTGAACCAGATGGATGGTCGGTCACCGTTAGCGGCACCAGTGCTAACGGTGATTTCACACCGAACCTAGAGATGCGACTGAAATTTCCCCGCGTTAATCAGGCCAACCTCGCCGCCTCCGACTCCGGCCTGGGAGACGAGAATTCCTACAGGAATTTTCCGCCTCCAAAACACGGCGACTCGCCAAATGGCAACGGTAACGAAACTTTCTCGAAAATCTATTATGTTGAATAACTTAGCTTTTTTTTAAGATCTAGATGATGAGCGCAGATGCAGACTTCCGAACATACACAGGGACAAACCCCCAATAAAGTACAAGGTAAGGTCTCTACGACGCCGCTTCTCGATGTACCCTTAACGAATCATGCATTTTTCAGCGATGTGATACGACTGGGACCTCTAGAACAGAACCGAGGCAGACGAAAACCAGCAGTAGAAGGTTGTCCCTGAACAGGCCGAGGCAACTGCCTCTTATTGCGCCCTCACGTGCGGAGAACGACGTCGATTTTCACTCGGAAGAGAGGTTAGCACGCCACCCTTATCGGATGATCTTTTATCCAAGGCGCTTGTGTTGGGCTAAAATAAATTGGATTGGTGTATTCAAGGAAATACCTGAAGGTCTTTCTTGAAACGCTGAAATTTGTCCGCATGCCGCAGACCGCTATTAATTTGGCTTAATTTATTCACGGGAGATCATAAAACAGTCACTTTCCGGCTGCTGATTTAATACAATCAAATAAAGTACAAATTTTTGTATATTTATTAAATATACGTGTTATATTAGTATTAATTACTTAAATAATAGTCAATCAGACAGTTAAAACCAAATGTTTTGTTTGTTTTCCCTTCTTTACAACGTGTCCTACATGTATACACCAATCGTCATTCGTCACTCTGTTTTAGAATAAAATTATTATCTTTTACGTGTGAATTAGCTGTTACAATAGATCTGGGGTATTAAAAATGGCAGTAGCAGATCCAAACTCATTTGCTCTGCACTTTTCTTAAATATTTTTGGTGATCTTTTTTTGTAAAAATTGTCGTCGTAGTTTAATTCAGACAGCACGCCACAAAGGTAATCCCAGTCTCAGTGGTAGATTACATCACCACCTTAATTTTCGCTTCTAATTGTCATTTTTTCTATATCCTTCCTCAAAGTATTATTTATTATTGGATAACAGTGTGATGTTGAAGGCTCACTGTTCTGAAGCTTCAGGTTCTAGGAGATATATTCTTCCAGTAATCGTGTATTCCCAATAAATTTTTAGATACAGTCAATAAGTTCTTGTGCAGTTGCATCGTTTGTTTCTAAGCTATGCTTTTTTGTAACATATAATGCCACGTATACCTCTGATACTGGTTTATTTCTTTATTGTGCGATAGTTATAGTTATAACCGCACTATATCTCAAAGAACAGCTTAACATTTTTACTTAAAAATCCAAATTTTTCGTTTTTAGCAAATTTGTATGATTTAGTAAATTAAAACTGTCGTAACTCAAATGCCCAAGTACTAAATTTCATCACCTTAGTGCCGTTTCTTATTTGACAATTAAATAACTTGACGTGGCAAAAGAATGTAGACAACTTTGGCTACGACTACAACTGAAATCGCAGTACGCTTAAATCTAACATTTTAGAAGAAGGGACAGTGCATAATGTGAGAATGCATACTACACCAATTTTAAGAACTTCGTTGGCATCAATAGCGTCATTATTAGTGTCGCTCGATCTTTTCGAAATATTTTGCGTTTTTCTTCTTAAATTACAATTTTCAGATAGATGTTATATGAGTCGGCTTTGATTTTTGATTGATCTTTATAAGAAATTTCTCTTGATTAATATTAAATGACACACTTTGCCCTCATTATTCTTCAAATACACTATGTACTAATTACATATTGTTTCAAGGTTTTCGTGTAGGTAATTCATGTTTACGATGACATAATAACGTATTTCCACGTACAAAGAAATTTCTGTTACTTTGGAAAATAGTTCCTTAGGAAGGTGATTTTTCTTGTCTTTGCAATTTTACTATTTCTAATAAGAGTGTGAAGATAATATGCTAAATCACATTATTTATTTAAAATATATAGCGATCTCAACTACTAATTGTGAAAATGTAATTGTAACAAAATGGGTAATTCAATTACTTTTTCATGCGATTCAAGTTTTTTTATCAAGTTTTATATTGTCTAGCCAATTTTTCGAAGCCATAGCTTTATATTGAAAACAAAAGATAAATGTTGGTCACCTCTTCTTCTACAACTCTTGCATTTACACTTTTTATGTATGATAAAAGGTGGCTACTTTTGAGAAATAAAAAGATGTCGCCAAATATCCATGCCAAGCATCGACTCTGTATAATATATGGAATGAAAGCGGGATAACCGATTAAATAGCAAACCTCTTGGGTAAACTTTTTAATATGTAGTGTACAAAACAGAATTTCATTCCATGGTTTAATGGTAATCAAAACATAATATTTGTATTCTTGGAAGCCCAAGCGTTCCTTTTTAGACTCAACTCAAATATTTACCCGAATTACTGTTGCGCTCACCCATTGTGTGAGTGTTCTAAATTAGAATTTAATGTCCACCTAAAATCCTGTTAATTCTATTGCCGTGTGTTTATTACGCAAGTCCCAGTCGAGTGCTTGACTAATCCAGTAGAGTGTTTCTTTATCACTCTGGCATCAGTTTAAATTTAAAATTTTTCACTCAAACGGATTGCGTCAATCGGCTTTAATGGGACTATTATTAGAACCCGAAATATTCCTTGATCTTTTTCCAGACACATCCAGGAGATCCTGCGGCGCTTTCCACACTTGCTGTCGGTGACGGGCAACGCGATATGCCCGGAACGGAAACCCAGAGTGTACACTATGACCGAAAGGGACTTAGTTCGGACCGTGTACAGCAATCAACAATGACTTGTACATAATGTAAATTGTTTATTGTAAGATAGTAAAGTTTACAAATTTTTCCTACTGTGGAATCACCTCCCACAGCTTCTGCAACGTGTACCCTTCCTTGAGTGCCTCGATCGCCAGTCCTATGTCTGGTGCATAAACAGGGTGTCTGTCAGTTCTGTGTCCATCAGCTAGGTAATTAGTAAGCGTATTCGAAATCTCCCCTTTCGGTTCTTCGATTTTATCGAGGTCGTCCAGCAAATTGCTGTCTCGAGGCGCGTGGTTATTTTTGGCGGCACTCCAGCTGTACTCCACCCCATAAATGGGGTTGTTAGTGTAAACCTCGTTTAAGGATACGAGCTCCTTGTAGAGAGTGTCTAACTTCTCTTCGGGATCCACGCGAAATCCGAGCACGTAACCCCCACTCGCCTCCGAACTGCTGATGACCAGAGCTGGACCAAATTTGGAGTTCCTTACTTTGATCTGGAATAGACAGGTCAATTGGGTTACTTTAGGGGATAGAGTTAGAAATTGTTCTTTTAATAATAATAATAATACTAAAGTATTTAGTTTTTAAAGGAAATAATGGTAAATACAATGATAAAAAAAGTAAATCGTATAGCAGTAGATAGTTGCCCCTTCTAAAGTTATATCGAGTTGTTTACTATTAAATTAAAAGTTCGTTTGATCCTCATGGGAAAGTACAAAACGAATCTCCAGTGAAGGATGGTGTTTATCGACAGGAACCAAAGGGAAACTACGTTCATCAATATAAGTAACAACATTTGAAAAACTACACCATACCATGGCATCCATCACACTGGTAAGAGTGTTTGGGAGCAGACTGATTGAAGTTGCGGCAGGAATTAGTAAATGAGAAGATTAAAACAAAGTTGAAAAAAGTTTTGAGTTATATATGAAATAAAACCAGCCAGTAAATTTTGGTATACGATTCTTTTCATTAGGACAAAAACTGAACTATTTTTCAGCCTTATCAATGACCTCATCGGTTTTTTAGGTAACATTCAATTTATATATTCGCATTTTTGGTTGTTTCGTTATCAGGAAACTTAGCCTAACGTATGTAGAATACTATCGATAGTTCCTAGAGAATAATTACTCACGGAATCGATTTGAAGATAAGGTAACGATATATTGAAGGCGTCGTTGACATCGGCAAACCATACTATCCTGACGTTGGTGGCGATGAAGCTTCCTAAACTCCCCTGGTCACTGGAAAGATTCCAAACCCCGTGCGTGGTACTCACAACTTGCTCTAAGGGTAGAATTTTTAGCTTTTTATTCGAGAGTATAGCCCCTCTCAGCTTTAGCTCCCTATAGAGCTTTGAGGACACGTAAGCTTTATGCACCCCCATAACTGAAGTGAAGTGCCTCGTATTTCCGGGAACAAGATTGGTGAAGATGAATTCAAACCGGCTGTTTTCTGAGAATGTCAATATGAGCAGTGCTTGAGTTGTTCCTCTCAATTTCTGAAAAAAAAACTTGTAGCTTGAGGAAACATAGAAGTAGTTAGATACTTACTGAATTGACTACTTTCGTGCTGATGGACACAATGCAGTTATATCCAATCGCTAAAATCGATTGTTAATTAATTTCAATATACAGGATGCCTCAAAAGTGATGGATAAAAATGACAGAAAGTCTAATAACCAAATATGTTATAAGTTAATTGCTGTTTTTATTTCGAAAACTGTGAAAACCGATCGTTTTCGTGATTTGTTTGATAATTAGTACTTCAGATTCGCTGGTAAAGAAAGATACACTCCATTTTGTAGTCATTTTTGGCTAAGGAGTAAAACTCATATAACAATTGAACATATCTTTAAAAAATTACATAAAATAAATTATTAGATGTACGAATTAACCTAATATTAATCAAAGCAATAAAAACATATGAAAAAAAAACAATAGTTAGGTCCAAACAAATAATGAGTAAAAGGAGTAGTATCGAGTTTAACACTTGTTGAAAAAAATCCAGGTGATGCTGGTAAGGAAATATGAACAAATCTAAAAATAGTCTTGAATAATACTGCATTGCAACAGCTCCAAAACTTTAAGTATCTGGAAGTAAGCATAAATTGATCGAAATATTTGAATTGATAGAGAAAGAAGCAATTATGTACTACGCAAGACTTCAGGTGACGAGGACGGCAAAACTCAKGGTGTTTAAATCAGTGGATACATCAGTTATCTGATGCCCATCCAGGCAATGGAAGAGTAAAAGGAATTGCAAGAGGAGACATAACGCGTAATGAAGACGTCAGAAAAAACTAAGTTTGCACCCTCTACCGGACGTCATAGAAAAGACAGCTTGGATGATGGGGACACTTAACAAGCATGGACAGTGAAGCAAGTATAGGTGGCAAGAGGTATAAAAAAAGTAGAAGAAGGTCAAAAAAGTGGCATTACACTGCGCAATTCTAATCACCGATATCCTTGACTTCTCTTGACTTTAAATCATGTACATAAAGTAAGAACTTTACATTTGTACCACTAGGCAGGTCAAGCAAGATGTCGTTGATAAACAGGATGAATAACAGTGGGCCAAGATTGGGTCTCTGTGGTATTCCAGAAAATAACATCAATTTTCTTAGATAATTCATTATAAAACTGAAAGAATTTAATCAAAATTTTAATGAAAACTATACATGTTAGTTTATTTAATAAAATAGCAAATGCTTTGGATTCGTAAATATTATACACATATGTATCATTTATAACTTCACTAACATCTTGTGTAAAAATGATCAATCAGAAAACGTGCTTGTTTCTAAACTTAAGTTAAAACTGTAGGTTAGGGGGTTAATAAGGGAATCAGAACACTCCTTAAGCAAATATGACATAGTTCTCGCATTGAAAGCCTTTACGATTAATGCTAGAATATCCATTTCTCCATTTTCTTGTCTCACTTCTAGTTAATTTCCTATCTTTCTGAAAAAATGATCTAAAAATATGTCAATTGGAAAAGAACCTGCATCATTTTTGGGATTCTGTATATGAGCAATGCAATTTTATCTGTAGCGCCAGAACATGATCAATAAATCGGGACGTACTCAGGTTTACCCGCGGTGAGGTGCTGAGGTGCCACAGCAGCCTTAAGTTCGTGACGATTAATCTCCCTCTGTCGCCGCCATTGCCCTTCGTGTCTTCAATATTTTCCAGCCTATCGATCACCTTCTCACCTGCCTTTAACCTCATTTCCCTGGAAATAAAACATAAAAGCTTTATCGTGTTTACCTACATCTTTTTTACAATCCTTTAACTTACGAATAAGGGATGTCAAATCTGACCTCCCTGTCTTCCCATGTGGCTGCCATTTTTCTGCTGGCACAAACGTAGCCGCCGACAGGCGGAAAATTATTGATCGTGTGTATTTGTATTCGTTCCACTGCTGTGCGACCGACGGTTGACAGCAGACATGTTAATGTAAAAGGTTTAATATGTAATTTACTTCGTTGCAGTACAATAGTATAAAAGCATTGATTATTTAATAGTCTACAAGGATTTTCCAAATAATATTTTTCTCAAAGCGCATAACATTATTTTTATATATAAGTATTAAAACTTTGACTATAAATTGCCTAAAATTTTTGTTTTGTTACTTTCATTGTTGGAGTATAATTATAATGGGCGATTTTAGCACTCCAGTAGACGTGAACGATTTTGTAGACAGGTATGTCGTAATCTTCAATAATTTCACATCTTTTCTTGATTTTAAACAACTGAATGGCGTAGTCAATCAGCAGGAGAGTGGGTAGGATTTAGTGTTTTCTAATCATGATTTTCCGATTTTTAAGATCTGAGTTGCCGTTGATTGCTGATAGCCTCGGTATCTTTTGATGAATCGACCAAAAACCGTAGATTTGTAGTTCAATATGGCGCTAATATAACTACATTTTTTGATTTCAGTATTGACTTGAGGTCTATTAGCAATGAAGTTTTGCTCGCATTATTTTAAAAGTAAAACAGTAATGTCGGCGGTTGATTGTCAAACTGCCTGTCACCGCTCAAAGCAAATTTGTGCTATTCACTTACGTGTCCTAGTTCTCTTTCAGGACTCAATTCATAAATTTCCTATAGAAATAAATGCAAACTGATGGATTTAAAACTTTATTTAGTAGTTCCAATATTTAAAAAGTATAATTACGCACTAATAATTCTTGTACTGGACAGGCTCATACTTCTGCTCGTCTTCCTGTACAGGTTTTGGCTTAGGAATATACGGGTTCTTTAGGGGGTCCAGATTCAACCTGTAAAGGTTCGGAGCTTCGTGGCAGTTTACATTATACCACCAATCGCAAGCAAACTCGGCTTGATTAAATAGCGTTCCGTTTGTGCAGAGGAAAGACGCTCCTTGTTCTCCTTCACGCCCATCGTGGCATATGTGATAAGCCTGTAACAAAAAAACAGCGGGCTAGAGGGCTGAACAACCCGGACGTTTGCTCGGGCGCCAAAACTTAGGGGCGGCATTTTGACTAGTGCCTTCAATACCCAATTTTTCATATCAACTTTTTTAATAGCAATTAAAAATGTAAAAGATTATTGGAACTGAGGTTCTTCCTCTTCAAGAGAGACGGTCAGATGACGGTGCTGAAGATGAATTTCCTGCACTTGTTATACGAGATAAAAAAGGCTTTTACATCTTACTGAAGTGATACCAGAACTAGCCATGCTTTTTTCAGGCTGAAGAAAGTACTGAAGATGACAATAGTGGATTAAACAGGTGTAGCAGCGGCCCAGCTAGAACAGCAGCACAATCTCTTATCGTGTAAGAAGGAATATTGTCAGGTCTAGCAGAAGCTTTATTTGGTAAAGATTTTAAGGAAACAGGAACATCTTCTACGGTAAATTTGGAAAGTTGATCACTTTTTTCCATAACATCAGACATGCCTTCAGGAGAGCTAAAAAAACTACTTCCAAAATAATTGCGAAAAGCGAAAAGCTTTTTATCTCCAAGGTGCAAACACCAGGGTTTATGCTCTGTTTTTGTAGCAGGCAAAATTTCAAAAGTTCTTAGTATTTTTATACAAATCAGATTCAATTTGTTCTTGTTTCTGTTATACAAACGATAATACCTATCCTTTCATCGTATTTTGCAAATTAGCTGTCTGGAAACTCATGCAACAAATTTAGTATAATTCTATTTAGGAGGAAGATTTACATTACTTTCTGTTAAAAATTTAACGGGCCTCGGGATTTGTTGAAACAAACGTTCAGTAACTAAATTCATAACTCCTTTTCAATAGTAGAAGGATGTAGCTGGATATAGCATCCTTAAAGCACATACCTGGCATCCAGTTTCCACATTGGCGTACATTCCAGGTAGGGCTGGCACTTTGTGGCACGAGAAGCTCGTTTGAGGCACTGTGTGATAGACGGGGTAGTCCACCCCTGGCACGCCGGGTATCTTACTGAAGTCCTGCTTCTGTTCCTTTTCAGCTTGGCGCAGCTTTTGGGGTGGTTCAGCCTCGAATCCTCCAGGAGGGAGGGTGTACGTCTTGTAGTTAAGCGTGTACTCGTAAGGAGCCTTGAGAAAGGAGAATTATTCTAGAGCGATCTGGGTGGCCATAGAATACACTTTCACCCATTGTGCTTAGTTACGTGGTCGTCACAAGCTTATAAAGTTATAATTTAACCAAATTTTAATGTTATTGCAAGAGCAACAAGTTGTGTTAAAACGGGTGACCTTGGAAGTAGCAGTATAGGATGGAACAGTGTAAGCGTCAATAATTTAATTTATTTTCCAAGGTTTATGCAGCAATTTTCTTGAACCTTGAAGAAAACTATAGTTCACGCCGCCATTCAGAAACTATTAACGTTTATTTTTATGCAGATTATGGACATAAAAGGCTGATATATAAAATAATGTTGCGCAAAAATACATGATGACCATGTTTTAAAGTAAGTGCGAGTTCTGTGTAACCATCACTGTCACATCGGGTTTTAATATACATAAGTTTTACTTTCGTTTTAAATTCCCTGATTTCTGGATGGACAGAATATAATTATTTTTTGCTCAAATTATTTCTTCTTAAGTAAATTATTTTAGATAGGCACTGATATACATACTGCTTCCTGAAATCCAAGATCTACTGCAAATAATTTTTTTTCTAGTTATGCAACAAGACTCCTCATCTTGCTTCAATCAAGAAAACCTTTTCTCTACTGAATCCTAAACTCGAAAATATCCTTTTGTAGCATGGTAGAGCTGGAGTTCTATAAAAGCAGACATTCGCAACCGTCATATTCGATCCGTGACAGACGCTGATTGGAGATAAAGGATCCAACTGATATAACGATAGAAAAACCTATTTTTAACAAAACTAAAAACGCCCCAAATCAACATTTGTGAGAAAATTAAGAAAAACATTCTGGATTTTGCAATCAGTTTAACACACTCGAAATTATTCTTTTTAAATATACTTATGCCATTGACATGCTTCGGATTTGTCTAATTTTTGCATAAAAACAGTCGGAGATATCCAAAAAGTCATTTTTTGTAAGCTTTATTACTCTCTCTTCTGAAACGGAGTGTATTTAGGGTGCATTTTCAGTAAAGCCCGAAGTTGCCCAGTTTTGAAAATAACTTTAAATTAGCTACTCGTTGCGAAATTCTGAGAAATTTTTATTAACTTATGAATATACCACCCTGCAGAAATCTTTAATGTATTTTCAAAAACAGAACATTGTTTACTAACGGTACTTACCACTTTAATGCAATCCGCTACCAGAGAAGCTGCAGCCAGCACAAAAAAAACTGGAAAACTCGACATCGTCGCTCACTGTCTTATGATCAGAACTTGCGCGAGAATGGTCCACCAGGTTCTGGCCGAAAGCAGGCCAACGTGTCTACCAAGTCACACATACACTTTCCCTACCTGATATTTGTATACCGCGAATTTTACATTTCATTATTGCCAACAGGTGATCAACAATTAAATCAAAGATCGAAAGTGTTATCTCCTGTCCCGATTCGGAATCCAAACGAGGACTGGTTCCAGCAGCAGCTGACGGATTGGGTGAGAAGGTCGAGATGCTCCGCTCATCCGGCCCGGCACTTTTCTGCAACTCGTTCTTTTTGTGTGTGTTCCTTGATAATTGCAGGTGTTACGTAAGACGATATAATGTAACCTGAAAGGGGATAACTGGCCGGTCGCCACATTGCTTTGGGGCACTTTCGCAATGCGCCTTTCCGTTCGCAGGTCATGGTTTATTCCGCATGTGCGTTGTTGACAATTAACTATCTATGGAACACATTTATTAGGTACAATTTATATCGTACAAGCCATGGCGATATCATAAGTTTAAATGAACGTATATAAACTAAATTACGTTTCGATTAATTTAACTTTTGGTTGAAGTCTGATTCATGGAGCTTTCTTAAAGCTGGAGCGAATTCCTTGAAGATCTGAAAAGAAACGTAAACTTTACAACTTGCCCGGTACGCGGCAATACTTCAAAACATCAGTTTATTTATTAAACATAAATTTAATTTAAGAGGTAAATCAGTCACTAGGATTCATATTGCTACACATAGACTGTATGGCAAAAGTCATATTTATTTTTCTACTTAGTATCCAGTAAATCATCTGTCGAGGTCTTGTAACATGAAGAAATCAGACGGGTCCTCGGCCAAATGAAGGCTTCCATTCCTTGATGCATTTTCGCCCATCTTTGTAAGCTTCGTTCAAAATAAGGTTTCTATTCCTCCACGCCTCTGCCACTACCATATTCCATGTCTTCTATGGTCTTCATTTTCTTTTATATCTCTATACTTTTGCCTTCCGTGGTCGTTTTGCTAGCCTTCACTCAGTCATTCTCACCAGGTGCCCGAACCACTTTAGTTTATTTCTTCTAAAGCTTTTTAATCGGTTCTGTTTTCTCTGATTTTGTCGTTTCTTATTTTGTTTGCTCTAGCTACCCCTGTGACAAGTCTTAAGTAACACAAGAAGTTCTAGAAATTGTGCTAGCTTTGAGATGACTTCAAAATATCAATTTTCGACTTCTCCACCAAGTTCTATGGCACACTTAAGGCTTCTTTAGCCTTTTGTCAAATTTTCTGGAATATCCTCTGAACATCTCGATTTTCTCGTCTTCTGTTGAATCTTCCACAATGCTCCATGATCTTCTGGAAACATCGATTTTTGGTTTTTTCATCACGAGGGAGTTTCGGCAATGTGCTAGATTTGAGAATTCTCTAGTGCTAGTTTGCCCCCCTTATAACTTCCCAATGTTCAATCTTACCCCCACTAAACTGCTTTATTATCAATGGGGGAATGTAGGCTACCCACCCCAACAACCATGAGTTTCTGTATTTAAGKGTTGCAGAGAAAAGTGAGCGTACATAGACCCACATATTACGGTTTGGCTTTTATTTATATAATATGCTTATAGTTAATCCTTTCACGTTTTTTCATATTTTGTAACTTTTCTGCACAGACCTTAGATCGTTTGCTAGCTTTACCACCTTAAGTTGGGCTTAAAACCCTTCCTTGCCTTAATCCATTCACAACCTGAATATCCCTTGATCTTGCTACTTGTTCTAAGTCCAAAAATGCTAAATCGATTCCTTTTTTCTCGGCATATCCTGCGCTTTATGCTTCATATAATTGTGGTTCCAGCTTTTCTTTTAATCTGGCTTTCATACACTTTTGCTACTACACTTAATAACTTCTACCAGTACCAACTCTTTCATTTTTATTCGCTACTCCTTGTACGTCTGTTTGTTTTGTAATATACTGTTTCCATACTTCCTTCTTAAATGGGTTTTAAAAATTTCGTTAGCAGTATGACATTTCCAATTTCATATATTAATTTACCACCCACAATAGGTAGATTTGATTTTGAATAATAGTGCAAATTAATATATTTGTTTCTTTAGAAAGTTGTTTCATATGGTGTACTGTTATTGTGTTGACGATCCTCTGCCAAAAAAGTAAGCGTAGATTCTGGTTGGCGTAATCTTACCTGAGCTAAAATTCTTACATTAACTAAGATAATTGTGACTAAACTAATGAAAGCCTTATATTTATGATTTAAGCTGAGAGCTTTTCTCAATCTCTCCGAAAGATTGTTTAGCAGTCTCTTCTTTAAAATGCTTCTTTACTTCATAGATGGTGATTTTTTCATAGACAAAGAAACTCGAAACTGTGAGTATTGCAGCCTCATTTTTTTAAAAGACAACCAAGCACTAATTCACAAGAAAAGAGCTTGTTAATACTTTTTAATAAAACCGTAAACGATATGTAACTACCGCTTTTAAGTGCTTCCTTAACTGAACGGGATACTATTGCTATAGCATTATTAAAATGAACTCTGTAGCCACAGATTACCTCTAATAGTCGTTCTAATCATCAGAAATGCTAGCGTTTGACTTACTTCTTCCGCTTGGTAGTCTCCACCGGAGAAGTTAGCCTTCGCTGCGCTCCTCTTCCTTTGGTAGTTCTTCAGCAGCATCAAAGATGAGTATGGCACGATTGGTAGGTTGTTGGTGTTAAAATGGGGTTTAATGTTTAGCTTGATAGGTTCTCTAATTACGTATGTGGTGTCCACAGTGCGAGTATTGTGGCTTCTGCCTTCGGGTACGACATATCGGTTGCTGTCACTTGGTCTGTATGTTATCTGAAAGACAGAAATATCAAAATGTAAAGGTTTTTATAGTCGTTAATAAATCTGATACAATATAGTATGTTCTGCAAATGATATGTTAAAATATAGTGTTTGTTAGTGACATTAAAGAAAATAGAAGAAATCATAACTTTAGGACTAACAGAAAAAGTGAAAACTGAATTGTCCTCGAGACCAGGACTCGATCAATCGTTTTCAAACAATGGGCACAGTTGATTTTTAGGTAGCTAATAAATCTTCATACGAATTCGTGTGGACGTTGCCTTTTGGAGGACGAAATTGGATTCAAACGTTACTTCAAAAGTCAAGGCACTTTATGTAAATGAATATTACTGTGGTCAAAAAACCTTTATTATGCCTTGAATTTTTGTATATTTAGCAAATAAATTGTAGATATGCAGTAGATCTTATAATTAAAATAACTTCAATGTTTCCTACAAAAATGACAAAAAATAGTAATCCCATAAATAAATTGGTTAATGGTTAAAGGTATATCTTCATTACACTGTATCTAAGCAGTACAATCATAAACCTACATGGCTGTTATTATATGTTAACTTTTTAATACTTACTTTCAGAGTTTTAGGAAACGGCAACTTTTCGTGGTGATGTCGGTACGGATTGTTTTGTTCAACAACATCTCCATCGGATGTGTAAAAACCCTCTTTGTTTAGCTTGTTCAATGAGACGCGGTCCAGCCGGAAAGCTGACTCCGGTATCTTACCTCCGCGCTCCGGAAGCAGGTGTTCCCGGAACAGATGGCGCTTTTGCTGAAAAGATAAAAGTCTGAGTTAAATGGCATTTAAATTTAGCGGAAGATGTCACGCATTAGAAGTATCAGTGTATTAACTTGAGAAGCGCTTATTGAAAGTGTCTAATGCAGTAATAATTGTTTAGACTTACGGCAATCCTTTCTATTTACCGAGTAAAAGTTTTGACACTTTTTACAGAAATTGAAAACTTGCCTAAAGGTGACAATTTTTTGGACGATAAACACCCCTCTTACTTTTCCGGAAGTAGATAATCCATTGGCCACGATCGAAGACAAAAGGACGTTGGTGCCAAAAACCAGGAGCATGATATACCTAATCTTCGACCAGTCCGTTGTGGGCGAAATTGCCATTGTCAGGAAGCTTTGCACACCACGGGACACTGCTTAGAAGATGAGTCCGATGATACTGTGTTTATTGCAACGCGGTTTCATGAACGTAGTACTTTCACATAACTTTACCCACCATTGTCCTCCACAATCATGAGGCACGTGATTCACTATAATAGGTTTACGGGATACTGGTACATCACGTGCTGATCGAAATGACCATAAGCGTTTTCGCTGACACCACCACAAACTACAAAATACACATACAAAAACGGTTGCATTAGGTTACCTCGCCGTTTTTGAACACATCTTGTGTTTGAGGTCAAATTTGTTGACAGTATATGGGGTGATTTCTTTAGTCCTGCAATGCAATTTTTAAGAATCGGCTAATTTGGGGAATGAATATCTTGCCACATTTAAAATCTCCGGAAAAAACTATGTTAACAAATAAAATATAATTTCGTGTAATGTAAATTTCAGTACATTAAATTCAACTGATTGAAAACTTACTCTAATAGTAAAAAACACTATTTATATACCTAATTCATTTATGAAATGGATTTCCAACTTTCCAATAGGATATCTGGATTAATTTCTTGAACTGAACACTTTATTTTCTTTGACTGTAACTGGAGCTGTCATCGGGACCGTTTTTTTGTCCAAATTCCATAAAAAAATTCATATAAATATATTCATTTGTGTACTGCCGCCCACTTCGAGAGTTTTGCTGAGCTGCTACTTTGACATATTTGACTTGGTCAGTTATTTCTAAAAAATCGCAGTATTGCGCTTCCTAACAGATACCAACTAAAGGTGCTGATTAGCGACCATTTGCACCCAGTGTGGTTTTACATTAAATTACATTCAATAACAATTAACTGGGGAATCTTTCAGCCCAAAGTTTAGAAGCATTCTCCAAGAATTAGCAAATACGCAGTAAGATTCTTACGCCCAATACACCTTTGATTATAAAATCGACCTTCAAATTCAGGCTAGAAAAATAAAACAAAATGATACCTCCTCCAGTATCACTATTGAAATTATTAAGATTTCTATTATACAAAACCTGAAACAAGGAACTGTAATAGAGCATTCTGTTACTACGATGATGATTATGACATCATCAATTTTGTTTAATACAATCATATGCACTTTTTGTGACACTTAAACCCTTATTATTATTAATAAGTAATACCCGAAAAGCTGATTAATTCTGGGGCAATACGGCAGTATTACTATTTATTTTTTGCAGTTGATTTTTAAAATTTATTTGTACGTTTTTTTCATATTCTTTCCAATGGCTTCGGAATATATTTTTTTGTTATATATAAAATTCCAGTATAAATCTTTTGAAAATCTAAGGCTGTGAACGAATCGCTATGTGACGAATTTTTCAATACATTTGCTGTACAAGATTTGGAATCATACTGCCAACATATCAAAACAGCTGAAGATTTTTTTACTGCTAAGGAACCTTTGCTGGACTATATGACCTATGGCGTTGGCTTAATTTATATTAAATGCTGAAAATCGTGCCGGTTCAGCCGATAATGATGTTAAAGTAACCTGAAACTCAATCCTACTTTGCCTTATAAGCGCGAATGAAATTAAAAATTAACCAAACAACGTTAATTACTTATAATTATCTATTTCGCCATTTAATAATGCAACACCCGATACCGCGCTAAAAAGATTCCATTCGTTTTTGGGAACGCATCGGACAGCTTTATTTGACTACACCGTTTCATTATTTCGCCACACCGCCATAAAAAGTGTAGCTTACAGTTAGACAAACTCCCGAGTAATGGACGAAATTAACACATAGCCAGCGAACGAATATTCGATTATCGGTGTTAAATTGTGCTGAGTGAAGAACACCACCTAACGTGCAAAATGAACTGGATGCTAACCTGTACATTGTGCGCTTTCTTGTGCCTAACAAAGCTCCATACTGGCTTAGGTATCGGGAGTTTTACGTACAACAACTGGAAGTTCCATTTTCCCTCCGGAAGCTCGATGGGTGTAAGATGTGACCGTGAAGATTATCCTGCTGGAACTGAATCTGTCCTTTGCAGGTCTTCCTGGCCGTGGCCCTACCATTTGAAGAACTGAAAGATGAGAGCGCTTACTTCGCTTACAATTTCGAAGCCAATTATGCTCTGCCCAGCAATGAGACTCAGTTGACGTACCCACCCATCATAGAAAGAAAAATGGTGTATGAAGTTTTGGAGTCCAAACTGCAAAAGTAGGTGAACGCATGGAGCTGTAACATTTAGGCTGTTTTCAAAATAGGTTAATGTTTTTTACCCCATATCGTACCCAAATCTAGCACAATATATGACTAAGTATTTTGATAACGTTTTTAGATTCCAGAAATTCATCAATTTTAATTCCCAAAATTCCGTAGTTTTTAGTGGTGACCCTTCAAAGGAGATTTCGTAGTAAATAGCTTTCGTTTTCTTTTCATTTGGAACCAAGTGATTGCTCTTGAGCCGTTTAAGTTAAGTAAAGATATTTGTGCCATATCATCAAAATAAACTAAAGAAAAGTAGTGGTCCTAAGACGCTTCCTTACGGTATGCCATTAATTGCTGTTTTTGATTCTGATATAGCATTTAACCGTGTTTCTAATTTGTGTAATAAGTAATTATATCTTATGCAATCGAAGTTTTTGATAAATCTAGAAAAAGTCCAAGCGAATAACTTTACTTTCTCTAAGGTCGTTTGTGCAAACTGATATATAACAATAATAATAAATGCCTTTATTTAACCTGGTGGGCTGTCTGCTATAAGCTGTTCTTAACGCCAACCAGGGCCAATATTACAAAAAAAAGAAAATGATTACAAAATATCGTACTCAGAAAATACTGTTCTGCTGGGTAAGTAAAAAAAGTAGACACAACAAAAACTATATATGCATATATCAAAAATTAATACAACTTTTAGTGCTCAGTTCTAACTAACTGTCGATACAAAAAACAATTGTTCCATGGTCAACTATTTAAAAACAATTCAAAAATACTACAGAAAATTGGCCATAAGTCTGGTATTTTTCAAAATAACTATCCCGAGTGTTATATCGTTGAATAGGTAAAAAAATCGCGGACTTTATGATTCCATAGCAAAAAAAAGCATAAGTTTATGTCATATCTCAAATATGACAAAACACGTAACAAACTGGAGTACACTACTTCATTAATAGTAAAATTATCTACAACTTTTGTATTTAATTTTTTTTGTAACATCAATAATAAACGAGATAAAATGGTTTAAAGAAATACTCAAAATATAGTTTTGTTCAGAATATCTTAAAGCCATGCGCTTTTCTAAAAACCAAAACGTGCATACAGCGAATCTTCCTTCTAACTCTGCTAGTTTTCGTATCCCCATACTGCTCAATCATAAAAACTCACCCTGAATATAATACGTAACTAACAACTAACCTATTTAATTACAATTGACCGTAGTTGTACTACCCTTCATGTAATACTGCATTTATTTTGAAACTCTAAGTCTCTAGCGAGTAAAACTGTTTCAAATATTCTAGAAAGCCCAATTAATAAGCTTACAGGACGATAGATATAAAAAAAACCTGCGAGTCCCCTTCCTTAAAAAGTGACTTAATCAGTGCAAATTTTAGTTGAGTGTATTTAATTTGTGAAAAAAGATTTCCCGTTGGGTAAACTAAATTTGACACGTGGTAACGTTCATTTTAGGTGAATGTCATCAGACATTTCGCTTCTAAATTAATTCCTGCTTGGGTTTTATGGCGCGCATTATGGCGTAATGGATATTTCGCAACGCTTCCCAATTTATTTGTTTATGTTCCAGCCTCGGATACGCAGGGAAAGGTTGCTTGCTGAGGACGATCTGCGAGGCATCGGCCGTTCCATTCCACGAAGTTGCGGGGGTCCTTGGCAACCTACTCCATATCCTCCTTACGTAATATAAACAGATTTTTCTCGTTCCGCTACAATAGTGCTCTCGGATCTGTTCTTTGTTTGCAGACCTTCCTCGTCGAAGAAGGAGAACATTACATCCGATTACGAGATCGCCGAGAACGTCGGGAGAACAACCAGGGACTGTGCTAATTACCATAACAATTGTTCCGTTAGCCTCATCGATTTGTTTAGCTTCATAGGTACTGCTATGTAAAAATTGTTAGAATAAACAGGTTTAGTTCAGTTACTTTTTATCTGGGACGTAATGAAATTCGCGCCGTCGCTGATTCAGTTTGCTCTAGACAAACACTTGGAGTATTAACAAATTCGTTTATTTAATGTAATAGTGTTGACCATTGTTTCTGCACATTTTTTGTTTACTCTTGCTATCTATCCTATGGAGTTTGTACTAGATAACTAAGCAGTTGCGATATTTATTGTACAAAATAATCATAACCAACACCAAGAGAAAAGAATAGGCGACAGAACCGATCCTTGTGGAAGACCATTATTCAAAATCCTGAATTTGCTTCGTTTCTCTCTTTGAAACTCTCTGAATTGACGTTGGGACAGCATTCGTTCGATAAGTTTCACAATCTTTCCACATTTCAGAGTATAGTTTGAGGATCAATCCATCTTTCCACACAGTATCATAAGCCGCCGATAAGTTTATGAACACTACTCCATTTGCAATCGTTTCTGGAAACCAGCTTCAGCATATGTTGTTAGAGCCAAGACTTGGCCACAGAAACTTCTGTTCTTCCGAAAACCTGCTTGTTCTTTCGGGAGTGAGTCTTCAATAATAGGTCCTATTCTTTGGTAGAGTAATTCCTCTAGTTACTTGTAGCAGACACTCAGGACGGCAGTGGGTCGGTAACTTCCTGCTTCATTTGAAGGTTGCCCGGGCTTTAAGACAAGTGATCACTTTTGTTGTCTCAAACAAAGCATTCGTCCCCAAGTTTTTCAAGAATTCTGGGTAAATACCATCAAAACCAGCAACTTTTCGTACTTTCAGAGTACAAATAGCTTGCCAAAGTTTTTCCAGTGAGAATAATTGTGACAACTCTACTAAAGGTTTGCGCCTTTTTCTTAGCTGACGAAGTTTTCCCTTTATCTTTTTCAATTCCTCCGTAGATATTTAAACATTAGGCGAAATTAATGATGTTTGTTTATGTGTTTCATCAACGGTCGGTTCTAATTTTTTTAGCTGGTTCCAACTGCTGCGACTGGAGTGAGTGAATTACATGCTCTGCATTAGATTATTCCTTTTTTCTTCCGAAGTTTATTCAGGGATTCTAGAATCCTGTCAGACAATTCATAACTGCGATGAGCTTGATACTGTCTATACAAGGCATCAGTTTCTTTATTCCAACAAGGGATGTAGCATTTTCGAAAACCTCTTAAAACCTCTTAAAATTGTTCTCTTTATTACACCAATAAATCTCTCGTAGTTTTTCAAAGATCCATCGGGGTTTCTCAAGTGAGGGCACGTTTTTAATGTGTACCCCAACTATTACTAATTGTGGGCGATGTTGGCTTCGTGGAAAGTCATTCAACACTTGTTGTATCACACGAAGAGGCATGAAATTAGCATCACAGGAGGAGATGCAAAAGTCTGGATTGTAGTCACGCCTCCATCTTGCCGAATGAAAGCTCTTCTTGAAAAATCGACCGCATGAGTCTCTTGAAGAAGTATCACGTCTACTTTATTGTCTTGAGCAACTGTTGCAAGGTAGTCAGGCCAGGAACAGCCTGTAGACTAAGTATGGTCTTCTAAGTGAAGTCCACTGGAGAAATCAGTTGTAACAATATCTCGAATGGGCTCTGTCTACTTAGAAAATATCACAATGACATTACTGACAGATGAAAGAGGTGACAGGTGAACTGATCTCTTTTAATAATTAACACCTTATTTATATTTACTGTATTGTACCTATGTTTATTTTTATATATTATCATTGTAATTGGTGTAACCTTTAATAAATAAATGAATGGATGGAATTTCGGGATTTCATTTTTCCTTCCTTTATAGGCTAAATACTAAACTAATGCAAAGTTTGAAGTTTGTACGTGTCTGCCAGAAGTATCTTAGAATTGTGATGATCGTGAGTATGTCAGTTTGGAAACTATAGGTATACAAAGAACGTAATTTGGGAATATAGTTAGTTACGCTATATCTTCTTGGTCACTGAAAATTGAGCCTTCTAGCTTTATCCACTTCGAAATTACAGGGGATCGAAAGTGGTTTGAGTAGCTTCGAGAAAAGGATGTGCTTTTGCTTGACTTGGCAGATAGACCCTGTATGTGACATCACTTAGTTTACAAGAGGAAGTGTGTCTGGCGAAGCTGACCCGTTTGCGGTTATTGCCGACAGTCGTAACAGTACTTTGCGCCGCGCAATTATCGAAGAGCTGTTAATGAAGCCATTATCACATCGTACGATCTCTCAATTTGCAGCAACCACCAATAAATCAGTTGAACAACATGAGCGAACCGATCAGGTAAGATGTCAAGACGTAAAGGCTCAGGTGTAACGCGTATATTTGTAGGTGTGTTCTTTTTGTTCTACTGGCGTTAACCCAGTTCCATGCCGTCATAAACGACGGATTTACGATTAAGAATTACATACATTTCCCGGGAGAGCCGGGCGGTGCGTTTATAGGGGTGAGTTTTTATTACTCGGGGGTGGCGTGAAAGTTCTTTACGTCCCCCGAAAACAAGGATGCATCTGCTTGCGGTAGTGAAATGTTTTGATTAGATATTTCTAGCGCTAGCCTTGCCACTGGATCTACCTCGGTATAACATATTTGTGTCTTATAACATCGAGGCAAACTACAATTTACCGAGTAACGAAACGGAATTCTCGTATCCACCGGTAGTTTCCAAGAGATCTACGGACAGGGCGAGGTTTTACTCGGTGTTGGAAAGCAAAATTAAATCGTAGGTGGCTCCACATAAAATCGAATTTATTTCTTCTTATTAGTTATATACTGACACTCTTTTTCAGGTACGGATACCCAGGAAGGGAGTGTTTACTTCGAGCAATTTGCGAGGCTAGCGAGTATCACTTCAAAGAGCATGGTGTTATTGAAGATATTGCCCACATATTGCTTTCGTATGTCAAGAAACGGCAACAAAGGTTTGTCTCCTTTTAAATAGCTTTATTGTTGCAGGCCATCAACGTCAGTTAAAGAAAATCTACCGGAACATCGCAAAGCAGAAGCTTATGGCAGAAACAAGGGTCATTGCAGGAAATACCTGAAATCCTGCAATTTCAATTTACTGGGATTGATAAGCCGAATAAGTTTGCTTGAATAAAGCATTTGAATGTCGCCTGACTTTGAGAAATATTTGTAAATCAATCCCATTCAGTGGAGGATCGAGCCTTTGTGAGGCCCCAGGCGCGACTTAAAAAAATTGTACAATAATCGTATACGGGGTGTCCCATTTTCGATGGGATGATCTACTTTTTTGAGATAAACCATAATTTGTGCTTTTAACAATATAAACTTTCTATATTTATGTTACACCCACTTTTTAAAATTTGGTGACGATATTTTATAGGAGTAAAAAATCTAGACGGCCATGGAAGTAAAAATTGCAAAGAGCTGACGAATGCATCTGTCAAACTTAAATTTGTATTTATGCTTTAGTATAACAGTGTAGAAGCTATGAATAATAAAATAATTAAAAATATAATAAACAATATAACATAAATGTATTAAATCAAGCAGCAGAAATATAAATTGGTAATTTTAAACAAAAAATAGAAATACGTAATTATATTTATTACAAATGCTGCTCAAAATGTTGCCCGTTATGTTTTAACAAAATGTACATCTGGTAGAGAGGGCTTCTATTGATTTAAATAAATATATAGGGCTAGGATATAACTCTTCAAAGGCTCTCCTAGTGTCTTGCATTAACTCCTCTAGCGTATATAAATAAATATCTAAAACGGACGTTATTACGGTTGAAAATACCATTACAACTTATGTAGCACTATGTTCCAAAATTGTTATGACTGCGAGTATTTTCTAAGTACCAAATGAAAAATGCGGTTCGTTTCTTAGCGCCACCGGGATGTAACTTTGTAATCTTTGTTTTATATGGGATATATTCATGCTTCTTCAAATTTTTTTTTCTCTAATAGATGTTTTCGGGTTTTGTCTTTGCTAGAACATTTGTCAGATCATTTTCGCGATTTTCTTTTCCAAAACCTTCGGGCGGGGTTTCCAAATTATCCATCAGGTAGTAAATTATTAATTAATCTAGAGTAAGTCATTTTATCGGGTTGGCTCCTCCCAGGAAACCTTATACAGATCAAAACAAATGTATAAAAACACTAGCTAATAAATAATTGCAAATTTCTGATATTTCAACAATTTATAATATTACTTTTAGAATAAAATTTTGAACAAAATGGAAATAGCTATTATTAACCATACTAACATCGTTTGGAGTACCATTAGGGAAGTTGATGTAACAGCATCAAAAGAAAGTGAAGAGAAAATGTCATTTGTTATTTCTGGAAGCGTCTTGGCATAATAAAGCACCCCTATATGATAGGGAGAACTTTACCATGTTCGCAGCTACTATAATCAAAACTGATAAGAAGTTTTACTATCAATAAGGCTTTTATCCTAACCCTAAGATCCAAAGCTGCACAAACAACGTCGCCTTTCTCGCTCTCTTTCTCGCTGTGTAAATATAGTCAAATATTCAGTTAGAGCGGATTAGCAATCAATAAATTAAAAATAAATGAACAATCTTAGAACTCGCTCGACTGTGTTATTATGTAATTACATACTACTCATTAAGTAGGTAACTAGAATATTGGGCGATTAAACTTTCTACATAGCTTGTCATTTATATTAAAATATTACTCACCTCACCATGGTCGAATGTGAAGAACTCACACCACTTGTTTTAAACAATTTGCAACTAATGTGGGATTCCACATTTTCTCCTGAAAACGGGAATGGAACAGTTGCTTTATTAGCGTGTTGCAGCAAATGTTTCATTATTTAAGGAATGTATAAAGCGAGAATACGCTTCAAAAAGGCTGAAATTGAGCGCAATTTAGTACCAATTACTATCGCAAGATAGAAGATACTTTGTTGGATATTCCGTAGTTTACAACAAAGCGATGGCGCAAAAAACTTGCCTCGAGATGCTCGTTTACCTCACGGTGCTCTTGTTAAACGTGAAGATGCATAGCGCAATAACTTTTATTAACCCAATACGTTTTCCTAACGGACGTCCGTACATGGGGGTTGATAAATTTACGTGACATTACATGCTCCTTTTTCTAATTCTCTTCTGCTTGCAGTTGGCTTTAGCGCTTGCGCTTCCTTTGGAGCTGAACAATGACGTCTTTTTGTCTTTCAACATCGAGTCTGTGTACTTATTACCTAAATCAAATGAGACATCCTACACTTATCCACCGATAATAGCTAAAAGATCGATTGACAGGAGAGGTCTCTACGCAGTTTTGGAGCAAAAGTTAGATCGGTGAGTTAGTAAACATGTAATGTTTTAAAAATGTAGGTCCTCTGGGTGTATTTCGATGGTGAAACAGGCTATCTGAACTGTTTTGGTCACAGTTTTGTAATAGTTTTTTTTTTGCTTCTTGTACAGGGTGTCCCATTTTTTATGTTTTTATAGGGTATCTCGATTATTATTAATTATTATTAGAGGGATGTCTTTTGCTAAACGCACAGTTCCTTCAATTCCTTTATGTCCAAGATGACATGTCTTTGCAACTAAGTCTCTCAATTTATTGGGTATCACAATTCTGTGGTTTTTAAATTTTAATCCTTCATAAAATGAAAGTAGTTCTCTGATGATCAGTATTTTTGAAGACATTCTGGTACAATTCTGGCCAACCTTTTAGAGTATGTTCACTGAGTTTCTGTAATTCCTTCCTTTTGAAGAAACCCCATATAATTTTGTCATCAACTAATGTATTTTATGTGAACACAAAGGGTGCTGTTTTATAGTTTGCATATTACATTAATGTAAGCCAGAAAAGGCTAGGTTACATATTCTTGTATTTTCATTGCCGTTATTGTTTAGTGTTTGTAATTGTGAATGATCCTGCACATGTTACTTTTGAACTTTATATTTGTAGACATGGTTTAATAGGAAGACCTTGTTTGTTGCGAGCGATTTGTGAAGCCTCTGAGTACAGTCTTGATAAAGGAGGAGTACTGGGTGACCTCTTTCATATACTGTTGACGTGAGTTTGTAATATTTTTGACTTTCGTAAACCTAAAACTTTATTTTTTAGTCCATCGTCATCAGGAAAAGAGGAAGGCTTCGATCCCAGTTACCACAAGGCCGAGGAATATGGAAGAACGAAGAAACATTGCAGAAGATACAGAAAGTCGTGCCCCACCAGCGCCTTAGATTCTATGACAACTTTGAAGCATCCTCATGAATTATTTAACTCGTATTTGTCGTAATGCCTGTTATTAATAAATTGGCAGTTAGTCGTCCTTTCATCCATAACAATCCATTATCCACACTTTGAAGCAAACACATTTATTTAAAGAGAAATTTAAAAAATGCCTTTTTCGCACAACGTAAAACATTTTTGATAGCTTGCTGGAAGCATTTTCGTTAAAAAGAATGTTATCTACTGCCGATTCTATTTAAAATTTGTTGATTATTGACTTTTAATATCTCGAAATTGAAACAAAAATATGTTCTTTTTTGCTATCCACCTGCATTTATTTAAGAAAGAGTCAAACAAAATAATCTTCTCTGTAACCTTTACAGTTTCGGTCACTCTTATTTCTTCATTATGCAAAAAAAATATATTATATCGGAAATGTTTTTCTTTGTATTGACACTCCATACCATGTTATCCATCTATCACTTGATAATTGTGTAAGTATTGAGAGGCATAAAATTAAAAAAAGTGTACTTGCTTAACAAAACAGGGATTAGTTTTTAAAGTAAAATACATTTTTTGGTAGATTGCACCATCAAGTGGCCAAACTATGACATTTGTGGTGGTCTTAACAGGTAAAGTGATTCTAGGTATCTTTGAATCCGAGCTCGTATAGCTGGTATTTGAAATTCCGGCAATCCATTCGGTGCCGTCGAGTTATGCTAGTCTCGAGTAGAGCGCGCTGACTGTTTCTTATAAATTTAAACTTTTTTTAGTAGAAATCGGAGATCTAACCGCGAATAAACTTACTAATATAATATACAATTTATAATTTTTTTCATATATTTGTATATAATACACATGTGCGATAGATGCACATATTATTAACCAAAATACCAATCTTTATCTGTAAAACCGAAGTGTAATAATTACTTTATTATTTAAATAGGAAAAGAAATATCCTAGTTTTATATCGTTTCAACTTTTAAGACCATTTTGAGCATTTCAAGTTAGGTACTCTATATATTTAAAAAAATGTGTGCCCGACTTATATGGTGTTAATAACTTACTATTGTGCAAAGATTGCCTACCTGAAGCTAGTAATTCTAGAGTCAAGATTTTTACTATTGATTCAAGAAGTCTTTTAGTATATGCTTTTACTATGGATTAGAAACAAAAATAAGCATTTATATTTATTTATGACATATATACGTCTATATTAAATGAAAACCGTACTAATTCGTTAACATATGAAAACATAATTTTTAATTTTATAGACGCATTTTTCATTTTACCTAATTTATTGAAACTGACAGGCTGACCTGATTGTGTTTTCACTTTATTCATAGTTCTGAATAATCATAAATATCTTATAAAAGTAAATAATACATATCTGTTTCTATAACCATCCGTCAGATATATCCTTGATAAAAAATATCAAACCTAACACCAATTTATTTCATATGTTTTCAATTATTCACATGAATATAATACTTTGGTGATAGAATTGTCGAGCAGTATTCAATAACGGACAACAAACATTAAGAAGGATTGTTTTGGTGCCATATAAAAATAATATAGTAACAGTTTCCAAGTTTTTAAAAAAAAAACCCTTTTTTTCGATTTTTTTAAATAGTAAAATTGAAAATTGAATAAAATGGTTCCGTATACTATTATATTGACGATCTGAGCCTAATAGATGGTAGACTTATCTTCCTAAAACTCATATAATAACAGCACTGTACTCAGCAAGCATAAGAGAATGCCGCTTTAAGCTGAACAAAATGGTTTCGTATATTATTATATTGACAAAAGATGATAGTAAATATCATCAAATTGCAGGCCAGGTCATTCGCAAATTACGTTCTATCGAAATGTTTAAAATCACGAATGTGGATAATTTTACTTTTAAATTTTATAGTTTTAATTTCTAAATCTATAAAGGTAACTGTATGGACCATAATAATATCCGTAGAAAGACTACCAGACAAAGAAAATCTGATCAATTAATGAATTAATGAATATGAACGGCTTGCAAGTCGAGTTGCTTCGTTTATTATTGGATGCATTCCCAAATTATCCATAGTATCAGTTAAAACCTCAGGAATGTGGCACAAGTCACATTTTTCAAACTTTTTGTCAATTTCAGAATTTTATCACTTGTTCTCAATAGAAAATACAGTTATTACGATTTGGTATCATTGGATGGATATACCTGGCTGAAGTTGGGTGTTATGTAATTCCTGTAGAGATACAAATTAGCGAAAGGTTCTGTACCTGAGGTAATCCCATATATATAAGCCAGTTACACTAATTCCCAGTCACCACTTGTGTTTGACAAGGCAATTGTTAACAGACAGGAAGCGATTGAAGGGCCAACAATGGGCCATCCTAAGGAAATATGGGCCGTAGCAGCGCCCTATAAGCCCGACCTAACAAAAATAGAATATTTGTGCTTTGAGATTGTTATTTACCTAACACCCATAATTCGAGCCGGTTGAAAAACATCTTTGTCCCAGCAACAAGAGCCGACCTAATAAATGCAAAATTGGTTCGAATAAATTCCTTTTCAGGGTACACAAAACGCAAATCTAGTTTGCGGCTGACAGACAGATACGCCCGTTTTAACCAAATTATCGCGTTTGTTAGCGACTAACAGCCGCAATCAGGAGCTTTGCTCATTTGTTTTTGACAAGTAACGTTTCGTAGGTGATTTATTTTGTTCGGGTGCTCAATGAGGAACATTTGCATGCATTTCCGCGCCTTTGTCGCGAAAACAAGCGGCATTCGTTGGGCCGTAAAGCGCGTTCGATTTGAAATTAATAGTACGCCAATTAGCGGCACGGGCCCAGCATTGTAATGTACGTTATCACAAATGGCAGCAGACTATTTACACGAAGCAATCGGCTAAAATCCCCCACATATTTCGCCATTATCCTATTGTTGGCCGTACAAAAACATATTGAACCACATAATAGGACTCCACTGGCCTGGGTTCGTATTTAAMGACTACGCTGAGCGWATTGCTAGCGATATCTGCAAATGAGCTTTGATTTCAAAAACAAAATAGTGAAGAAAAACAGATGGTAGTTTGGATAACATTAGAGCTGAGTATGGCTTGACTTTAAKTAAATTATTAATACAAAAACCTTTACTACGATAATTTAGGACGTCTAAATATGTATTTCGGTGGCTAAGCTGCCATCGTCAGTAGAAGCCAAAGTAAGCATAGTTTTGAAACCTCTTTCCCTGAAAATTTTGTGAGCCAGAGACTTTAAGACATCGCTACGAATTTAAACCTTCTAAATATGTTTCTAATGGTTTTTTATGTACAGTTTAAATAGCAGTTTGGGTTCTTCCATCTTCCTGCGGTTGCCCTTTTTATCAAAACAAAAAAAAGAGCAAACAAAAAATGTAGCTTGTCAGAGATGAAAATTAAATGGATCATGCCACTTCAGCTATAATTGTGTCAGACACTAATATGAAGCAAAATCTTTAGTTCTTTGTTTAATATGATGAAACGTGTAAAATGCAATAAATAAGTAGCTGTTCAGGATACTCAATTAAATTTAATTTTATATTATTTGTTATAAAAAAAATTGGTAAAACCATACCAGAACTGAAAGCTGCGTTGTACCTATTTTTCATTTGGTTTAATTAGAGAAAGGTTTGTAATGCTATATATAGAGTTTAGAATAGAGTTTTGCCTTCTCTTACATATTTGTTATTTTTTTAAATTAATGATAGCCTATTCATCAATCTTTAATTACCGTACATGATTCTTTTACAGCTAAGTATGCGACTGCTGGTTAAAAAATAGAAACTTCATGAGGCACTGCGTATCAAGTGAAAACCACTAACTATTTTTAATAGTTATAATAATATAATAATAATACGTCTTTATTAAGGCGAAGTCTAGCCAAAGGCTACTTAACTCAACCTTTTCCATTACTACAAGCCATAATCAACAATCAAATTATAACAATAGGAACAATAACGAGCAGTAGTTGCACATGATAATGGAACAATCTTTCGAACAATCCATATATACGAGCTATATAGCTTATAATAAACTTATTTATTTCACATAACAATAACATACTAACCTAGGCATATAAATTACTGCGAAAGTAACAAAATTTTCCTCAACTGTTTTCGGAATTGGCGTAACGAAAGTATGTTAAGGTTTTCATTCAGACTGTTGTATATAATTACACAGTTATACGAAACAAGGTGGTACGATATCTAGGAACTGATAGTGAAGATAGATTCCTCACATTAACATTAATGGCATCAGATCTAAAGTGAAACTTGCCTCGAAGGTATGGAGGTGAGGAGGTTACCAACATATTAAAGAAAAACACTGACAAACTATACCTATAATTATCATCTACTCTAAGCCAACCCAGTGCCACTATTCTTCAGGACACTCTTTCATCACGGGGTATGCGATAAACGAATCTACAACAGCTATTCTGGATTTTCTGTAATCTTAACTTAGTTATTTTATCCAGACATGAGTAAAACACAATTAAACCGTAATTAAGGATGGACAACACTAACGATTCACAAAGTTTCATACGCATTCTGAAATTTATTAGATATCTGTTGCAATACAGCAGTTTCAAAGCTAGATAAGCCTTCCTTACTATGCCGGCAATATGTTGTTTAAAACGAAGATCGCTTTCAAATATTAAACTATTATTATTTATATTTATTTATTATTTATTAAACTATTTCTTACGTTGTTAACAACAGTCAATGGTTGATTATTAATATTAATTTTAAAACCTGTCAATATGCTTCTCGCAAACGATTTGGACAGTGCAACATTACTGCACACTTGTGGGTTTAACTTTAAATTATTATTTCGAGAATAATTAGCTATAGCCCTTAGGTCACGGTCCACARTTTTTAATATGGTTTGGGTGGTGGTCTGCAGTGTATATCAAATATTGATAAGAAAAACAAAAAGAAATCAATAGAAACAACAGCAAGGTGTATCGTTAGCGTGCAAAACCATCTTTAACTGCGAAAATTTGAATTATAACTTAATGCCTGTTAAATTCATTTCTTGAGATGTAAGGAGAATTTCCTGTAAAATTCGGTTTTACAGTTCTTCATTTTTGGGTACAGTCTTGTGGTGAAGTTTCTAAATTAAATTAAACTTAGGAGCACTACAACAGCAAGAATAGTACCTATAGGTAAAAAGAAAAGTGCTAATAATAAGATTGTAAAAAATCTTGCTCAATGTTGTTCCATATTTCCACGATTATATTTTCAATGTCGTCAAGAGAGACTGAAATTTGAATGAAAATTTCGAAAACAGCATTATTGCTGAGAAATGAAGCTACAATTGAAACCAAAAATTATCAATATCGGATTAGCCATTCAATTGGTGCGTTAATTCTTTTGGAAGAAATATTCGCTTGAAGCATAGTTAGCTAAAGCTCTATAAAAAAGTTGTTTTCAAGTAACAGATGTTTTCCTTCCGCCGATGAAACAATAGATAGTTTTATTGTGGTTTTAACAAATATTTTTGCTTGTTTAATTGTTATTGTTTGTTTTAAACCCAATCGTTGCAATAACGAACGCAGCCGTTTCTGTTTGTCAAAACAACTGTACCAATAGCAATCCTTATCTACAGACAGGTGTTGTTAGTTGTTCGTGTATACAATCGAACATTCTATAGAACAATTTGTATAAATTCTTCGAAAATGACGCTCAAAACATTCGCAGGTTTCATGTGTAAGCTGCGTGATTGCGCCTACTTTGGATACGAACCACCGAATCCATATTTTATATCGCTTCTAGTAATCCCTTAATGCCTCCTTCAATCTCCCGATTCTATAGTTCGGGGGATGAATACGAGCCCGCCACAGTCGGATTCAATAGCAACATAATGATGTTGAAAGGGGATTACACGGTGTTTATCAAAGACTGAACGGCTTCGGAGCCTCATCAGTGCGATAATAAGTTTCTTTAATGCTGCACGCTCTAAACCAGCAAGGTTTGCTAATCCTGGGAAATTAATTTCTTGAAAGCAATGCCCAGCAGCTTTGAAGCCGACGTAGGCAAATGGCTGAGGGAATCACGCACGATACGCGTGACAACTACGTTTAGGGTTGGCAGGGTCTTGTTTCGCAAAAGCACCAAAAAGTGTCCTTTTTAAGAAGGACAAATAACGTTCTAGTAGAAAACCCTTTCTACAAAGAACTTTTAATTTCGTTAACGCAAAGACTAAGAAAACTGTATTTAAATATCAAACGACATTTTAAAATTAACAGAAACAACTTAAAAAATATCATTATGCTAGAGGGTAAGCGTTTGTAAAAACACCTATTCATAATTCTTAAGAATGTCAAAAGCAAGAAAAAGTCATGGCAGGAATACTTATCTACATTAACTAGCTCTACATCAACCACTAAATTCTGGACTAAGATACGTAGAAGACAAGGAAGTAAATTACAACCAAACCACATAAGAAATAGCCAACGTCATCGCTGACACATTAGCACAAATTCAAGCAATGAAAACAACAATCAAACTTTTCTACTCTGTAAGGAAGAAATGGAAAAAACTGAATTCTAGCTGTATAATAACCAGGAAATATAAATAATAAATAGCCTCATAACGATACAAGAAATGAAAATAGCTTGCAAAAACTCAAGCCCAGGACCTGACAGCATTCCATACGCGTTCATTAAAAATCTCCCCGAAGCTGGATCAAACAGATTACTCAGTATCTACAACCAAATTTGGACAACTCAAACTTTTCCTGAACAATGTCGACTATTTCATGTAATACGCATTACAAAACCCGGGAAAGATAAGAAAAAACTACAGACCAATTTCTCTAACTTGCACCTACTACGTGCAAGACGCTTGAGAAAATAGTAAATCATCGCCTTGTCTGGTTCTCAGACAGACATCATATAATCTCCAGAGCAAAATGGTGTTCGCAGAAATCGTTCAACGATTGATAATCTCACATACTTACAAACTGAAATATTAGACAGTTTTGCAAGCAAAMAACAGCTTGCTGCAGTATTCTTCGACATTGAGAAGGCATATGATACGACATGGAATTGGAACATACAAGAAAATTAAACGATTCAAGCTTATKCGGACCCATACTCCAGTTCATAAAAATCTTCGTAACAAACCGGCGATTCCAGACTAAGATCAACGGAAAATTATCAAAATAAAGATCATTAGAAAACGGATGGACCAGAAAAACAGAAGAAAAACGACATGTGCATGCTATGAAGTTCACAAATAAAACAAAATCGTGATCAAGTGACTTTTACCTTTGAGCAAACGTGCTAAAAATGTATGTACTTTGATAGCACTTAAAATAATTTATTATGCTTCCCTATATTCGATATGATACTCCGTTTTACTTGCTTTTCTGTATTCTTCTGCTACACACATTTAATTGTTCCTTCCACTCTTTTGTACTTTCCTTCACGACTGTTATTTAACTTTGTCAAATTATTGCTCCTCCCCCGCAAATGTTTTTTATTCTTTCTTCATTTGACACCGTTTGTAAGCAATAATTACTTTTTTACACCAACAGACGATTTCTTGTATTAAAAACTATTTCTTTATTTATGAAGTGGCTAAGTGATAAATGCTTCTTTCTTTTTAAAGATTATTAACTACAAGAGCATTTGTGTTGCCGTCGATGGGCTTAAGTTATTTACACGTTCTCCTGTACCCGGTGGGCATTTTTTCTGTTATAAAAGGGAATCTTGAGTTAATCTTCGCCCCATTGAAGGACGTGCCCACACTTTAAAATGCCATGTGTCAAAAATATACTCAATTGACCAACTACAATGCCGTCCAAAGGGGTAAATGCTGATGTTTGTGTGCAAAGCTTTCCTAATCTTAATAGAATCTCCAGATAACAAAGAGCTTGCAACGGTTGTCAAGGACTTGTCCCTGGCCATTGTATATCGCCTTTTGCTCTCGAAAAATTGTTTCTAATTGCTTCGTCAGTGGTTGTAGTTAGTTCAGGCTTTGCGGGGATGGCCTTTTTGGTACAGTCAATCGCTACCCCAGACGTTTTATTAATCTTCGCAGTCACGCTCGTTCCCCTTTTCGCATTTTATTTAAGGTGGATATATAGTTGCAGTATAGAAAAATCCGCTTAAACTCGCAAATTAATAATTGGATATTCTCCTCAGGTTTCGCAACGTAATCTTTAGCAACTGCGTTTTTCTCCATATTCTCCCATGGGAGGGTGCATTTGAAGACGGTTTAGATGTTCATCCTATATAAAAATTACTAAAAGGTTTTTGGTACTGTTAATCACTGTACTTAAAATAAAACTACGCCTATTTGGTATGAGAGATACTTAACATTCATGGTTATGTAGTTAGATATATGTTTTATAAAAGGTCCTCAGTCAAAAACATAAAAAATTAGTCCCCTCCACAATCTGATATACTGAGAACAGAGAGTTCCATGTTGATTACTATTTTATTGGCAAAAGTAGAAGACAATAGGGTTTCTCATTTGAGAGATAAAATTGCTTGACTGGACTTCAGAGCATAAACGGGAAAGCGATTAGAAAACGTCATACATTCAAGCTGATGCAGATGATTATGTTTGATTTTGACTGAATAGTTTCAAAAATTAAAATAATATGAAATTCAACTATGAGCTGCTTAGCAATTATTTATGTTTCCTGTAATGTTAATTCGGTTAAATCCCCTTTGAAGAAGGCTACGTAGTTTGGTGGACCGTGAAGCTAGAAATCAGCAGAAACATTTTTTTTTAATTCTTAGCCCGGAGAGGCAAATGATTATGCTATTTACTGAGTTATAGATAATTGTGGGCGAGTATATGTACAAGGCGATGTCACACCCGCTGCGTATATGCTTAAGGGAGTGTTGGTAAAGGTGAAAATTAGATTAAATACTTCTGGGTGGGCTTACAAAGAGGTACTCCTTTCACAAAGTGAAGCTTTTAGCAACAACGGTGTAATGCAAAAATACAACCCCCGTAATGCACTTATGAACGCCCTCTGTATAGCAAAATTGTCTCGCAGGCACCTTTAAAGAGATGCCTAATTTTATAATAAATTTACACGTTGTATGTTGAACAGTTGCAGCGCAAAAGGGCGGTATAATCTAATTAGTATGGCGACTAAAAAGCTCGTAAACTGAAAATTCTATTAGGTTGCGCTATTCAATCTTATTGCATCTTGGTTTTCGCGGAAAATTTCCAGAGATAGTCATTCAAGAAAGGCGATACTAATGTTAAACAAAAGTTAGAGGTGCGCATATTAGCATAAGTAACGGGAAGGGACGTTCCAGCGATATCACTGAAGGGAATTTGCTGGTAACAAGTTGAAAAAATACATTTCATAACGCCTKTTTATTAATTAATATAGGCGCAACTGTATACAACAACCATTAGCTACCTAGAATTATGTAACAGAAAAACATCAACAAATAATTCTTACCCAGTTAACGAAAACGTTAGGATACTAATTCCACGGCTAAATGCAAAATATTTTACGAGTATCCCTACAAAAAATAACATTGTCTTAGGGGACCATCTTATATTTAAGCCCATTTCTTAGGAAAACTGTTATCTAGCCTGACCGTTTGAGGATTGATGCGAGAGTATGACATATTTTATAAATATTTTTTCTAATTAAAATATATAAATTAGAATTTCTAAATATATATTTTTTCAGCACAGATATAGATTTAAATTGAATAACTGTGACATCCATAACTTGATTTTCTATCTGCTATAATTTTGAACATGATTTACCTGATTTTTTATTCGATAAAATGTGCATTTATTTAGTTTCCTTTTCGAATATCTAAAAATTAAGTAGTAATACTTGACCGTGCTTAAAGACGATTTTTTGGACAAATATAAGGGGTTCCATTATAAACCTAACTTTGCTAAGAATTTCGAAAAAGGAAGTATACAGAGAGAAGCTATCTACGTCACTCACTCACAGACCTCTGAGATATGAAAGCTGCAACAATGAGCAACTGTTAAAATTTCACGGGTATATAAAACATTTAATGGAATATAACAGTTATATATTTGCAGCATCTCATTTTGTTCCTGGATTTCAGTTCTAGTTCCTTTTCAATGTTAATATCTTATAACTTCAATGAAACTGTGACTTAAGTAACGTAAACCACGGCCACATCTCTACATATGATAAACCACGATTTTTTTAAACAAAAGAATACGACATTTGCACCTTGCTTCCCCACCACCCGCATATAGCATTTAAATAGGGACCCATAATTGGTCTGAGACCAGTGACATACGGCTTAGACAGTGCTAATTACTTGCATGGGTAAGTGAATATCTTCTAGGTAGGGGTAGGGTAGGTTTTGCATTCAAATATTCATGTTAGTTGAGCTGGGATTAAATGTTTAAAGTGCTTTCATTATTATATTTTTCAGTAGAAAAGCTTCATGTAATTTGTCTTACACTGTATTAAATATTTTTGTAATTTATGGTATCAGGCAAACATTTAATGAATAATTTAAAATTGTCATAATTATATGATCAAAGCGTTTTCGTTTTCAGTGTCTATTTGTCTGTACAAAATGGGTAGTTTTTAACAGCATATTTAACAAAAGCAGACAAAGGAAATTGTACGGTTATTTTAGACAAAAAAGATTATTTGAATAAAGAAAATGGAGATTTTGAAATGACTGAAAATGACAATACGATTAAATTTAACAACTATTTAAAGGAACTTTTAGACAAAATAGAACCAACTTCCTAAAATACACAAAGTTGGTTGTCCTGTTGCTTGTTACATAAATTTCCCATGTTACAGATTGACAAAATGGTTAAACTTGATTCTTCGTGAAGTCCTAAACTTTGAAAATTCCTTGCTAAGTCGGGTTTAGCTAAGGGTTTCCCCCTGAGTCCATTTCTAGCTGAACTCTTTATGAATAATATAGAAAAAGAAAAAGATGATGTTTTGTGTCTTTCTGCAGCATCTAAATAATTTTCTTACTTTTATAAATCACTTACATGCTTTTATAAATTTGAGTTATGAAACAGAAATTAATAATTAAATTTCTTTTTTTAATTTATTAGTTTTACGTAACGACTTTTCTTCTTACCTTCCTTTCGAAATTTTTAGAAAAGCCACTTGTACAGACAATGTTATTTCTTATTTCTCTCTACATCCTCATTCACACAAAATGGCCGTTTTCATTCACTTTTTAACCGACTTTTTAAAATACCATTAAATAGGGTTTAATTCTCCAAATTGCTTTCAATAACAATTTTCCAAATTATTTAATAGAAAAGCTCTATTTTAAATATTTGACAAATTTTTTTTCTGTACCAATTATTTTGATGATTAGGTTTCCTTTTAAGTTTGCTGATCAAGTTTTAGTTACCCTATGTAAGTTATTTTATTCTCATGCAATAAATATTGCTTTTTCTACCGCAGGCAGCTTATTTTCCCGTTTTATCCGTAACAAAGACCAAATTTTAGTTTTAAATAACTCAGGCATCTACAGTTTTTCATGCAATAATTGCAATTCAGTATATCTTTTTTAACTAGAGGTAAAAACAATTCGAAAAGTATATAAAAATACATATATTGCAATAAAAATTATTCGTTAGCTAACTAATTATTGTTAAATGAACACGTTGCCACGCTAGACAATTTAATTTCATTACATTTGTGTGATAAATCATCAAAATTAAATTATTTGGAAATTAGCGAACAAAATTTTACTATTTTAAATGATTTTTGTAATTGCAAGTGTCCTGTTCTAAATTATTTATTTGATCTAAATTCGTTTGTGTTTCTGGCATGTAGGTTGCTTTTCAGTTTGTGACCTGACCCGACGATTGCTACTTGCTAGCCTAAAGCACTTTGCAATTTAAAGAATTATATATAATAATTTTCTTTTTTTTATTTTATTTAATTAGCAATCTGCGGATTAAATTGTTGTATTTGTACTTAAAAGGCGTGCAAAAATGCCTTCAATGAACTTCCAACTGTAGTTCTGTAGTTTTATTATTAGCAGTTAACTTTTTCAAGAACTATAAAAGACAAATTTTATTGAGTCTGCTTCGTAACGTGTATTTGCTGTTCATGGTGCTCTGTTAATTTAGTAAAGGCACAAACGGAGGATATTTTAGACACTATTAACTGTAATAAATTGATTATTGCCCCGCGTAACTAAATTACACCAACGAACCATGTTGGAGCTTACAGAATGTTGTTTCGATAAACCAATTATCTAACCCTTCATAGGACAAACACTAAACCGCGGCAGGTTGCGTCAAACTGCGCATCACATACTCCATTACTAACAGCAGTTGGGTTATGTCAGTGGCGTGCACAGTGACAGTTTCTAGTTGCATGCAAAATCACTAACTCTTTAAGGCACATTAATTTATCTGTCCAACAATGTAAAAAATATCAAAACTGGTTATACTGCATTTTTTTCATTTCTCATAGAGCTTTGTCGAGACTTGTACCTGAGCAATGTAAACCGATATTTTCTGTTTACCCCAGCTCGACACAATTCCAATAAAAATCCATTATTTGTCAATAGAACTGTCAAATGGTGTAAATGCATGTGCCAATTTTAGGTAAAAATCGGCGCAATTCCTGTTTTGACGCGGTCTATGCCTCTTACAAATTGCTACTTTGTGGTCTAAACGCTTTTTTCAATCCTCCCCGTGAAACTTCACACCCCGGACGCCTTTGTGTCCACAGGCAGCAGCTTACAACGGCAACAAATCAGGCGAAACGTTATAGCTGATAATTGCAACTTGATATATACTGAATCGTCTTTGTTATGTCGTTATTTAGATCGAATAACGCTTCACATGTGCTCTGTATTCTCTAGAAAGAATACATTTAATTATGCTTCTATAAATAAGAGATTGCAATGTTATTTTTATTTAGCCTGATGCCAAATTTTGGTCACTGGTGTAATAACTATAGTTATTTTTCATTAAAAATACAAAAATGATTGAAGTAGTATTTCTAATCATAAATTACAGTGCAATATTCGCTACGCACATAGTATAGTTTACAATTAACAAATCATTATTACCATTAAATTATTCAMCAACTAYTTCTGCTAAATTAATGCKAGATGCTCAGATAAATTTCCAACCATTTTCACTACAGGATACTCCAAGGAGTTAAGGAAATACTTCTGGCTAACAGGGTTACAACTGCGTGCAGCTTTCCAAATTGGGAAGGCAAATAGAGCATGCAAGAAACATCTCTTTATTCCAAATTATTGTAGATATTTAAGTCAATTGGTATCTATTAGAAGTCCGTCAAAATCGGAATTTACTAGGATCATCATCAAACTTTATAAGCTCTTAGAGCTCTGATCATTGGCATAGCTTTTACTATATAGGGTGATGCGCTAAGGGTATGGAGCTGTGAGATAAATTTTATTTTAGTAAAAACATAAAATGTAGATGGGAAATACAAAGTTTAGAATCAAGGAGATAATAATAATAATAGATTGTTCCAAAATTGGTTTCCATAAATATCAGTACAAGGCGCCATTTGTAAATTGGTCATACATTCCCCGATTTTTAAAAAATTAAAATAGGACGGAATATTTTTTTACTTGCACACAAGACACAATAAAAAAAGGAACTCTGAAGAAAAACTAAACGTTATGGTCTCCATTCTTTATGGTAAAAATTAAATAGAACGACATGCACTTCTMCTTTTATTTTGTAGATTCTTTATTTAGTATTTAGCTTTGTCGTTTTCAAGGTATTAGCAAAATAACCCAGGAACTAWTTTTTAATTTTCATAAATAGATTAATAATTATTCTCAAAAGCAGCAATCAACAACTACCAAAATGGATAAATTGTTCGGTTATGTTTATGTGTATGTATACATTTTTTGGCACAGGAGGAAGCTATCAATTTCAGGTACCCTTAGTAAATCAGCCTGTACAATCCATTTCAAATTCTGCCCTATGGTTGAGCGACAATGTCGTTTTGCCGTTGAATACGCAAGATGTCAATACGGCATTGTGGCTAGAATTATATTGCAGTCATACTTTGTGGATAAAATAGAAGAGCACGAAGGACTCAGCATCTTCAGCGTCACTGGACCATCCCATTGTGATCAATCTTTGTCGAATACAATTATCACATTCATTGTGTACAGTATTTTTTGTAAATCATGTAAATGATGAAAAATGAAAAAAGTGTTTATTACAGTGTCCTACTCCAAATTCATTTATACCCACTGCCTTATGGTTCAGCGATAATGACGTTTTGCCAATATATATACAAAATGTCAACACGGCATTATGGCTGGCACTATATTGCGGTCGCTACTTGATGACATTTCTCTTCAGATCCCATCATCTTTAGATCCGTATTGGTTCTGCGATAATGTCGTTTTTTCACTGAATAAACAAGGTGAATACGACATTGTCGCCAGAACTAATTGCGGTAACTACTTCGTGTACAAGCATCCAGAAATGGGCATCTTCAGCATCACTGGACCGTGTGGTGTGGTAACGTGATTGAAGTTCTGTCAGATGTAGTGACACAGAGCTTCATTTCGTTACTCCACCGTGTGGCCCATTTACATCGCAGTCAAAAATGGGTGTCTGGCACACTAGTTGGAAAACGTGTGCTTTTGCAACTTTGGAAGACACTACGACACGTCATAGTGAGACAGGCTGGCGATCTTTACAAAGTTATGATATAGTATCGGTCCCTTGACCTGTCTCTCCGTGTAGTGTTGAACTTAACAACGCTTGAACATTCTTCTAGGGTCCTCGCTGATTATTCGTTTGCTGGCGGAAGGTGGACAGAGCAGAACCTGTACGTGAGAACTGAAAATGTAGAGGTTCTACTCTGCAAACGTCTTTCAGCAATCACATCATCTTTTAAGAATTTTATGCTTTTTGTCTTATTTTGTGACATCTTGTTGTACCGATACATCTTTTAAACATGCACCATGCACAAACAGTATTATTATTTGTGCTGACGCACGTTTTTCTAGTACAGTTTCAACTAGGAAGTTTTAAATGTACTTTGCTTTGTAATTTTCTGTTCCTTTAGATTTTTATCATCCACTTTTGTAACAGGACTCTTCACGACGTGGTACCTGCGTCGAGAAACGGTTTATAGAAATAGTTCCTCGGCAGGTTCCACGATGCGTTGAAGTAAAAGCTACGATATCGCAAACACAATTCTGGATCTTTTTAATTTCAGCAAAGAAAAAGACGCTGAACATTTATTAATTCGTATTTCTGTTCGCAGATATGCTGGACCTACAACCTCCTCTGATGAACAATGTTGCATTCCTTCAAGATTTAAGTAGTTTTGGAATAATGTTGTAGTTCACTTGTACTGTGGAACAATAAACGATGCCAGACTTATAACCGTTTTTGTTAAATCAAATCTTTCCATTTTTTCAGGTATTTGTTTGTTTACAATACTGCAAGTATCAATTAGTGAACTCTTTATAAGTGTCTTTTAGCCGTAAATGGTACTGGCCAGTGTCACATATGCAGATTAAAACAGAATTGATCCTAAAGAGCACATCGTCTTCTAGGATTCCTAAATATGTAATTCTTTTATACATTATATAACCTTTATTAAATCAAAGCCTGCTTCAACGAGGTACTAATACATTTTTAGGAAACACTAATAATAATAATAATCATTTTTATTTTCCAACGGAAACAGTAACATGTGATAGCTAATGGTATTACAAAAAATAAGTACGTATCCAACAAAGCAAAACACTTTCAATTGTCACTTGTCTTAGTACTCGTATACAGTGAAATAACTAGAAAA
The DNA here is from genome assembly GCA_025024175.1 of Rhyzopertha dominica. NCBI lineage: Eukaryota > Metazoa > Arthropoda > Insecta > Coleoptera > Bostrichidae > Rhyzopertha > Rhyzopertha dominica. Next base: position 24,545,502 of record QCXZ01000086.1, on the reverse strand, counting down.
GGAGAAAAAAAATCTAATAATTTGTGGTTGTTAATTCCATATCTCCTTTTAAAGAGGGTGTAGCAGACCAGAACTGCCACCACTTATGAAGTAAAGCTACCGACATTGCATTTTAACCAAGTCTTGGCTCCAACAACATATGCTGAAGTTGGTTTCCATAAACGATTGAAAACTGGAGTAGTGTTCATAGACTTATCGGCTCCCTACGATACTGTGTGGAAAGATGGATTGATCCTCAAACTATGTAATACTCTGAAATGTGGAAAGACTGTGAAGCTCATCGAACGAATGCTATCCCAACGTCAATTCAGAGTGTTTTTGGGAGAGAAAAGTAGCAAATTTAGGATTTCGAATAATGGTCTTCCACAAGGATCGGTTCTGTCGCCTATTCTTTTCAACCTTTACATAAGTGACCTTCCAGTAACTCAATCGAGAAAATTTGTGTATGCAGACGACATGGCATTGGCTTTGCAAAGTAAAGGCTTTTCTGTACTTGAACAAAACCTTTCAAGTGACATCGAGATTATGAATCGCTATTTTAAAACCTGGCGCTTTTGCCCTAATCCATTGAAGACAGAAGTAACTTGCTTTCATCTCAACAATCACCAAAAGGGGAAACAGTTTCAAGTTATGTCAAATAACATAATTCTTAAACATAACTTCTTGCCAAAATACCTTGGAGTGACCCTAGATACGTGTCTAACGTACAAGAAACATCTAGAAAAAGTCAATAAAAAATTACAGACTAGAAATAACATTCTGCATAAGCTTGCTGGTACAAGTTGGGGTGCAAATGCAAATGTACTCCGTACTTCTGCAACTGCCTTGCTTTATAGCACTGCTGAGTACTGCTGTCCTGTTTGGAAAAACAGTCATCACACAGGAAAAATTGACATTCAGTTAAATACTGGAATGCGACTAATCACTGGAACAATTAAGTCAACTCCATTACCTTGGCTTCCGGTTCTTTCAAACATTGCTCCTCCGGAGATTCGCAGACACTTTGCTACATATAAAGCTTAGCAAAAATATCAGTCAGCTCCTAATGAGTTTCTGATTTTCCGAGATCTGCAAGAGCTACCTACAACTCGGCTAACTTCTAGMAAACCTCTGCGGACAGAAGATTTCCTTCGTGCTCCTTATACCATTGAAGATGGGCGGKGTTCTGTTTGGCAACTTAAGAAMCATGATATATTCAATCAGCAGCTTATAGACGATCCTACGGAAGAGGTGGCAGGAACTGACCTCCCAAGAAGGTCTTGGGTCACTCTGAATCGCCTTCGCACTGGTCAATGCAAGTTTTTTCTTAATAAATGGGATTCATCTATCAACCCTTCTTGTGAATGTGGAGATCCCCTCCAAACAATTGGACATATGGTCAACAGATGCCCCCGTACAGCATGGCCTGGTGGTTTTGCGTCTATCCATCGTGTTGATGAAGGTGTTAAAGACACAATAGAGATCTGATTGGAGTTTTCTGCGGTTTTCTTCAATACTCTATCCAGAATAAATACGTACATGTATGTATCTATTATGGATAAAGCGCAAATGCGAGATCTCTTATCGTTGAATGAAAATATTTTTTTATWTTTATTATATATATAKATATATAACGGTATCGCTGTGGTATACTTCCTATACGTATACCACTAGACCCTTTGACTTAAGGAACTCGACCGTACTTACACATGAACCGCGTAGTTTATTTGTAAGMTCGATCGAAACAAATGGTGCGGTAAAGCACATTACGTATGCTGATTGTGTTATTACAAGCCGAACAATGTTTCGGAAAATTAGCTTATGATTACACAGGCAGCACTGGGTATTTACCGMTATTAGTTAATAAGGGGGTGCTAAGCCCGGAGGGTAAGACCTCGAGGGAGCGTCGTTCCCTTGAACACCGTCGATTATTTACATACGTAAACGGGTAATCAGATTACTAGTACTTGTTACATGATATTTCTGATGTCGCATTTGGCGCAAATTTTGTTTGCCCAAACCCTCAGTGCCGTCGTTTTAACACCAATCAGCCGCAAACCCTTTTGTGGTGCATGTCACATGAAATGCACATGAAGCAGGCAGAGAAGGGCGGAAGAGAGATTTAACTTTTATGGGTGCAAGATTTTATATATCCCATACCGACCTGCGTTCTCTTTTCCGTGTATCTAAGTATTAATTTAACAAAAGAGGCATTGCAGATTGAAGATTAGAGAGTTTTGGGACACCGTTTTGTGGGTACAGCTTATTTCTAGCGGTTGTATATTTCAACGGCATATTTACATCTTTAGTTTGACGTTTTCTTTCTTTCTGACAACCGTTATATGTCAATAAGCCACTGTCATTATTATCCTTGGACTATCAAATACTATGTCACATCTAGAGCAAATTAATAATAATATACTTTATTTTCTACAGGTTTGCACCTATCCAAAAATAACGAAAAATAAAGAAATACTTAGTTCACAAAGGAAAACGTACTAAGGTAGTATAAAGCTGGCAACCAGTTGTTAATTGATACAGAGGATCATAAAAGTACATTAGATATGGGATTAATAGGATAAAAAGTCAGGTGTAGACGGGAATATCAACGAGAAACCGCAAAATTAACTCTATACACAATAAACTACAATTAATACGATTATTTAGTAGACCAAATAAGAATTTAACAATTAATACTTTACGACGCGATGCTAATGACAGATAGCTAAATCCGGCGACTAAAATATCGTAATTGAAACTTCGAAGATAAGCACAATAAAAAATTAACGAAAGAATAAAAAAAAACGCTTTTGTACGTCCTCAATTGTTATAAAAATGATGCCAAATCTGGGATATGACTAAAGAGAAAACAGTGCATTTAAAGCTTGACCATTACGAAAGTCCCAGCTTTTTCTATAAAAATGCCAATGTCTATGGCTGACATGTTGTTTTCCGGGCTGGTTTCCACGTTGGTTGTTAGACTTCTGAGGAAGACACAGACATGAGTGTCGAAACGTCAAGGTCTAATAACCAACGTGGGAACCAGCCCGGAAAACAACATGTCATCGACAACAACCACGGAAGCCTTCAAACCAAAATGTCTAGGGCTGATAGGAATCCAGATTGAGTCCCAGGGAACAACTTAAAATCACCATCATGCGGCAACAACTGGTAAGCCATAATCTTTTCATGGACTTTAGAAAGAATGGGTAGCAGGCTAATAGGCCTAAGATCCTTGTATTCCGAAGGTTTTTTAATTTTGGGGATGGGACGTACTATGATTTCTTCCAGCTATTAGGTACAGTATTAAGACCAATACAAGAATTAATTATATGGGCGATATAGGGAAGAATGACAGGCAAAGCGTTCAAATTTTGCATTAATCAGTGTTTTGTCCATGTAACTATTTGTTAATTGTTGGTCTGGAACAAAATCCCTCAATTCAAATTCAATAGAAATTTATTGTATTCTGTTGCCTTATCACGCAAGTTTATCATTAATTTAAAATTATTTGACAGATAGATAGACATATTTTAAATCTAGTAGGAGATAGAACAAACTGTTGGAAGAAAACTTCTGTAAAACATCGTGGATAATTTATATGCAACAATTTCAAATCTAAATAGCAATTGTTCGCGTCTAAATTCCTCTAGATCACTATTGTTATGAATTTTTTCGGAGATGCTACTACCAGCAATCGTTGTTGCGACACCCTGTATCTTATAGCAGTTTTTACCCCGTTCGTATTGTTTTTTAAACAATCGCTAAAATTGTATTGCAGCTGAATGAAATCGCTGGATTAGAAGACGAATTTCAATTATTAGTCGACAAAGGGTGCAGTCATAATTATGCAGAGCATATTAACATTTGTGGTGGCTTCGTTCCAACTCTCATCAAGAAAAATCTGCCCCCGCACCCGCAGCCGTACCCCGGATTCAGCGGGGCAGAGTTCCTATTAAATATGAAACGATTTCGGTACGAAATAGTGGCGCAACAAAAACGTATTTTCTGCAAGATTTGCCCCGAATAGCAGCGACTGTCTGCTTCGACCAAACCGACCATTGTTGATTTAATTGTTTCCGTTTTTGCGCATTGCGTACGCGCACATCCAGGGGGGTGGAAACCCCGTTTCGGGATATGTTTTGATCACGCGAAACGGCTTTCCACTACGCTGTCGGCGATATCCCAGATTTTGCGGTTTAATTCTTAGCCGTTCCTTTTAATTAGCGAGTTTTTTTCCTGCGTCCCCAATTATATTACGAAATTACAGTGTACACTGGTTTATTTACATGTCGCGTGGTATCTTTTTAATTATTCCACTCGGAATTTGTACACGACTTAATTACAGTGACTGGCCGAAACAAGCGATGGAAGTAAAAAGAAACTTACTGAAGGCTTTGCTGGCTAAAAAAGTTAATAAACGCTGCAGAATTCGTGCCCGTATAACTAAGTATCGCATTTATACTATTCATGTTTAGAGACCACTTTACGTTTTGTTTATTTTCTCTGTTATCAAAGCAGATATCCAAAATCGGTTTTCAGAATTTGTTACGTTAGAGAATTACATGCTTTTAATACGTTCTGCAGTAGAAGCTTCTTTCCTCCTCCTTGAACACATTTCTTCTCTTGAAATACGAGTAATACAAATAGTACTAGAATTAAGGGGGGTGCGGTTCTTTGACAGGATTGTGTCTACTGGAACTAGGTCCTTATTTAAAAAGAAATTGACTGGGAAACAGGCCTAACATTATGACTAACCACCAATTTTAAGACTTTCGTATCTGTCGTTTCACGGTCTTCTACATAGAAATAAAAAGATTTAAGATTTCAGCATCTATTCAACAGTCTTTGACATTAAAAAAAGAGAACAAACCTCAAAGTGCAATTTTCAGCACCTTAAAAAATATTCCAGAGAACCTCGACCGCTCATTATAATAGGGAAGAGGCCCACCATTATTTCTGACTACCAATATTAAGATTTTAGTGTCTTTTTCACAATCTTTTACACTGAAAAAGGTCAATAATAAACCTGATAGTGCGTGTTTAATCGTCCTTATTTTAAAAAATCCGTGGGAGGAATTCCGGACCCCTAAGTGTCCTGATTTAACAAAAATTTCCTGAGGAGAACTCCAATTTTGTATCTTCTTCGGAGTCTTTTATATATATAATCAGTTTCCTTTTTTACTTATAGGGTGTAAAGGTATGCAGTGTCTCTCACTCGTTTACTGTCTTTTGTACTATTTTCTTCCACTTAGTCCTGTCCTTTGCTATTCTTCTAGCTTCGTCCCAGGTGAGGTTTCTCTTCCTCAAGGCCTCGGCCACTGTCATGTTCCATGTCTTCTGCGGTCTTCCTCTTCTTTTCTTTCCTTGTACTTTTGCCTCCCACACTAGTTTTGCTGGTCTTTCCTCGTTCATTCTCACCAAGTACCCGAACCACTTTAATTTATTCTGTTCCATAGTTTGTTTAATTGACTCTATTTCCAGTTATTCTCTGATTCTGTCGTTTCTTATTCTGTCCATTCTAGTCACCCCTTTAACACGTCTCAAGTATTTCAACTCCGTTGCCTGTCTATCACTTAACATCCAACTTTCACTGCCATATGTCAATATTGGTCTATAAATGGTCTTGTATACCGTCATTTTTGTCTTCTCACTTATTTCCTTTTTACTCATTAACGTCCTATTTAGTGAGTGGTACACCTTTATTGCACTAGTGATTCTTTCATTTATTTCTTAATCCATACTTCCATTGCTTTGTGTTGTAACTCCTAGGTACTTAAAACTTTTAACCTGTTCTATTTGTTTCCCATTTATTGTTATGTCTATCTTTTTGTCCTCCTTTCCTATGACCATTGTTTAGTCTTGCTCGTATTTATTAACATTTTACGTTTTGTTAGTTCATTCTCCCACAACTCTAAATTTTGTTGTAACTTTTCTTCATTTTCTGCACAGATCATCAGGTCATCTGCAAATGCGCATTCTGCTAGCTTTATCACCTTTAATTTTCTATACCCTAATTTGACTTCGTTAGCCTTGTTGTGTAGTTCCCACAATATATCGTCCATTACCATCATAAACAGTGTTGGGCTTAACACTTCCCCCTTGCCTTAATCCACCCATTACTTGAAAATCCTGTGATTCCATGTTGCTTGTTCTGACATAATTTTTTGTGTCGCTGTATAAACTCTCTATGCTTTTTCTGAGCTTATTATTTATACCTTTTTTCTTCATACTTTCGCAAACCACTTTTCTAGGGATGTTATCAAATGCTTTCTCTAAGTCCAGGAATGCTAAACAGATTCCTTTTTCTTTGCCTATCTTTTCCGCCATTTGTTTAATCGTAAATATATGGTCCTAGGTGCTTCGCCCTCTTCTAAACCGGCTTTGTGCGTCGTGTAATTGTGGTTCCAACTTTTCTCTTAATCTTGCTTCCATCAGTCTTTCATAAACCTTTGCTACTACACTTAGCAATGTGATCCTCTATAGTTCCCACATTCTTTTGTGTCTCCCTTTTTATGTATTGGTACAAGTATTATTATTAACATCTGGTACTGCTCCTTTATTCCATGCCATGTTAAATATTTTTGTCAGCACTTTCCCCCCTTTTGGTTTTCAACATTTCTGGTGCAATGCTCCGCCGCCTTTCCTCTTTTTATATTATCAATGATCTTTTTTACTCCTTCCTCATGTATAACGTTCTGTTGTTCCTCTGCAACACTTCTTTCCATCTGTTCATTATTTCACTGCCTACTGTCAGTATTTGCCCTTGCTTGTTTTTTATCTGACCTTCAATGTATTTTTTATAATTTTAGTTTAAACACTCTAATCGCTTCCTTTGTACTTACTTCTGCCTCGGAGTCTTTGACATTGAAAAAAATATGATACCAACAAGCCTTAAATGCATGTCTAAGCATTCTATAAAATGCAATTAATAACTCTTGCTGGCGTATAACTTCACAGATATTTTTAATCATTTTAAGTGATGTCTTACTTATTAAAAGTATAGAGCTGTCCAAATTTAAGGATACATCGTAAACACATGAAAACAAAAAACATTTGGAGCCACCCTTTACTGGAATACGTTTATATTAGTGGGTGTGCCGCCGCCTTAAATTGAATAGGAGGGGTGTAGCAAACTATCACTTATCAGTAATAATTGATTGTGATCGCCGTCACTATGGCTCAGACACGCCTGGTTTAGTCGCGGAAGAGACTAATAAAGCGACTAGATTAGGATCTCCGCTTTTATCCACCATGATACGCGGGGTGCATTTATATGCCAGCAGCCCTTTATTATTCTAAAAAGTCTAACAGCACACATAATTGGTTTAAAAGAAACACTTCGACCCAAGACATCACTCCGGAACCGAGACAGCATTATTAAAAAAGAAATGCTTTGCAGTTGCAAATAGTGAGCACACAAACAAAAATAGTTTTGGTATTAATTTTGTCCAGAAGAAATCGATTCTTAGATTCTTTGTAATAGAATGATACAGTACATAAGAACACTGCAAGTATCGGTACGTCGCACAAGAATGCAAGTATAGGCAGAAACAGCAATGGTCGTCATATTGACCCCTGTGGAACACCTCGAGTTGAAGATGTTAGTGCTTTACCAATGTCCACTGCTAATACAATGTGATCTTAACGGTACCGAATAACAGGTGGTAAGCATACTATTTTTGTTAAGCTGATTTCTAATCTGAAGGTAAATTACCTTCTCAAAGGCTTATGAGTCTTAGATCCTTAATTTAATATGGAAGGATTCGCCTTTTCATGCAAAGCCATTACAAATGTTAGACATATGCTTATTACTTGCGTGAGGTAAAGCAAAATAGTATAGGACCACAAAGTTTTAAAATCCCAGCAGAAATGCCATCACATCCATCGTAATTAGATTTAAATCTTAATATTTTGAAGAATTGAAAGAAACAATCTTTTCATTCAACTATAAGAGATCTCGTAGAAAAACTCCAATCAGATCTAGATTGTCTTAAGTCAATCTTCAACACCTAGTGATAGTTATCTATAAGGGTTCTAGCAGAAATCCTTGATCCTTTGTTGATTTACACCTAGTCGCTCCACTATCTGATAGGTCTGCTTGAAATAGGCATCTTTTAGATTATTTGTAGCTTGCCTTAGTCATGTCCCTATTTTTTACTGTACTTTATCCTAAAAAAATTGCGTTTTCTTCCATTTGGTTATTATATTATAATTTATAATACTAAAAACTTAATATTCTAATATGTCATAAATAATTATTTGTTACCACAAGACCCTTCCTTAATTTGGTGCCCTAAGCAAAGCGTACGTTCTGCTGTAGCAGGACAAACTTAGTTTGCCTACAGAAGGGGAGGAAACCAATTGATGTCCTGTGATGTAATGGTCATGAAAAGTGATGGGAGCTAATTTAGAGTTGCGGTGTCAAGTGAATTCCCTTGGGGGTAGAAGCATTTAGTTCCGAAAACGATCGACGAGTGGCCATTCAGGACCGGAGTCAATTTCTTCTACTACACCCGAAAGGAAGCTACATAAAAATCACGAAAGTATCAGAAACAAACGTTACAAGGTAAAGAAAAATTAGAACTTAGAATTAATTTGACTTTTACGCACATCTAGGTTGTAAATAAGTTTTGCAATACTAATATACTATTGAAAGAGAGTTGGCAATTCATACTCAACTCAGAAGCTTATTTCATTGTATGTTAGTTATCATTCGATTTGGTAAATATTTTTTTAAGTATAAAAACTACTCAAGGTCATTATTTATTTATTTCATTTATTACATTTGAAGTTGCAAGCAAATCAGAAATCAGATTACAGCAGAAATAAAAATTGTGTTTAAAGGAAGAAAGATCATTGCAGTGTTATTGTATATTATTACATATGGTATATGGTATATGGTATAGGTATAGTGTCATGGTTTCTTATCTTGTTAGCAATGAACTTCCAAAATCAGTTTAAATTATGTAAAATTTCACATTCTGTATTATTTATGGATAGAATCTAACGTATGCACTTTGATCTTGGTTTTTTTATGAAATTTTTTTTTTGCTGAAACGTTTTTATAGTTTCGTATCTAACGCGTAAACTGGAAGTATGCTGATGAAACATAATGAATTCTTGCCACCTCACTGTTAAAAATTTCCATTTCCAACTCCTTCTTTGTGCAAGATATTTGTGCCCCCGGCAGCGAGTATTTACATCACAAAAAAATCCGATACAGAAAACTGATCAATTTTCCAATTTTTCCAAACCGCTTTTACATAATAAACCTCGTTATTCTGGGAGTTTTTGCGAAAACAGAGGAAAATAATCTGCCGTTTAGGAGAGGGTAGGGGGTCGTTTCAAAGTTCCGACGCGCGGCGTTGTGGGGCTTGTTTTGTTCAAAATTACCCATCAAAACACTCTTTGAGATACTTAGCCGTCGATGTGGCTTGTCGCAGTGTTTGCTTGCTAATGCGGAAGGCAGTCGCAAACGGTACCAAACGAACGAGCCCCGTGGAAATTAAAAAAGTTTATATCATGCCATTTAAGTTGCTCAAACTTTGTGATAAAATGATTGTTTGTAAATTCGCATATTTTATCAAATCAGGATGCAAAATTCGCAAACATTTGTCAGGTTGTTAATGTTTTTGTTAAAACAATTCTGATCGATATTCAGGAATATACAAAAATTATTATATACAACTTTTGAAAGATTGCCTTCCCCGAAAATTATCACTGTGTAAAATGGTCCTCCGTATCACAAACTTTTATTTAAAAAACATATATAATTGATATTTGTTTTAAGTATGGGTGCTCAACAACGGTAATAATTAAAAAATATACAACCCTGTTTTCAAGAGGACCGTAACACCCATTCATTCATATAAATGTCTATATGAATTTAGTAAATAGGAAACCTTGCAGATGAAAGATGTGCAAGATGGCAGAAAATTGAAAGGCATTAGTATACACAGAATGAATGTTGTATCATGTATATAAAAGCAATAAATATAGTGAAGTAAGGTACCTAATAGCAATATTTATTTGACCAGCAGGTAGTAGTCCAGAATAAGTTAAAGCAACTAGGCATAAAATATGATATTTTTATTCACATAGATACTGAAAATAACTTTATTACATTGACTGATAAATTGAGTGTCCTGACACTAAAGATATCATCAATATACGGGTTTAGAATAGATAGGTAAAATGTACTGTTAACAATGGCTATAGAGTACGATATAAAATTAAAAATAGGGATTATTTGTAACAATGTAACAACATACTTTGTGAGTCAACACTGATATTAAAGAGGCGACAAAGATTTCCTAAAAGAATTTTAATATAGTATCTTTATGAGACGAGACAATAAATTTTCCGGGGACAGCATCTATGGCCGTCTCGCCTAAAGTTGCAGATTTGCACGATCCAGCGGTTTCCTCGCAGCAAAGTCCCGAAGGAGCCGCGCATATTATATCTTATAGAGTGTGAATCGCGCTTTTCGTCTTTTGAATTTCGCCGTTGCAAAAGGTGGGGGTTGGTCTCCGGCGTAAGGGGTCGATAAGGAGTAGTGGAAAGGGTGGTTTGAAGCCCCGCCAGTCCCGAGGGATGCCACCAGTCTGTAATTAAACTCCCAGCTACCGTCAGAGCTTGCCCCGGCGGCACCGCTTCACTTCTCCCCCTAACGTATCGTCAAAACTCACGAACAAGGATAATATTATATAACCCATAGAGAAATTGATCGCGGGATCTCTGTTATGTGTGTCGTGCAGACCTTAAGCGGATTGATTCAATCATAGATTTGTTCTGGATTTCCTCCTCGTCGCATTACCTCTGAGTCTCTGATATTACGGATATCTCGAGGCAAAAGAAACAGCAAAATGAACGAAACTGCGGCTTTCTGATTGCGACTGTAGAAATGCATCCGATGTCGTATTTCTTGCTGCGAAATCAAATCCTACAGTTATACGAACCTTTTACTAATGTATTCTGTGTAATTGATTAGCTCATATGATTAATTGGTCATTGTAAACCAAAAGGAGCGAATAATTCTGCAAAAATAATATATTATGATACAAACAATACAGCTTTGTAGAATATAAAAGAAAAAATAAAGCTTGAAAGGGACGACGATACTGATTTTTTATGTTATTACGATTTTTCAGATACCCCCACAGGAAAAAAATCGAGCGGCGTCAGATCAAGGGAACGTGCTGGACATTCTATCGCTCCGCGCCTACCAATCCATCTGTCTGGAAATATCTCATTCAAATATCCACGAACGTTGACTGCAAAATGGGGTGGTGCACCATCTTTCTGAAACCATATCTGCTGAGAAGGACGCGCAGCATTTTCACGATTAGGGAACAGGCGAATAAGTTCTGATACAATGTGTTCGCGCAAGAGCTGTAAATACTTGACCGCATTCAAATTTCCATCGATGAAAAAAGCCCAATAATGTGCTCACCGATAGTACCACACCAGACATTAGCTTTCTGAGGGTGTTGTGTGTGGACTTGTGCCATCCAATGTGGATTTGTGTCTGACCAATATCCGCAATTATGCCTATTCACATTACCATTGAGGCAAACAGTCTCTACATCAGAAAACATCATCCAATTTAAAATCTTCCTCTATCATGTTCATACCAGTTTCGCAAAATTCTATCCAACGATCGAAATCATCTTCGCTCACTTCTTGTAATATGAATTTTGTGTGGATGAAACTTTTCAAAATGTTCTGAACAGATCTTCTGCTAATATGGTAAGTGGAGTGAGAGCACGCTATTGTACGGAACACATCCAAAAGGACATTCAGGTTACTTTTCTCACTCGTAGCAACCTTTGGACGTCCTGGTTTTTGACGATTTTCAACAATGTCGGTTTCGTCAAAACGTTGCAATGTTTTAATAACTGTTGATCTGGCAATTGGTTCATGATCTTCATGAATTGCATTGTAGAGTGCAACTACTTCCGAATAACTTCGTCTTCTATCTCCATAAGAAATCATCATCAAAATTCGATGCGATCATGTTCAGTTAACTGAGACATTGCGATTGCAAATAACAAAATGAAAATTATTACCATTCACAAGGAAAATGGAGACACCTGGAGTTTTTGTTCTTACTCAAAAGCAATAAATTGTAAAAGTGTACATTTTTGAAATCAGAAAAATATCCTTTTTAATTATGTGACTTTTGACCCCCCTTCCCACTTAAAAAAATGCAACTTGTGTCCATGTCTCGGAAAAGAGAGCCGACATGGAGTTGAAAAACATCCCAGAAAATGCATTTTAATTACCCATAGGCCCATGCACAATTCCAGGAAAATCGCTTGAACAGAACCTGAAATATCCTGCTGGTTCCATACTTTATAGCGAACATGTATAATATTCATTTGGTGGTAATGCAATAAAACTGTGAAATTCAAGTCAAGCCAGGTTTTCTGGTTGCATTGGGCGATCGCCCTCTGTGAAGTAATGCAACTGAAAACGCCAATGGATCCAAAGTGACAAAAGAGCAGCAAAACCAAAGTGGAGGCCATCTTTGGTGCGGCAAACAAAAATAGAGCGAATGCCGGTGCCCACTGACAAAAAAGCTCTATGTCAGAACGAAATTAGCCCTTTTACCTCGACGCATTTGAACAGCGAGCGCCTGCGAGCACTACAGTTAATTTGGGTGCATTAGTTCATTTTCAATCGCGGTTTTCCCGACCGAACGATGTCCATGGGATCGATTGAACCGTTCTATTCTATTCTGGTCACGAGCCGGACCGTATCTCGTGTCACGAATTGTGTTCCTAAACACAACGTTGGTCCGTGATATGCTCGCACGATTTCACTGAACACACGTGGCATGATTACGGCAAGATCGCCAATCAGCGAAAGAAGCCTCCGTTCCACCTGATGAATGTATATATCCACCCTCCATTGCACGAAAGATGGGGAAAATCGTTGGGGTTCGGTAAAATTAATATCATTTAGTGCTAGTTCAGTTGTTCAGTATCCTTACAGAACAATTCGAGAGATTTAGATATAATGCGATGGCGAAAAAACGAAATAATAATGAACAATTGATTACTGCGTAGCGAGCGAATTCGTTAAACCAAGCACAAAGAAGGAAAGCAGTAAAGAGGAATTTCGAGAACTTCAGGAGTTATTATTCGTTGTCATAAATCTTCTAGTGTAGGTATCAGGTTGAGTCTCATATCCTTAGATTTCATCCATCCCCATAAAGAACTAAGGTTAGAATATCTGAGAGGCCATTGGATAGATGATTATGTAGGAAATGGTTCAAAGGAGCGACGTAATGGGGTGAAGCACCATCCTGCTGTGATGAGCTGAGTTTCTGTTTAAATTTCATCAGAAAAGTGCGAAAAGACGATGGTTCATCGAGAATTTTCAAAGATAATCACGCAAATTTAATACGACGTATGATTTACGATGCATACAAAAAGAAATAGTAAGTTTTGTTTTAAACTTGAAAGAAAAAGCGGGAGGAGTTGATGGTGTAAGTGCGAAAGCATTAAAATCTATAATATATATCATAAGTGAACCATTACAATATATTTTCAATTTGGTAATTGAAACAGCTAAATGGCTTCTACCTTTGAAATGTGCAGAAATCATACCAATTTACGAAAAGGAGACAAGCGTAAAACTACTAACTATAGACTAATTTATTTAATATCCAATATTGCCAAAATTCTTGAAAAAATAATACATTCCAGATTAACAGCCTTTCTACAATCATATAACATAATATGCAACATGCAATTTCATTTCAGTTTCATGAAAAACAAAAGTAGGTACAAATGATGCACTGGTCCATATAACAAAATGCATTTACAATAACTTGGGCAACACAACGCCCACTATTGCAACCACGAAAACCACGAAAAGCTATTGTACAAACTAGAAAATTATGGAGTCCGAGGCAAAACTTTGGACTTAATTAAAACATACTTAACAAATAGAACACAAGTAGTCAAAATCTCAGTCACGTTCTGCCTGTAACAACCGTAGTACCGCAAGGAACCATACTAGGAMCWCTTTTTGTCATACTGTATATCAACGATTTATTGAAAATTGTCCCGMAACACAACATTATATCGTATGCCGATGATACAGTTGTAATAAGTACAGCTCAATCATGGAAACAGGTGGAATTCGACATGAATAATCATCTTCTCACAATTAATAACTGGTTATCAGCTAATAAACTGTCCTTAAATGTCGATAAAACAGTCTTCATGGCTTTTGGTGCATATCAGGACAGTGTTCCTGATGATTTAAATATTTACATCAACGACCAGGCTGTAAAACGAGTATATAAAACCAAGTACCTAGGGATAATAATTGTTGGGCAAATGAAATGTGATCATCACGTGCGATACATTAAAACGAAACCAGATATTTGCTTTATATATTTAACAAGTTAAACAAGATAATGGACACTAAAGAACTATTAATGATCTACCATGCGCTATTTCATAGTGTAGCGAATTACGGTATTGTGGCCTGGGGAGGGGCATACGACAATACAATTAATTCATTAATCAAGTTGCAAAACAGAGTGCAAAAAATTGGCTAACTAAAAGATTAAACATAAAAAAAATCTTTTATCATAGAATCTATCCTACTAGAAACAAAAACTTGATTCTCCCAAAAAGGAAAACAACATTAACAAATAAAAATAGCGAATATATAGCAATGAAATATTATAATGCTTTACCAATTAACTTAAAACTATTAGACAACTCAAGAAAACTAAATAAAATTAAACTAAGAGAATGGTTAGGAATGTAAATTAAAATTGCATAATTTAACTAATAAATATTAATATGGTAGAAATAGAGATTTTTTTATGTTTATTTGAGTTCATGTTATAGATTTTGGGATTGTGGGAATTGGGATATTTTACATTGGTTATTAAGTAATAATTGTTGTGTACTATAAATTTTATTCATCTAGTTTTTTTTGTACACCGAGAGTTAATTTCAAGATTTACTTAGTTTTTAGTTTTAGTTAATAAGTCAATCCAGAACTATGTGCAGGTAACTCAGTTTACCTTTATAAGCTGCGAGTTCATCAGATATTTTTATTATATCTGATTGTAATTCTGGTTTAAATAAAAAAAGAATTACACAAGAAGATTAAAACTGAACTAAAAATTAAGTGCTGTAAGGAGAGTTTACGTAATTTTTTAAGAAAAATGGAGTTTCATTATGAGAAAATTAGTAACCGCCAAGTGCTTATGAAATCTCCAACAATTTCGGAATGACGAGTAAATTATTTAAACCAAATTGAAAAATTTTTCTTATTGTATTTATTTGTAGGTTCTGGCTCCTTATTTTTATAAATTAAAGACACTTTTTTCTAATAATATGACGTTTCGACCTATAATTTAGGTCTTTGTCGAATATTTTTATTTTGTATAAATTTTGTATTTATAAATAAAACAACAAACAGAAAAACTATACAATAGTATTCAATACGAAAAACAAGAAAAAAACACAAACATAACATACTTAACCTTACCATATATACCACCACTCACTCAAAAAATAAAAAACCTACTAAAACCACATAACTTCCAAATTACATATAAACCAATTAACACAATTAAACAATTCTACACACCGTTAAAAACAAAAATACCAAAAGAAACAAGAACACACACAATATACAGTATAAAATGTAAAGAATGTAACAAACAATATATAGGACAGACAGGAAAATACTTAAAAAACAGACTACAACAACATAAAAATAATAACAACTACACAGCTTTAAAAAAAACATCAAGAACAAACTGACCACACTTTTGACTTTGATAATACCAAAATTATTACTACGGAACAACATAAACATAAAAGACAATTTTTAGAAATGATACATATACAAAAAACCTAAACACATGTGTAAACGACACGACTGACATACAAGGACTAAGTAATACCTACTACACCGTCATTTAAACACACCCTCTCACCGTCACATTTACCATCCACAATGATAGCAAAAGAACAAACTTGAAGGTACATTTTATATTAATATCAAAATTGTAAATGTCATTGATTTTCATAATAATTTGTCAATCTACAAAATAAAAATATTCGACAAAGACCTAAATTATAGGTCGAAACGTCATATTATTAGAAAAAAGTGCCTTTAATTTATAAAAATAAGGAGCCAGAACCTACAAATAAATACAATAAGAAAAATTAACACAAAAGGACTCCACAAAATAAACATCAACAAATTGAAAAATTTCGAGATGACGATAAGTGTAAGAATATTCTTGGTTAAATCAGTGTACCATAAAAATGAGAAGCTCGTGTTTTCTTTAAAAGCTAAGTTTTTTCAGCTACTTACCGTACTTCATTGCACAACTGTAAGATATACTAATAAAAAAGCAATTCTTATTGTTACATCTAAATGACACGAACTATAACGAGAGAACAAAGCGCTTCTAACAGCACCGCAATGCGCTATATTTAATTTGAACGTTTAAAATTTAAACTCGACACCATAATAGGGGGGTAAATTCACGAAAGCTCGGTCTACCACCCATATACATCCAGTTCTATTATGCCCGACCTGGGGGTTTATGTACTGCATTTTAGAAATAACATCTGCGCTGGTGTTGCCAAACACTCGGAGGGAGCGAAACGTTTAATGAAATTCGAACTGTGCCCCAATTATTCCCAAACAGCAAAGGACAAAAACAATAAAGGCATCAGCCGTGAGGACGGAATTATTCAAATCGACTCGGAAGCCGATTGAAATTCAAGATGGCACCCCACTATGTTTCCATTTCTTTTTTCCCACAACTGGATGCTCACACTTACTCGCCCATTGTGACGGGAAAATAGCGCCAATGTTTAGCCAACAGCTCCGATTCTGAGAGAAACTCGAAAGGAGAGAAAGACATAAGCGCAAAAAAACATGCCATGGCCAAGCCTGGAGGGGCAGTGGGAGGAGTGTGCGCAAAAGGGGCCCAAGACGCCGGGCCCCAACGCAATGATGCGCCAAAATTGCTCCAAATTTTACGTCGGTACGGATTTGTTTTAATTAATCTTTTGGACATTAGAAATTTAAAAATCAAACCGCTATTAAATAGCATATACTTTGCAGTTGTCTGAGGTTTGTCTTTAGTAGTGGCTATATTTTCTAATATTAACGGCTATAATGTATTTATAACTGAATGAAACGATAAACAACTAGGTAAGCTTACAAAACTCGTATTCACGTCTTTGTAGTAATCGGAGAAACCGTACAAATTTTCCAGTGGCGTACAGCTCTATTCGATCTTTCCGTGCCTAAGCATAAAATGTTGAGAGCGACATTAGGAAAGTGAAAAATGTAAAATATCAATCATGTTGTCAAATTACCATTAACTTTCCTGCGAAAATATGTACTAATAATAATATTAGCTTATAATAATATTTTTATCATTGGTATTTCGGAAATTAATGGAGTTAGAAGAAACATTAAGTGATGAGAGATTTGCAGTTTTGTAAGCGATATCTTCTTATTACTTAAAAAAAACCAAACAGAAATGTTGATTACTAAGAAAGTACGAAAATAAAGTTACATTATATCCAAATAAAATTTATTGATAATTTTATATTTCTGATTATAATTTTGCAATTGCTTCATCTTCCTTTATACAGATATTTAGACGTCTGTCTAAGCCGAACAAAGATTTTCAAAATGTATATTTTCGAGCGATGATACTTGGAAAAATAGTTTGATTTTAACGAGACAAATGTCTGTTCTACTCTTGAAATTAAAATTGGATCCTTCTATCAGTTATTATGACTTAATGAGCTGTACGCTGGCAATCTTAATAAAAGTGTATATAAATATGGAATAGGTTTGACGGATTGACAAGGCTAAAAAAATTTACTGCGATATAATTTGTGCGATAAATGAGAAGTTTTTATGTATATCGAAAGTATGGAAATTCATATATTTGGTAAAACTGTTAATGACAATCAAAGGCCAAATATTTTTTATTAATATCAGCTTACTACTGTTTATGTACAACCCGCGTCTTTTCAATAATGATTAATAATTGGACCGACGCAAGAAGTTAGCCGATGTCAAATTAATAAAATATAATCAAAGAAGTGTTTTTATTTTTCTAATTAGAAAACGCGGAAGACAGTTTTTTTAAGATTATGTGATCGAATGAAACAAAATTTACAAACTACGGTATGTTTAACCGACATAATGAACATCTCTGGGCGCAACAAAACCGTTGCAATGTGCAGCAAAGAAGACCGCAAATCAGATTTAGGTTTAACGTTTGGTGTGGTATTATTGGGTCCACCAGTCTAGGTGGCGGATTGTTTGAACACCTTTTGTAGTAGCGTAGTAATCATTTTAATTTATTATTTCATGGTTAGCTATTTAAAAACAAACAAAAATACAGAGAATTGGCCATAACTCCGGTATTTTTCAAAATAACTATACCCAGTGTTACATCGTTGAATACGTAAAAAATCGCCGACTTTATGCATCCATAGCAAAGAAATATAAGTTTATCTCATATCTCAAATATAACAAAACGCATAACAAACTGGAGTACATTACTTAATTAAGCATAAATTATCTACAACTTTGGTAATTAATTTTTTGTAACATCAAAAATAAACGAGATAAAAGGATTTAAAGAAATACTCAAAATATTTTGAAAATATCTAGTAAGCCATGATCCAAAACGTGCATTGACTTAGGTCATTTAAGCTTCCTTCTAGTTCTACTAATTTTCGAGATCCCCATAGTAGATAGATATGATAGATATTGCAGAATATTTAAACGTTCAAGTGCTTTGTATTTAGACTTTTGGATTGTATTATAGTATTTTTTATTGTAACAAAGAATTTATCATAAAAAATTGATCCAAATCGATATTGGAGCTAAATCACGCGATTGTAAATTGAGGTCTTGAAATGCATACTCCGACAATTATGCAGACAAATGCGAAGCATCTTTTAGATCGCAAGGGCGCCGTGTGAAGGGGTGAGAGAAAAGGTCTCCGCGACGCCACTGTGCCTGATCCACGCAAGTTTAACAACATGGCGAGGCGGGGTTTCCCCTTATTCCGGAAGGGTGCTCTCCGTTCGGATTGGCTCCGGCGGTCCCCGCCTTCAGTCTGTTGGCAAATATTGGTCCACAAATAGTTCGTGTTTGTTATATGTTTAGATGCCCAGATGGGTCTCCTGCCCATACAGTTCAGTTTCCTCGCTACGGAATGACGGATACCCCGAATAAGGGCTCGTCCAGACTTATCACAAACTGATAACAGACAATTAGCCAGTTTGTGTCGTGTAGTGATCGTGTGCGATAATGTGCAGCAACGAGACCCCCGCGAATTCGACCCCCAGGTTGCCGATGCCCTTTACCCTGGACGCAAACGGCTCTCGGACGCTTCTTCCGATAGATCAGTATCGTCTCCAGCTGTATCAGTACGCCGTCGCCGAGAGGCTGCGTTATCCCCTTTTGAACCCGTTCCCCACGCCTCTACCATGTTACCCGCTTTTCCCGAGGGCTCTCCAACCGGAGGAGCCGAAACCTCAGCACAGCTACATCGGCTTGATAGCGATGGCCATCCTGAGCGCTCCGGAAGGGAAACTCGTGCTGTCAGACATTTACCAGCACATCCTAGACCACTACCCGTACTTCCGCACCCGGGGACCAGGCTGGAGGAACTCCATCCGCCACAATCTATCGCTGAACGACTGCTTCATAAAGGCCGGAAGAAGCGCCAACGGAAAAGGGCATTACTGGGCCATACATCCCGCGAACGTGGAGGATTTCAGAAAGGGCGACTTCCGGCGGCGGAAGGCCCAGAGGAAGGTGAGGAAGCACATGGGCTTGGCCGTCGACGAAGACGGTGCCGATTCTCCGAGTCCTCCGCCGTTGTCGGTAAGTCCCCCGGGAGTTACGGCGGGACCATCCACGYCCGTATTCCCCGTGCCGACGCGCGGACCGTCGCGAAAGCGACAATTCGACGTAGCTTCGCTTCTGGCACCGGATTCGGAGGAAGACACCGCCGAAGAAGACATCGACGTCGTCAACGGTGAGCAGGAGCAGAGGTCCTGGCCCATATTCCCGATAGTAAATTATTATCAGGCCCTTCTGCAGTCGAGGCCCGGCCACCACGTCAACGAGGAATCGGAAAAGACATCGGACGGGGCGGCGGGCACTTAAAAAAGGTACAGAAGTATCGCATAGACGGACCGAATTTTTTAATTGTTTTAGTGAGATGTGTTGAAAAGAGATTCTTTGGGAAGTCGCTTCGAGGCTGTTGAATCATTTCATTTGATCGTTTACGTACCAGTTCCCGAAACATTTGCTGTATCGAATTGTTTGGGTTCCGTAAGTTAGGTTGCGCTAACCTTTGTGGTTATACGTTGCTGCTCGCAAATAATACATGTAAAACTGTAACTATATAATTATATAAATGTAAATACAGAACTATATCTCCCCAAGCTGTGTTTTAATGGTTCTTGTATGTAGCCCATTTACTCTGAAATCTCATGGCTCTACAGAGACCGACCGACTTATCAGCAATTKATCAGAGGAACGAATTGGTCGGGTTTCGTGCCTAKCTCGAATATCATACAGAMTTGCCACAATCTATAGCATTAATCGTGATTTTTATAGTTTACTTTTTCTTGTGCTCAAACCAACTAATTTTACAGGACACGCACGTCCTGCCAGTTTTATTTGTATACTCGTTTATTTTAACCCTTTAAACAAAGCATACATCGGTTATACCCTTTGCTATACAGGGGGTTCAACGAAAACCTTAAGTTGATTCTAGCTTAAAATTATATTAAAAGTAGAAAAATAGAATACCCTCTTTGATTATATGATTAATTTAAAGATGAATTTGCTGAAAGTTTCAGATACCTGCAACTTCGTGAAAAAAAGCATTACCGAGGGTGCATGCTTTCAGCGTCCATCATCAAGATTGGAACGGTCATTTTTATGTCGATTTTATAGCTTGAAATTATATTAAAAATAGCTAGCTCTTTCATATTATAAATATAATACTTAGAAAACAGATTTTAATTGTTGCTCTACTAAAGTTAAAATATCCGTTTGAAAGAACACGTAGCTTAATATTCATATTTAACTAAGCACATGATTGATTGTGACAAGACAATAATTTTACACAGAAAACTATTACAAACATCTAATAAAAGAAGCTATAGAAATTCCTAGAAAGACTAACAGCTAGTTGATATTCGGAAAGCGGTTTTGCAATATTCTGTTACCAAGTAGTTCGTGTAATCTAGTAGCTAGTTCATTTATCTACGTACAATTTCATGAAATTATTTTTTAACCTAAATCGATAGGAATACAAACCAATGAGACCATATCAAATGTTCATTGTGGAAAAGTAAACACATGATTTTATTGTTTTGCTTGAAATAATAAATATATTTTCATTATAAGGATTACATGTTTTTAAAAATTTGATGAGTACATCAAAACAAAACATTATTTGATTAAAACTGCTTGAAGAAAACTGTACAAGTTGGTGACACATCTAGTGCGCATTGAAAATCGTTTGTAACTAATATAGGAATAGCTGTCATATTTTATACGTTTACAAAAAAAAATATGTTATCATAATGTGCAGTAATTTGAAGTGCTATAAATAATAGTCACTGCCAAAATTAAACATAATCGAGATTTATAGTCAATAGCAATATATGAGTTAGAGAATGAACATTCTTATTTGAAATATTCTATTTAGTTTGTGAAAATTATGAAAAATTTTTAGGGAACTTAAGTCAAATCAAATAAATGCATAAAAATTAAATTGGTAATGCTTGTAAAGGTTCCTCGTTTAGATGGTATTCTTCTTTTCTTAAAAAAAATACAGGAGAGAATTTCAGCAAACATTTATGGAAAGTATGAGTAATTTTAAAGGTAATTGCAATTTTATTTGGACTACAACCGGGTTGTACAAAATGTTGCTGTTTTCAATGCGAATGCGAATCATTATATTGAGAAAAAAGTGCCCAAGCGCAATTCCCTTATTCCCTCAATACCCTTAATTAAATCTGAAGATGTTATTTTGCCACCATTGCATATGAAACTTGGTTTTATGAAAATTTTTGTAAAATCGCTTGACAGAAATAGCAGAGGATGTATATATGTATAAAAGAAAAGTTTCATAAGATCAGTGAAGCAAAAATAAAACAAGTATATTTGTGGGCCCTAAAATAAGAGCGTTAATAAAAGACGATAACTTTGATTGGCAACTCGGCGATCACAAAAAACATGCATATGGATGTATTTAAAAAATGTGGTCAAAGGATTTTTGGGGAACTACACTGCTAAAGACCACAAGAATCTAGTGAAACATGTCAGCGATGAATATGGTGAACGCTTTCATCAAGACATATCAAATATGGACAAGCGGTATCAAAGCTAGTGAAGCCCGAATTGCTAGCTGGTTACTGTTGGACACTTAAAAGGGACATTCCAGATGCAGAATATTCAAAAAAATCATAAAACATTTATTCAGATTCCTTGATTAATGTTTAAAGTTATTTGGTTTAATAAACAACCCCTTGAAAAATTGTAGTTTTTATAAAACTTTATGTTGTTGTTCTCTATTTTTTTCAGGTATATTATTAAATACACATGCAATATCATAATTAATTTATTAATAATAATTTCCCTAAGAGGAGCCGATAAACTAAATTTTGGAACTACTGCTAAGATCTTCGTACTTGAGTTGGGAAATTTTTGAACCACTGATTTCGAATATTAGAGCGTTTGTGTATTAGTTAATAATTTACTTATTTTAGTTATGCTTATTATTTTAATCTTATTAAACTGAATTTGCACATTTTGCAAATATACCTATACGATACTGTTTGTGTTCCATAACTTCTTCTAAAAATGCGATGAAATACCGTATTTTTATATAAATGCTTCGCGATCCTATTGATATATAATCTGAATTTGGAATAAATCGAAGATCCTAGTTACCTTTGGCCAACGCACGCCGTGCAGTCAAGTGTCCAAGCGTCAGTTGACTCATCGGATAGCGTTGGTTTCGTTGCAGTTCTAATTAAGCAAAAATTGCGTGCGAATCGTTGAAATCAAAGACTAAATTAGTGTTGGCGGATGATTTAGAGCTTGCAGCAATCGGTATCGGTGGTAGTTTCGTGGTAGATGACGGTTTATGTGGATAATTCTGAACAAGAAGTGTGTGCGTGGATGGTGTGATTTTGTGATGCCGAAAACTTCGAAATTGCTGCAAAAGGTAGGATTTTGCATTAAATAGGTGTAATGTTTTTTTGGTGACTAATATATAACAGATAATTCGAGTTAATTGATGTGCTCTCAGGAATTTGTCGTGTTCTTTTATGGTGAGATGCTGTTTGAAGCTATTTACACATTTATTTTAAATCTATAGTAGGTATTTCATGCCTAACATAGGTAAGCGCTGTATTTCCAAAGATCCTAGTCACCTTTGGCCAGCGCACGCTGTTCAGTTAGAGCTCAAGCGTCAGTTGACTCATCGGATCAGCGTCGGTTTCGTCAGATTTTTAATTAACCCAAAATTATGCGTGAATCGGTTAAATCAAAGACAAAATCGGTGTCGGTGAGTGATTTTGTGCATGCTACTATCGATGGCAGTGTTTGTTTCTTGGCTGATGGCGATTCTGCAGATAATTCGGGAGTAGAAGCGTATACATGGATCGTACAATTTTAAAGGTAGGAATTTGCATTAAATAATGTTGCAGCTATTGACTTAAGAAGTACTTTAGTTTGATACGATTTAAGCAAAGGGGTCTATTACTATGACGAAGATATGAGTCCATCAAATGTTTTTTTAATAGATCCACATGCATTTTTGAGTCATTCGAGCCTTTATTATTTCACGAATTTAACCATTAGGTCATTTGACATAATTTGATACGTAAATAAAATGACATTCAAGAAAATTACATAGCAAATGTTCAAAGTGTGATCAGTTAGTGTACAATTTGACACACCTAACGTGGGTTAAAGTCAGCAATAACGAAAAACATGCATATGGACGTATATTTCAAAAATGTGGTGAAAAGTATTCTTGGGGAACCACACTGCCAAAGACTACAAGAACCTAGTTTAAAAACTTTTAATGTCATTTAAAGCTCATACATGCAATATGTCATTAGAAACTTCCTTCATTCTCACTTAGATTTTTAAAAATTTAAAATACTTTTTCGCTAATGCTAAAGGTGTCAGGAAAAATCAGTGTGCCGTTGATTGTTTTGTACAAAGGCCCAAAAACCTTTAAAACACAATATTCCTGAAATTCCCTATATAAATCCAACTCTATTCAAACTCTTCGAAAGTCGTGAATTGCTTGCAACAAACATTATGGGAGTAGGCAAATTAGTCGCGATTTGCAAAGAGGGGCACAATGCGTAAATCTTTTTAGTAAAACATTGTGAAGGGGCGTTGTGGCGTGGGGCTGAAAAGAAGGCTTACAGCGCTTCTGTCAAGTAGATTATACGGCACAATGCACTCTTGACGTTGGTACCCACAATATTTGTACCTCCTGCTGCCTTAAGCACTTCCTTTGGCACTTCACACTCTCTTGTGGCCTGATCGAATTAGCCTTGGACACTGAGTTTTTGAGGGATTTCGGAAGATGCGGGAATTCTGCCTACTGGAGGGGCTCTCCAAGTTGTATACGGGGTGGGCCAATAGTATATTATCAGGATTTGTAGAGAGTTCAACATACACTTGAGATTTTACGTAACCCCAAAGAAAAAATCGATTGGCGTAAGATCGGGCGATCTAGCTATGCATATGTTTTGGTGCCGCATATTCAAATGTGCAGGAGCGTCGTCGTGTTGTATCCACACAGTGGAACGTTTTCCATTGAATCATATAAATGGTGTAGACGGCGCAGCATAGACATGCATTTTAATGGCCATTCAGAATTCCATCAAAATAGAATGGACCAATTACTAAATCCCCTACTATTGCACCCCAAACATTAAGTGACCACCTGTGCTGATGGTCAACAGGCGAGTTAAATATTATAATAATGATAATTGTGTCTCTTTGTCACTAAATAAAACATTACTAAAAAAGGTCATGGTCTTCTAAAAGTTTGTTCAGAGACCATTCACAAAATATTACTCTTTGTTCTTATAATCGTTTTAAGTTAGATGTTGGTGAACTTGTATATGGTAAGGGTGAAATTTGTGTAAGTGTGTTATTAGTCAGACCGATGTTTTGCTAATGTTCCAAAGAGCTAACAGAAGGATTTTCTACTAAAGCAGTAATAACATCTAACTGATTCTGCTCACTTGGCACTCGGTTTGTTCTATTTCCAGTGCTATCAAATCTTTCTCTCAATGTTTTCAAAGCCTTGTCAGTTGCTTCTTGATATAAGCTTCTTGCAAGAAGGCAATTTCTGTGAGATTCTCCCAGTAATAACACCATATCAATATATTCTTCCATTGAAAAATGCATTATTTACAGACAAATTGCAAAACTGATTCACCAGTTCAATGTCACTATTTGACAAATAAAATAATCTAGATGATTTTGTTTTCTATGACTAACTTGGTATTTTTTGGAACAGTAATAGCGTCTTTGTGTCTAATGTTTATATTACGGATATCTGACGTAAATTTGATTATGTGTAAAATATCCAGATCTTTTTATTTTTAATTATTTTATGGAATACACAGACAGTATGTAAATATTGCCTTGATTCCATATTTGGCCATGGTATTGCATCCAATTTAAAAGTAACTCTTTATTATTTATCTTTTTATCGCAAAAATAAGCCGTATAACAATTTTAAACTAGCTGTACTCTACGCTTGGCAGTATAATCAAGACACGAACCGTAGACACAATCTGAATAATTAAATGACACGGAACAAGCGAATCGCATAAAAGAATTTTGGCTTTATATGTAAGAAACTTACAATACGTTAAATTACATAAATGCTGTATAAAGTTTTAAGGTTTGCAAATGCTTTTCGAGTGTAATTATTTACATGTTCAACAAAACGCAACTTGTAGAACTTGCAGAATCTACAAATTCAAATCTCTTATTATCTGAGTTTATACGTTATATTGCAGCGTTAAACTCCCTCTCTAAAACAAATAGCATAACTGACTGTCATCAGCATAGAAGTGAGAGCTGCTTTATTTTATATTTTTGGTTATTACAGATGTATATATGGTAAACATTATAGGTCCTAACACAGAACCCCGAGGGACATCACCAGCCAAACCATCGTAACCAGATGAATTGCCATCTAAATTAACAGAATTCTATTATCTAAATAACCTTTAAATAATTGTAAAGCTGATTGCCGAATACCAATATGTTACAAAATACCAAAAAGTAACAGATAATTAACAGTATCGAATGCTTTTGAAAAGTCTAATAATATAAAAAGCACTAATCTGTTATCAAGAGTCAAGAGTTGAGAAAATATAATGTGTTATGTTTAATAAGGCAGTAATGCAGCTGTAACTTTTCGAAATACAAATTGATATTGTGGAGTATATGATATTTTCCTAAATAAGCACTTTTTCGCATACTTTTGAAAGAATTGGTAAAATGTTAATGAAAATATACCACTACCAACACAATTGTTTACCATGATTATGGGAAGAGAATATTTAAACATATACAATGTTATATTTGGTCATAGCTACTCACATTACTTTTAAACTTCTGTATATGACATTCATTATTTGATGTTCATTAACAAATACAAATTCAAATAGGCTGTAAACATTGGGCAATCTAGTGCTGCAGTATGATTTAATTAATTCTTCTGATGGAGTAAAGTCCTTCACGGAATTATTAAGTTGAATATTGTTCAGGTCATCTGCAGTATATAAGCCCTCATTTTGAATTTAACATTCAAACTTTGTAGTTCCTTAAATATACCAATAGCAGAAATATAAATTGCATTCTGATCGACGCTTTGTAGTCTAAGCAAAAATTTTCGCTTGGTTTTAGCGAGTTACAGGCAGTCAAATACAAAATAAGAAAACAGTACTTCGGTTGTCACGTTTCGATTTCAGTCTGAAACCTTCTTCAGGCTTTATTAGAGAAATGAAATGTATCGTATACTTTTAATAACGTACAGGTACTGCTATTGATACGACAATTAGAACAGACTTCGTAATGAGAGGAGAGTCGAAAAAATAACCCGTCAGCCCGAGCAAAAGTTTTTGACTTTAGGCGGTGGACCCGCAGCGAACGCCGCTCCGCTGGTTTCGAGATGCACGTTCATTACTGATATTTTTATAACACGCTCTCTACAGTCGCCATTATTCCCGGTAACGTGATAATGTTTCATGGGCCGCTGATTCTCTATACCCTGAATTGTAATTGTATTTATTGGACTGTGTATAAATTAGTAAATAATTCTAGTGCTAAATACAAGCCACCGATTGAATACATTGTTAGACGAATACCCCAAGCTTCCCGCGGTGACTTACTTACAGTCGACGAACTATTTAAACTTGCTTTTTCGCATTGTGTTCGTTTCTCTGTTGGAAAACGGGCCTGTCGATTCGTATAATGATTTTAATTCGTAAGTCCGGGGCGGTTATTTTTACGACTGTTGGGGCCACTCGGGCGCGTGCGAATCAAAAGATTCGACGTAGAAAGCGTCTTATCGCCGCTGTGGATCTTTGTATTTGCCAAATGTTGTTCAGATGATATCTGCAGGAACACTTTTTCTAATAGCCGGAAGCAGCACTTTGCTTAGAAATTACACAGAATTCATTACCGACTTCTATCATCGTTTTTTCTCCATCGGCTTTACTACACAATTTTGCAGAAAAAAATCGTGGGTATGGTGGGTATGATATAGTACAAGATCAGACTGCGTCCATTGAAGCGCATTCCGAATTATTTTTGTACAATATTAGAGAACTCGGGACTTACACAACTCATTGAAGATCCAAAAGAATAACTGCGATATCAAGCTCTTTAATTGATGTAATATTAACTACATACAAAGATTCCGTCGCGGGTTTTGGTACAAGCAGTTTTAGTTTTTTTTGATTATGAATTAATATACTGCAATATGACTCGGGAAACAAAAAAATTCAAGGTTTAAACTCACACGGAATCTTCTCGTATAGATTTAAAACAGTTTCGTGTTGACGTTCAAAGAATATTGATAATAAAATAGAAGTTTGAACTCATACATTTTAGAACTATTTAATAAATATGTTCACTTGCGTGATGAAGCAAAAATGCGTTTTAGGAGAACACGGTTGCAAGAACATTGGAATTATTATAAATCGTTAAGAAAGCTAACTACATTATCAAGAAAAAATGAAAAAAGAGCCTATTTTGTTACTCCAAACGACATGTGGAGAGAACTCAGAAACTTCAATATTTCTAAAAGCAGCATGACAATGTCTGATACTGAATCGATTAATGAGCATTTTGTAAATTCCGTTTCATTAACTACAAATGATGCAGATTTGATAAACTTTTATACTAATAACAGTTTTTCAGGTGAACTAACAAAACTCGTCTTTGAACACTATAACAACTAACACATTTCCAAGTATCTGGAAGGAAACTGTTGTTACTCCTGTGCCTAAGACCACTTAACCGACGAGCTCCGACAATGAGATCGTTATAGTATTCTTTCTTCCATCCAGTCTGGATTCCGACCTAATCATAGTTGTGCAACTGCTTTGCTCTAAGTAACTGATGATATTATTGCATCCACTGATGTAAACCAAATCAGTGTACTTATTTTACTTGATTTCAGTAGAGCATTTTATACAATTTCTCATCATAATTATATTGGATTGCATGAACGTGCTATTGAACGGTTTAGAGATTACCTGAATGGAAGAAGGCAGGGCGTAAAAATTGTTGATGATATCTCTTGTCATGAGTATTTAACTAGAGGTGTTCCAGAGGGATCTATACTTCGGCCCGTATTATTTTCTATGTATGCGTGCACTCTTCACCATTATGTCGGTACTTGAGCTTGTCACATGTATGCAGATGACACTCAATTGTACCATAGTTTCTACTTTAATAAATCTACGCAAGCAATTAAGTTGATCAATACTGACTTGAAAAATATTTGTTTATACGCGGCAAAACATTCACTGAAGATAAATCCAACAAAGTAAAAAATTTTAATATATGGTAATAAAAGAGAACGTCTACGGTTACTAAACGTTTTATTGTAATAATGAACAGAATCCAATTGTCGAGAGTGTACTTTTGGGACACTGTATAACAGGTTCATCGACTACTTGTACAATCACAACGAATTTCTCAAAGAATGTCGAAACAGTGCCGCTTTTTCAGTAAAGTAGATAATGAGTTTTACGTAAGGGTTCATTGCTAAGCAAGTTTAGTGATTTTGCAAAAGTTATCAACTAGTGCTGTCCACGATACAATGGAGTGTAATTTTATTGTAAGTAAAACATCATCCCGGACGGATACATTTAAATAACAATACGCGGGGATGACAAGAAAGCACACTGTACACATATAGCATGCGGCAAAGATAAATAAACAAAGTTTTCGTTTGGCATTATTCATTGTACTATCGATCCCCGTGAGCGTCAACGTAATTATCGTTGGTACAACTTGAGTGATGTGAAATGGCGTATGCAATAACAAACAAAATTGCTGAAGTGGACCCTCCAATATTATGCATCATATTTATATTGTATTTTAAACAAACTATCATAAAACCAAAATGTTGCTTGTTTGCTCATAGCTTGGTGTTGGCAAGCGACATCTGTCAATATTAGCTGAGGCATCTCGAACCCATCGGGGAGTGGTCTGCCTCATCACTTCCTGGGGAGTCGCTTACAACAAACATGTGAAGAGGCCTACCAAGAACGTATAAGATTACAGCAGCTGTCAGAGACGTCATAAAGCGTCTTGCTCGATAATGGCCTGCTTGATATCACCGTCATGAAATTTGCTGCACCTATTCCATCTACTTATTCCACGAAAGTGGCAATTCTTAAAACGTGAAGTGAGGGGTCCGAATTCCTTTATAAACCTCGACTGCCATTCAATATTTTCAAGTGGTGAAACCAAACTGGAAAGGTAAGCAAACGCTACTCGGAACGCGACAAAAATAACAAAACCCGACGGGATAAGAGAAAAAACAACTCTAGTGGTCATGGCGTGAACCTATGTAAATAAACCTATTAATTGCGTGTATCAATGCGGGCTTCTGCGGGACAAAATTTGCTTTTCAACAGACACCGGTATACCACCTATATAAATCAATTTTTCGCCTCTCAGGAAAGTGACGTATACTTGTCATCTGTCAATTTTTGAATTATTTGATATATTTTAATATGAGAAAACCTGTGGGAGTGTGTATTTTCAACATATTATGTAGTGTTTTGTGGGATATTCAACTTTAAGGTTGCAGAAAGCTCATATTTCGTAGCTGCGGTGTGACATTGATCTGCAACCTTCAGTACTATCGCCGTGCATATTGTAGCTTGGCAGCAGTTACAAAAAGGCGGCACAAAGAATTCGGAAAACAACTCCGCCCGCTTTGCGCGAATCATTTATAGAAACTCTGTGCTTACTTGTACATTATCTACGCGTAAACTATGTAATTTTCTACTTGAAAGTCTACAATAGAAAATAGCATTGTACAGAAATATTTAGTTTTTTTTAAATAGTACTCATCTTTTGTTTTGGGACTGTTCAGTTTTCCGGAAAAAGAAATATTTCTATTAAGTAGTAGCAGCTTCCTTTAATAATATGTCGCCCCACTTTACGAAACAACTGATGAAGAGGACAAATCACTTGTTTACTTGAAAGAATCTTACATTTATGTCACAATACACATATGGAATGTTCTTAAAGAAAAACAGAAGGATACATTTTAATCTGACAGAATGTTAAACCGAAAAACCTGGAGGCTTTAATTTCTTAGCGTTGTGTTTTTGTGTCTTCCTCGTTTTGGTTTCTTTCTTCGGTTTGTGCTTAAAATTAGTGTTTCACTATTGACTATATAGAAAACGCATTTCTACAACTGGTGTATTATTCGAAGAGGGATAAAAAATAAAGAAACCCATAGCCAACCTCCAGGCACTTATGCATATATTCATGCGTATCCGTGGGCGTGTGTCTAAGTAAATTTCTGTATGCAGGGGCTGCCGTTAACTTCAACCGAAATCGCGAATTTTGCAGACAGTAACGATATTTTTATGTTTCCCTGTTTTAGCAATATTTTCCCAACGTCACATCTTCCACGATATTTACATATTCCATCGGCTTGTGCATGCAACTGAATTCCCAATGTGTGATCTGAATTTTTACGTGTGAGCGAACGAAATTTTTGTCAATCCATTTGAGACCGCGCCGTTCCTTTGAAGTCTTCAGGCGTCGAATATCAGGAATCGCTCTTCGTGGCAATCATAATTAAACACCTGTCGTTAAAATAGCACGCCAATGATTTGATGCTGACGTCCAGATCGATATTTTCCTGCGTGATGGAAACAACGGAATAATTTTACGACATGCACCCAACTTTTGATTTCTTTTTTCACGATCTTTTAGTGTTTATGGTGCACTGTGTAGGATACAGGCCCGCCGTAGCTGGTACCTATAGTTTTAGGGTTTTTATTGAATTTTAACATGAGTTTGATGAGCTTTGTAGGGTCCAGAATATACATAGTTTTGTAATTAACACGAAAAATGTGACGCCTTACATGACCTCGAAAAATATGAATATAAAATTTAATTGTTTTCTTCTGTTTTGTAGATCAAGCCGCTCATGTGATGCCTGAAGTACTAGTACTGATAATTATTATGGTCGGACTTTGGATTTTGTTTTTTCTACACCGTTTACATATCTTTTCAATATGGAAGAGATCCTTTATATGTCCAATACTTAAAAATTTCTCTTCTTTGCAATTTTTCAAAAATGTTTGAAACAGTACAATTTCTCTGCATCAACATGATTTTGTGCGTAAAAGGTCGACTGCACCTAATCTGGTTTATTTTAGTCAGTTTGTGGCGGAAGTCTTTGATGATAGAGGACAAGTTGATGCCATATACACGGTGTAATGTAACATACCCAGGTTCGTTGAGATTTCGATTGAAATGTGATCGTCTAGTACTTACCTACGTTGTGTTATTTTAATTAAACCTACCTTTGATGCACTGGTTACTCAAGTAAATAGGGAGATTTGATGTAATCATAAATAATACGAAACAATCTCAAAACAATTAATTTATTACTAAACAAGATCAAATTTGGAGGGCTAACAAATTATAGCAATGCTGCTGAAAATTGTTATTTAAAACAATGAATGAACTGCCAATTCTAGATCTGTGTTCGATATCACTTTCACTCTCAAGATTCAAAACTGAAGAGATTTTTGTTAGCATCACGTATAACTACTGCTGCGTGGATACAGCTAATCAAAGAATGCGAGAACACAGTTAAGAAAATGACATAAATAGTTTAAAAAGAAGACTACAACAGCAGCATAGCTTGCAATATTACCGTTGACTCCAAATACAGCATGTATCCTTATTAATTAATTAACAGGACAGTTTGAGTTAAACAACTGCGTTGATTAGATGACAATGGTGTTTGTTTATAACTAATTACATAATGGGATTGAAAAAGGAACACAAACAATAAAAATTAAATATTGAAACAGTACTAAGCTTTGAACAGTTGAAGGAACACACTGAAACTGAAACGAATCTGTTTCTCGTCCACTTAAGAACCTACCCCCTCGAACGTCGCAAATATGCCCCATTCCCAAAACCGATACAAAATATAAACTAAACATTTTGAGAGGCAATATGAATAAAATACAGAAATTTGAAGATGGCTTACCTGGTACTTCAACGGATTTCCAAAAAGCATTCGATCAAGTTGACCATTTTGTTCTGTTAAGTAAGATGGAGTTATAAAAATGAAAATAAGTTTGCCTTCCCCCCACAAAATTTCATTTGTCCACKCTAAAATCAACTCCTGGCTACAGGCCTGGTAGAATAWTAACAATTTAAGTTTTCAGATAGTTCACGCGATTCGTTTTATAAACACCTTAAAACTTCGAATGGTTAGTCATGCCCCATTGTCTACAGAGTTATTTGAAGTCTGAATAATAGCTCCAACGAGCTGTCATCGTCTGAGTTGTTTGGACCACTTGAGATTATATACAGAAATACCGTCACTCAAGTGACCAAATGCGAGCCTGTTTTCCTTTTGTACGCGTATGCCGGCTGTATGGCGAAAATTAGCACAAATATTTCTGATTTTTTCAATGTGGCATACAGCACTACGCCGCACTTTGCAACGTTGAACGTCCGCAGCGAAAAAGTCACTTAAGTAGCAGAAATTCCACATTAGAAGTCTTTGTCGGCTGTTGCCTCTAGATTATACGGTTCTCTTGTCAGAAATGTATACTTCTCAACGTGTGACTTGCATTTTTTCAAGATGATACCTATATAATTGAATGACAGCACCTCTGTATCGATACATAGGGTTCATTATGCTCCAAAATAATGTCAAAACACTGTTCTGACGGCCGTCTGTGTATATACCGTAACACAATTCGATTGTGACATGGAACAAAACCTGGTTTGTTGGAACACTGTCTTCCTTGGCTCTACAGGTATTTTATTGTTTTCTTTATAAGCGCGATCCGTGCACGGTCATCCATCAACGTGTAGGCGGATCAATATTTACGTTTCGGAAAAATCACAGCAAGACCGCGATATCCTTTCTATTTGTATTTCGATTGCTGCTTGAAGACTTACTTTGCACTCGATTAGGAGTGATGACATAAACACATGAAGTACTCTTACAAGTTGACACACACAGTAATCAAGCTGTACACCTGACTTTTGATGAAACTAACCTGTCAATATTTGGCTAACACAGTCTGAGCATATCTGTTTGTCATATTTAAAATCTTTATACAGTATTCATATAGTTTCTGTCTTTGATTTTACACTAACTACACTAGCAAATCTTCATTATTCTGTTTCAGTGGAATAATTTTGGATATTATAATTAAACCCCATCATATTGGCAGTTTTATTTGCTTTTACAACTGTATCACTTCGACAAATAAGTTTACGTAAGTTAAATAATTAAAAACAAACCCTACTCAGCTCACATTTTATTTGAGTCGCCTAGATGCACAAAAATGTGAATTTACAAAAACGCTAAAAAAGGATTTCAAGTGCAATTTAATTCCAGTAAACTGGGTACTTCTATTCTATTCTATTCTACCAATGTAATTTTAAATTAATGTTTTGGAATATCCAGTAATTTTATTAAAAAAGGTAAGCATTTGGCAACTTTTGTACAAAACTGTTGCAAAAAGAGAGTTTTGAATATTTTTATTGTAAGAAAGAAACTGAAAAGAATGGGACGAAATCTGTATTGGTAAGTCAATTTCTATCGTCGTGAAGAATGACATTCAGCTTCAACTTTGCTGGTATTTCCACTTGCATCCTTGGAATTATTAATATTTTTAAGGAAAAACTCCAAATCAGGATTGGTTCCCAGGTATGGACAGGACTTTTGGTTTGATACATGAAGTTTTTCGTCCTTTTTTGCAAACCAATTTTGCTTTCCGTAGGTCACTATAATAATTAGGTTTTCCCCGTATGAGGCATCAGTTTATTATACCTCTCAAAAAAATAAACCTTTTTGCCTTGTTGAACTGAAAATGCCAGGATCCTAGAGCTTTCGTGTTTTCTTGTGATTCAGTTTTCCAGTCCTGTATTTACCAATCCCCTTCGAGTTTCCGGATTGTTGGATTATCACTATTAATTTCATCATAGTCAGTAGGTTTTACAAGAACGCATCTTTTCTTAACTTTTTTCTTGATCATTCCAAAAACTCGATCAGGTGGTATAAACGAGTATCCAACTACTGGAAATATTACACTGATTTGAATCTATGGATCCCAAGAAATTGAACTTGCACAGCATGTTCCACACGGCGGAAGCAATGAAATTGAAGTTTTTTTTGGAAAATCCGCTTGTGTCCATACACATGAACAAACATTTTCTGGACTTAACTTTGCTGTAGACGGGCTATGCACAACAGTAAAATTGCAATAATTAATCTGCTGCCTGTCAAAGGAAAAAACAGCATCGTTATCTGGGGGCCTTTTTAAAAGAGTATTATCACTAATTGACAAATTATTGGTTTTTTCACTTTTCTTTCGCCCTTATACAAGTAGAACATCTGCCTGTGGAGTGCCAAAATCGATATTACATGCAATTATAAAACAGTCTTGCTTTGTTGTTCCCTGCAGGCATAAAGATTTTGATGAAAAATTTGTATTTGCCGCATTGATAGAGATGAGCAGTAGTAAGGTTTGCCTGACTGTCCTTTATGGCCACAAGTTGGGAACTTCGGCAATTGTTTTTATGTCTAAAATTTTTTATCTTATCTTTTAATTTTTATGCATTGAATTAGTTATTGCCTCTGTTTCTAAAGCTATTGCCCCTTGATTTCACCTTGCACACTTTTCTGCACATGTTTCTTGGACAAGACTGTATTGTTGATGTAACATTATCGTCGAAGTCCACTATAAGCGGAAATGAATTAATTAATTTTTCACAAAACAAGTACAAATGACTACACGGATACTAGGTACATGTAGAAATTGTTCGTTGCTACAAGCCTTTCTTTGCTTTCATTATAAGAACACAAAATTTTTACTAGGTGCCATAATAATTCAAATATCATCTACTCATTTGTCCTTCTTAACTTTTACCAAGACCTGGTTTC
Organism: Rhyzopertha dominica; assembly: GCA_025024175.1. Classification (NCBI taxonomy): domain Eukaryota; kingdom Metazoa; phylum Arthropoda; class Insecta; order Coleoptera; family Bostrichidae; genus Rhyzopertha; species Rhyzopertha dominica. Next base: position 24,509,726 of record QCXZ01000086.1, on the reverse strand, counting down.
GTATAAGCAGAGATACCATAAGTAAATTTCGACAACTTTGTTGAAAATTGACCAAACGTTTCTGTTATTCTACCAACACTCATTGCGGATAAGAAACTTTACAAGGTTAGTTTCTATGACGCCTCGCTTCCTTGGTAATTTGACTAAAAGTGAATCGAAAAACATTCATAGGCTAAACTTTAATAAATGTCGATTTTTGCTACTTCTGGGCTCATCTCAAAATCTACCAACATTTTGAAAACAAGTCTGCAAAACAGGCYTCTTGAATTTTACCAAAGTGCAACGTTTAATAGAAAAGAAGCCGATCCAATATTGCCCCAAAATAATAAGACTCATAATCAGATTATGCCTCCCAATCATCTCTTCTGCTCCGTTGAAACACCAGTTGGGGCTGCATGTTGCGCGCTGGCAGCATTTMGACGATCCRCGTAACAACCGGCATTTTAAAAAATTTCTCCTCCACGTCGCAGTCCTTTTTGATGTCAGTGCCGCTTATTTAGAGTGTTATTGAATTATTCAGATCAGCACGGTGGTGTGAAACAGCGAGTAAACGCGCAATAATGTAAAACCTCACCCCAAGGCTCCCCACGTGCCTCCCCAAAGCGCGCTCTCGAGGTATTCTATTTGTATTGCACCTTTTTAAAACAATTCGACGGCAGATGTAGATTTTTCATCATCCGTCCTTCCTTTTGGTTTCCCTTTAGATATAGACAATCACTAAAGCTTGATTTGTCTATTATGCTTGTGTGTTTCGATTACAATCAATCATTACCAAGTCCAAAATCAAGAAAAACTGAGCTAGAATAATGAAGCTTTAATTACAGGTTTCCTGGATTCAGAACAAGCAAAAACTGTTTTTTCTTTCTCGTTTTTTCGTAAAATCAAAGATAAAAACGGCTGCAAATTGAATCAATACTTCTACATCCAATTGTCAAAATGACATTTACGTTTTTATTTCTTATACTGTACGATTAGTAATCAGATTTTGAGCATTTTGTCCCTCAGTTTTTCTAAGACAAAATCCTCGTGATATTAGCAAAAATATATAAATTTTAAAATCGGCTTTTTCAAATAACTTGAAAATTATTAATTTAACAAAAAAAAATACAAGAGTACTTTCTGATCAGAAATTTGATTTTCTATATAATACCAAAATTTAAAAAAATATTTACTAATCTGGATCTCCTGAATTTTGGAATGGTATCCGTTGGTCGCTAGCTACTACGGTTCGCTCTAAATGTGGCGTAAATTAGGCCGCCCGACGTCCTAGCTCATTTCTGATCAAATTTTTTGGAATCTGCACCTCAAAATACATCTGTTTGTCGATTTGAGCTAAAATTAGTTTCCACCGAAAAATCACAAAACATCAAAGGCCACCCCTTTGTTACTTTTGGACCTTAAAATTTTTGCACCTCCGATTTGTATAATTTCAAGCATATTTACTAATCTGGATCTCCTGAATTTCGGAATGGTATCCGTTTGTCGCTAGCTACAACGGTTCGATCTAAAAGCGGAGTAAATTAGGCCGCCCGACGTCCTAACTCATTTCTGATCAAATTTTTGGAATCTGCTGCTCAAAATACATCTGTTTGTAGAAATATTTCGAAAATGTCAAAATGTTGAATAAATTTTCTATGACACTTTTTGTGAGAAATTTTATTTCCTATCTGATGGCATTTTCATTTTTTGAATATATTAAATATATTTGGAGATATTTAGGAAAAACCGTTTTCTTTAAGTGACGCTTTCTTGCTAATATCTTCTAAACAGTTACTCCGAAAATTTATAAGAACGAATAATACTCGAATAATACTAAAATAATACTAAAACGAAAAAATATAAAAAAATAAAAATTTGCAAAAAGAGTAGTTACCTCCCAATTTCACCCCCTTGCCGATATCCTACTTACCCCACAAACAATAGGTCGCTTTGGGTATGTGAGATTTATACGTTTGCCAAATTTTAAGTTCATATATTAAGTCTTTCGAAAGTTATCGTGTATACAAACAAAACCACAGACACACAGACAAGAATTCTTTTTGTTCAAATTTTATATATATTTATATATATTTATAAGCGAATGAGCTAATAAAAATTTTTGAAAATTTTTTTCGCGATACAATACTTCCCATCCGTTGGATGTGGAAGTAAAATGTACATACATTCCCTGTATTAAAGTTTTTTACATGACATCTTTGTTTATACCCTTCAGGATAAAAAATATAATGGTATATCATGTGACGGTGGTTGTATCTCCTCTTGTTCTGTGATTAGTTCCTCTCCATTATCGTTCTAGTCTTGTTCTTCCGACTTGACATAAAAGAACAATTAAACAGTAATCAGGGCACTAAAAGAAAGTATCTAAGTGAAAATTCGATTCTAGCATAGCAGAGCATAAAGAACACATTCATGGAATACATTTTTAACTGTTGGGGATCTTTGTAATTTAGCTATACTACTTTTTATTAAAGTATTTTGTTTTGTTTGGTCCAGTAATATGGTTTCGTACAAAGACGAAAAGGTTTGCTAAACCTGATGTTTTGCTTACCTGCTCTTGGTCTTTGGAAAAGATAGGATCTCGAAAAAAATGTCTGACGCAAAGTTCAAACAAATTTGTAAAAGCAACGGAACAAATCACTCGATAGAAACAACATGTCAACTTGTTAAGACCTAAACAGATCGACTAAAAAGACCCTACCTATTAAATATATACGAACCACTAGATAATAGAAAACCACAAAACTTCCTTCCAAATATCAAGTAGTTGATAATTTTCATTATCCCTGTTGAAATTATTTGTGTTCCTGACAAAAATAAATAATTTGGTAGTGATCAATTGTTCGTTATTATTTTATGATTTTATAAAGTCCCTAAATAACTAAATTTTGATGATTTAATGCATAAATGTAATGAATTTAAACTGTCTAGAGTTTAATAAAATTCACCTGTATTAAAGTCTCTGTAGCATATCGTTGTCTGCAAACAGAGTTACATAATTGCGGCTACCCAATTGTTCGTGTATACCAATATCACCAGCTACCTAACAAAGTGCTGGCTTTTTTTCACCTGATTTCTCCGAGATCTAAACTGGATCGGGAGCGGGCTAATCAAAATAACTCCGTTTGTTAATGCCGCACGATTTTCCTTCGACACAATTTGGCGGCGCAATAATTAATGAGGGGCCCTGATTGGCTGTCATGTGTTGYTTTTAGCGCTATATTGCTTTTATTTTCAACTAATATCTCGGCCTTTATCTGAGTGCTTTTGTGGATGCTATAGGTTATAATTTTAAAGCCGCTTCTGAGTACTTGCGAGTTCGCGTTCAGAATGTGAGCCGACCTTTTTGGCGCCTCGAAAGGTGGGGTGTTTCAATGGCGCATTAAGAAGAGCATTTCTCGTGGAAATCGCTGTCACTGTGGACCATGAGTGTAATAGTTCGCTTATCAACTTGTATGGGTACTATTTGAAACAAATAAAATTATTGATCTTAAGAAAATTTCGATAATTTGAAAAGCTGCAACGGATATACTACGTCACATTCTAATCCTCGGTATGACTAGACATGTTTGGTCGGCAGCAATAAGGTTGTGATACATTCACCTTGTAATTATCCCGATTCCGTCTACCAACATGTTAGTCAACTACATGAAGACCGACTCTGGAGAAAGAACTATTATTTCAGAAAAGTAGGAGCAAATTGCACGCCAACGTTAGTCATGCAAGTATTTTTCTATAAAATGCACTTCAAAGTACAATACAAACTCATTATTTAGTGTTTATAACAAACTTGTAAATTAGCWCATAAAAGTTCCTGAATTATTTTGAAATAGTATCTGGCTAGAAGATGATACTAGTTACTTTTTTCATGTATCTTTAACTCACATTTTGATATAATAGAAKAAGAAATYAAACACTGCTTCTTACAATTGATTATTATTTGAATTCCTGAACCAGTGGCTCCAAAATAGTGCTGTGCGCACAGTTTTCCTAAATGTTAAGCACAACTACTGAAATTTATTTCATAGAAATACAGTGCTTAACCGTTTCATATATATATTTCGAAACAGTATCGTTTCAAAAGCTTTTGCAAGTCTCATTGAATGGAGATAGATCTGTAGTTCCCTATATTCATTGCAGAGCCCTTCTTAAGGACAGGACACATGTAAGCACGATCCTAAACACTAGCAAATACTGAAGGTTTCAATATTTTTAGAATGATACTGGGAACTCCATCCGGTGGCGTAGTAAAAGTATTATTCGCCCTTTTCAAAGCAACCAATGGCAAGTCAGATCTTAAAATCTGAAAATCTAGATTAGAAAACACAAAATCCAACAAACGCTCCTGTTGATTGACTACGCCATTCAGTTGTTTAACATCAATAAAAGATTTGAGATTGTTTAAGATTACGACATACCTGTCCATAAAATCGTCCACGCATGCTAGAGTATTAAAATTGCCCAATATAATTGTAGTGCATCCATGAAACTCATTATAAGTGCTAAAATAATTCATAATCTACATATGAAATGCTGGGTATGGTATACAAATTCACTATATAAACCGTTTATTCTAATTCCAACAACAACTTTATTAACAGAAAGAACAAGTCCCAAAATCTTTGAAAAGTCAAGCTGGTCGTTTCTAATAGCTATGAGAACTCCTCCACCTTTAGAAAACCTAAGTGTTATTATAATTGTCTTTTGTATAGTTCTACGTTGACCTGCAATTTATAAAAGTTAAATTTTAGTTACATTGTTTTATGCATCGATGTCCTTAAGGTTTAATGTCGTTTTCTTAGCTGCTGGTTCCTCAAACAGCAGTAATAATTTTTACGGAAACCTGATATTGTATTGAAATGTTGTGACAATCATCAAATTCGTTTTTAGAATAAAAAGTTTAACTCGCATCTTCATTTTTAGTTTTCACAAAACCTTGTTTCTGCATAAAAATGATGCACTTTTTCCTATCATAGTTATATGAACTGTACTGTACCCTTATTTTGAAATTTGTACATTACTTTATCGACACTCTGTACAGATTTTAATAATGTTACAACATTGACTGAAAGCTGGATTCGAATTTTGTTTTTATAATATTACATAGTGCCAGTTTAGTCGTGTTCTTCCATCTAGTGACAAGTTTACACAACATTACGTGCCTTTCCCGTTGCTTGCAGCTGACTCCACCAGAGCGCGCAACGTGTAGAATAAAAAATCATTAGCGTAGGAGATACCCATGGATCCAACATCGTTAATTTGAATTATTTTATTAAAAATACAGCCCGCATCGGTGTCCTTACGTCTATAAAAGCGTCATATTTCCAGTATAAAACGACAACATAATATATATTTAATAATATGAAATACCTACTGCATTGCAACATAAATACTTAAAAAAGCTATTACCTATGTTATCAGCAATGGAACAGGAATATAAAGCAGTTCAAATCCAATTTATTCATATCACATGTAATATTTAGCCGATAATATTCTCCCGGTATTTCTTATTAAGCCCCGGGTAATCAAGTATTATTATATTCAGTAAGCGGCTATCCTTTAAAAAGTTATTACGCATTAAAAACAATTATCTACTTAAAATCGTAACTGCCCACTGTTAAGACCCGAACGGAAGCAAAATAAAAATTGCCTAGTGGGCCGTGCAAAAAATAATCGAAACGGCAACAAGCAAATTTGTCAGTTAACAACAAGCATTTCACAGCTACACACGTTGTCTGTTACATTTAATAACATTTGTACAATTATAGTTGTTAATTCAGAAAAATATCACAGCTATACTAAAAACATTTGGCGACTTGAACTTACAAATCAGAATGACCCAGTTATTAATCAAATAAAGGTCGAATTCATCACGGGTTCGCGCTGTTTTTGTTGCACGTAGGTGAACTTTTTGCAACTGTCAGATGGAAAATACTACAAAGTGGCATTCGTGTCGACTAGTTGCGCACAGCGGTTCAGGAAGGGTCAGGTATGTATCCTAAATTTTATATGTAAACATGAAAATTTTTAAATTCCTTTCGCGCCTCGTTCCGTTAGTTCAGCCAACGACCGTCGCGCGTAACGCTTTGGTTTAAACTAACTGCGTGATTTCAGATGGTGCGTAGGGCACGAGAAGTCCTGGCAAACGAAATTAAAGAGATTGGTGTTTGTACCTGCTATTCTTCTAACTATTGTGATCATATCAATACCGCTTACGCATTTGCTGGTCGTGACCGCTGAGAAAAGTAGATCAACGCGAGCTGTTGGTAAGTTTATTATTGAAAATGAGCAATACTTGTAGATATCTATCTGCATTTAAGGCGCAGAAAGTGCCCGTTTTGAGGACAACGAAGTATTGGACGTTGAAGAAAAACGAGAGATTCTCAAGGATACAAGAACGTCGTATATTCCTGTACTGCAACCACCAGGCCAAGAACACATTCGTAGAAAGAGGGACACTTACGATGAATATCCCGAAGACTACACTGACGAGGACTTTGAGGATGTACCCTTCGATAGATTACAGTGGCAGACGATGTACGAAAACACGGCAGACGTCATCGATTTTGAGCTGCACAACGAAACAGAACAGGAGATCCCAGACGGTCCTTCGGAAGCTTATCGAAGGGATGTCACTTTTTGGAAACACCACGCAGGACCACGCGTGATACGACGTATACAAGGTAAGCATCATCGAGGTATTAAGATTATATTTATCTCAGTTAAGCGTGCAGTGTACCCGAAATATAGAAGGAGAGTTACATAGTTCTGGTGTTCAAGTCAAGCAACGAGATGGCAATAAAAAATTTATCATATGGTTGGTAATCAGTCCCCTATAAACTATTTGAAAGTCTCATTGCCTTTGTTTCACGTTTAAAGAATTCATATCTCCATTATGTCCAAAAAAAATGAGTTGGAAATATAATCATTATCAGTTGGATTCCACCCCTTTGAGTAGTTCATTCGAAATCTTGAAGCAGCCCCAAATTAAAATTTTTTTTTCATGTTTAAATTAACTATTTCCCAAATTTTGCTAATCGATTAAAACTGCAAAGATTTTTTGAAAACAAAGAATAAATTTTTAAATATTTTCTTACGTGTCCAATAAAAGAGAATCATTCCCTCATGCCTTAACATGATTTATGAACCTACCCTTAATATTGCATCAACGCTTCCATTGGTTATGGATAGATGGCACCACAGTCGATTTTAAAAAATTGCAACTTTGCAATTAGGCGTTTACATTTCTCTCATGACCACACATCCTATAAAAAGAAGAGTAACTACATTGAGCCTAATATTAATTACAAAGTCAGTCAGTGTTTTGGACAGGTAAACTTACACAAAAATACAAATTCAAGGAAAGGTTTTGTTGCAAGTTTTACTTCGTCATTCCTCCATTTTTCGTTTGTGCTTATGAAATTACAAATTATTTTTTTTAATTTATTTCAAGCAGAATATTACATGGAGTTACAAACAAATATAATAGAAATATCTGATGGTATACAAAAACTCTAGTGAAAGTTTACAACATTTTATAGATAAAATTTATAGTACATAACAATGTTTGCTTAACAACTAATGTAAAATTTCCCAATTCCCGCAGCCTGTACTCAAAATTCACATAATTTTTAGCTTATGACTAATATAAAATATCCCAGTACCTATCTATAACATGAACTCAAATTAACATAAAATAAATCTCTATTTCAACAGTTTGTACCATATTAATATTTATTAGTTAAGTTATGCATTCAAAATGTATACAATATTTACATTTCTAACCCATTGTCTTAATTTAATTTTAATTAGTTTTATGAGCTATCTAATATTTTTAAGTTAATTGGTAAATAATTATAATATTTTATTGCTATATATTTACTTTAGGTAATCAAATTGCACTGGGGTAACCTGTTAAATAAAAATCGAAAYTATTATTTTGATGTATGCAGGTGAAGCCATGATCAAGTATATGAACTTGAGTACAGATCCTTGTGATGACTTCTACGAGTACGCCTGTGGAAACTGGAACAAGTACAATAAAATGCCTGCAGACAGATCTACATATGATACATTCGAAATATTAAGAGAGAGTTTGGATTCAATACTTCGAGATTTACTCACTCACCAAAATGTAAACAATGTTGATGTACCACCGATGGCCACCTGACATTAAGCTGTTTTAGGAACCTGTCAGGCCAAAGTGCAAGACACATGTGACTAGGAAACCCCAAAAATATTACCAGCCTAATCGTGTCCCTAGAAAACACGTGGGCCCGAAACAAGCCAGTGATGAATACTCATACAGTGATTACGGAGATGCAATAACGAAAGCTAAGGATTTCTACAAGTCCTGCATGAACGAAGGTAGGTTTGAAATAATCTCTCCGTAGTTCTGCACATTTCGGTGTTTCAGCAATCCTACAGCGCAGAGGTAGCAAACCTCTGCTGAAGCTGTTGAAATCTCTCGGAGGTTGGCCCATTATCGACCCCACATGGGATGAGAAACAATTCGACCTGATCTACCTCATGGCCACCTTGAGACTTTACAACAATGATATCCTCATCTCTGAATGGATCGGCCCCGATATAAAAAATTCCGATGAATACGTTATCCAGGTACATCCATAATTGTCTTGGTAAGGGTTCGTTTCTTTGCATCTTTATCTTCCAGATTGACCAGACCACGCTCGGTTTACCGACAAGGGAGTATTTTTTGGAGAGCTCCAATTTAAAATATCTCGAGGCTTACCGAGTGTACATGTTGCAAGTGGCCAACTTGCTTGGTGCTGAGTATGTGGATGCAATTACGGATGTTAATGACGTCATTCAGTTTGAGACAGCTCTTGCTGACGTGAGTAATGCTTTGAAAAAATTCTGCTGTTTTTACAGTCCCAGGTCTACAACTTAAACCAAAAAATATCAGAATTTCATGAATTCTTACATGAAATAAAATGCCTCTTATCCCAGCCTTCTTTTAGCAGTTTCTTTATCCTATTCGATGTTAATTACTTAAGTAATGTAAAATTTGCTCCCTCCCTAGTCAAGGAAATCTTGTGCGATATTTATTGTGAGCTGTACTTTCCTATAATCTTTATGTGTATTTTCGCATTTATCTAACTTAGGTCATTTGAGTAGAATACAATAATAACAATATGGCAATGCCATCTGTCAGCAGTAAACTGACATGGTCAAAAAGCCCTAAATGAAACTGCTTTTTAGAGAAGTAACCTGTCTGTCAAATAAAGAACAAAGGACCCAATGTGCTACCTTGTGGAGCTTCAATACTCATACCATCATAATATATGCCTTCTTTCCCAGGTATACCTCAGGGATTAAATCTTGGTCCTTCGTTGTTTTTGTTTTATGCCGATGACTTGAAAATATTTTGTGACCACTCATTATTTATATGTAGTCTTAATCTATATTAATTTCCAGTTTCTTAATTACTCTTACCTTGGTGCTTTTTTTGTTCTTTGGACTTGCTACTGTTTTCTTTCAAATGCCTTGACAGATTACAAAACCAACTGAGTTAAGAAAAAATATCTCTACCATCTACCAAAGAATGACCATTGGTGAGCTGTACCAACATGTACCCCAAATCGACTGGCTAAAGTATTTCACCATAGTGTTGGGTCAGGAGATAACATACAACGACGTTGTCGTCTCTTACTGCCAGGAATATTTACACGAGTTTGTCGTATTAATCAGCAGAACACCGGACAGGTGAGGACTTCCACTCCTTTGAACTACCACTGATACACAGTGAAACCAACAGGATCCTTGCGAATTATCTGCTGTGGCGTTTCGTGCGGCACCGAGTTAACAACTTGGACGGACGATTTCAGGAAGTAAAACAGAGGTTCTATTATCAAGTTTTCGGACGGGAAAGGGCACCACCTCGTTGGCAGTTGTGTGTTACACAGGTCAATTCTAACATGGGAATGGCCTTGGGAAGCTTGTTTGTAAAGAATTATTTTGATGAGACCAGCAGGAATGACGTAAGCACCATTTTTAATTTAAATAATAGGGAATAGAAGGAATATATTATGAAGCAAAAAAAATTTTTGCCTGCTTTCTTTGGTTTTCAATTTTTGGTTGTTGATTTAGCAACTCGTGAATTTATTTTTCCAATTGTCCATAATTTCTACCTCTTACCTGCTTTTCTGGTTTATAAATAAATAAAAAAAATACTTAAGATGAGTAACTTTATTGCATTATATATGTACAGTCAGCTTCATGAGTAATGAGACTGTGTGCCGGGCTGTGTCTCATTATCCGTGAAGCCGACTGTACCTTTAGATTTTTCTTCTCACCTACAGACACTGGAAATGACTAGGATGTTGCAAAATGTCTTCCGTGACATTATAAATCACACCTACTGGCTAGATGAGGAAACTAAAGACTTAGCTCGCCTAAAAATAGATTACATGAACTTAAAAATTGGATATCCAGACTTCATTTTAAGAGATGAAGAACTGGCTTCCCGATACAGTGACATCAAGATACACCCAGAACGTTACTTCGAAAATATGCTAAGTATATTGAGAGTACGTCACGTAAAATCTGCTTTCTGGTTGCTGTTATTTCTTGGATTTTCAGCATTTGGCCAGGGTTGAACAAAGGAGGCTGGGTACACAAGTGAATAAGACTGTTTGGGGAACCCCACCTGCTATGGTGAACGCTTACTACAGTAGAAACAAGAACCAAATAAGTATGGGCTTTTTTTTTAAAATTTGTATTGTTAGCATAGTGTTTTCCTCAGTGTTTCCAGCGGGAATACTTCAGCCTCCTTTCTATCATCGGCACTTTCCTCACTCATTGAACTTTGGTGGAATTGGGGTGGTAATTGGACATGAAATGACCCATGGATTCGATGACAAAGGACGGCTATTCGATAAAGAAGGGAACTTGCAAAGATGGTGGCAAGATTCTTCTATCTTACAGTTTCATAACCGAGCTAAATGCTTGATTGGTGGATATTTGGATTGTTTTTATTCATAATCTTTTTAATTACATTTAATTATTTTAGATCAGTACAGCACCTATGTAGTGCCGGAGATTTTACAACCTGTGGATGGCTTAATGACTCAAGGCGAGAACATAGCTGATAATGGAGGCATCAAGCAGGCATTTAAGGTTGTCTGGTGTTTTGTCTTGCAGGGTACAGCTACTAGAAAGTCTTTTTCCAGGCGTATATGGAATGGCGGAAAATGAACCCTTATGCAGACGAAAGCCTACCTGGACTAAATGTAACAGACACCCAATTATTTTTCTTGAATTTCGCTCAGGTTTGGTGTGGTAGCTCTAGACCAGAGGCACTCAGAAACAAATTAAAGACTGCCCTACACGCACCCGGAAGATTTCGGTAAGAACATTATGAAGAATAATGGGATTATTGCATTGTGGTGTTTTCAGTGTCATCGGAACTCTAAGCAACTCTGAGGATTTCGCCAGGGTCTTTAGTTGTCCGAAGGGCAGTCCAATGAACCCTGTGCATAAGTGTAGCATCTGGTGATAAGTTACACTTTAATTAAGCTAGTCAAGTTAAGATGTGTTATCTCTAGTAAGTTGTTGGTAACTTTCTAAATTCACAGTGAAAATAAACGTTTGTCAAGTATGCTTTTTTTTGCCTATTTTGTCAGTATGGGGTTGCAAATATTTTTATAAATGGAGCGATATTTGATGTATACATATTATATGTGCTCACCAAATCCGATTTATTGCAGACACTTTTCTGCTTTTGCGACACGTAGCGACACAACGAAACTTCTACTTATGTCTATATTATTATTTCGTTCGGGTTTGAATATCTTTAGTTGCAGACTTTTGTTTACATAACATTATCTCTCTGTCGACTTATATGTTAAACTTTGAATTTCGACAGTAAATATTTCAATAATTTTATATGCTTCCCAGGTTCACTTTCATCTATTACAATATCTTCCTTTGAGATACTGCTTTTGTTCTGGATAATCTATTTGTACAAATTTGGCCTTATTTTTTTTGTAAAACACATGAATCTTTTAAAATTTACAGTATATTTTAATATTTTTTAATATATTTGCTAATTTTATGCTGGATTGTGCCAATAATTTTAATAATTAATAGACGTTTGATCGATATGTATATGAATTCTTCAATTCCATTTCATTACAAAAAATACTTTAACCCTAACTCCCTATCCATATTTTTTGTTCTTTAAGTTTTTTTTTCTCCCCTATCAATAACTAAAATTCTAGCTTATACGAAACTCCTGCGATTGTAGGTAGTTCCCCTCTAAATTCATTCAAATGAAGCGCGGTATCGTGGTGGAAAAGCGATTCCCAAGATGTCACTAGCAGTCAAGATACGTTTCATTATGTGGAGTCGGTGTTGCTTGTATCTATGTTACCGACATGTGCAGTGGCGCGACCAACGAGAATTTTACCCACTGTCGATAATAAGTACTGATTTTAGACAATTGGTGGCGCTAGCATCTGCTTTGATTTGATTTAAAAGTACAAGTTTTATGACATTTAGGTAATATTTTACGTTTGTGTTGATTTATTTAGTAATAATTATGCATGCAAGTTGCATAAATTACTGTTGTTTATGAGAGCTGTATTTGAAAAATAATTTAGAATCCTGATAATACAACTTTGAAAATTATGCGTATTATATAAATGTCGTAAACTACAGGAGCCATTACTACAAACTACAACTTGACCTATATTATCCATATGATTCGCTTTATATTGCATAAACCGCACCAAGTTGGTTACAGTAGGCTGTTATTGAACATTTCGAAATTCAATAATTTTGACTTTAAATGAAACTTCATCTGATTTGTGTGTTCAAAAATTCGACCCGGAGCATGTCTATTACTTTTTTCTAATCTCTTATTGCTACAACCTGTATAATTGTTAGAATATATATCTCCCTTAGCAATTACATTGACATCCTCTTTAGTTTTTTTTTGTTCTTATTATTTTTCGACATCTTTACGAACTTCACGACATTGTATAAAAGTTTAGCTTAGTTTCTTTTAAGTTGTATCCGGTTCTCGCTTGTTCTTGAACGGTTTACTTATTTTACCCCAATAAATATATAAATTATTATTCAAATAGAGCAATTATTACTGGATGTTCTTAGTTCCATCTTAATCGGCATAATGACGAAATCAATCGATGGAAAAGCAGTTTTTGTTATATAGGTTCTATTTGTAATTTCGCTAAAACCTTACGTGATTAAATTGTCGCCAGTCTGAGTACAAACCGTTGATTAAATATCTCTCTAAGCGAATTTCTTGGGAGTTATCTTCGCCTCTTGCGTAATTTGCCTTGTAAGTACACGTAAATCACGTTGGTGTGTACGTGGGATATTTTTAAGGCATTGTGCATGCGCTTATAAGTGCAGTATCTGCGTTGTCATGCTAATGATACAATTAATTCAGAATGAATTTTAAGTACTTCCCCGTGGCGTTTTTCGTGCAGGTTTGCATTAATAATTTAAGATGATTTATTATGCTTATAGTAAAAGCTCTGTAATTCTTCGTGAAACCTAGTAAATCTTAGAACAAAGGCGGTTTTAAAGGGAAAACAGAGTGCGTTTCTTCACACCCTTAACAACGGTGACACAGGTCTTACCTGGTGCATTCCACGTATATAATGTCCTCCATTGTGTAACGCTAACAGCGAAATTCTATATTTAGTCCACATAAAGTGATTAATTGTTTCAGGACCCGCTGGCATTGAAAGGCGAAACAATGCAAGCATCAAAACGCAAAATTATTAATACAATGCCTGGGCCGTTTTAACACACGGCCTTATTTTCTCAATCGCGCGCTCCTTTTTGATATTTATGCTTGAAAAATTGTTACGAAACGCGCGCTTTGTGCGTGGGTTATTCGATTAAAACAAAGTACCATTAAAGAAGCGAAACGGCGTTGTTCATTTAGCATTTTCGAGTTATTTGTGAATATGTAAATATCCAATTTGCAACGAAAAACATGAAGAAGTAAATCCGATCGATCTCGACAGACGATCGCATTATTGGCAAAAATGAAGAAAACCTAATGACGCAGGTTCTGCAAGAGCTAATAGTGGTTTTTAATCATTTGATGATAGTGCTAATGCTTGTAATGCTTTGTTTACTTAAATAAATCTTTATATTTAATTAAATCTTGAAACTGAAAACCTCTTGCAGCTTGTCAATAACTGCGCAACGAATTTTGCAACAGGTATTTCTTAAATATCGTGCCTGATTCTGATTCTTCTTCAGACATAATCTTCCTTGGTGTTCTACTTTGCTGTATCCTAATCAGGTGCCCCAACCATTTCAGTCTTTGGCCCTTTATCACTTGCACCACATTCGGTTTCGCAAATAACTCTTCTAGCTCTCTGTTTGTTTTTCTTTGCCATATACTGTCAACTTTTTTACCACCATAGATTTTGCGTAGGACCTTCATTTCCCATATTCGTAACATTTTCTCTTCTACTTTTCCCACTGTCCACACTTCACTTCCGTACAATACTACCGGTCTGATGATAATCTTATATACCTGTTTCTTTATTTTATTAATCTCTTAAATGCAAAATACAATCTTTTTATTAAACTGAACTACTCAATCTAAATAATGAGATATTTAGCAAACATCATTATTAGCTGTCACGACATTATTCATTGCTACTCATGACTAACCAGATTATTTAAAAAACGGAAACTGAATTTCTCAGCCGTTTTTAGCCATATATATACTCTGTAAGCTTAAAAATAGCAAATCAAAATTTGTCAAAGCTACCTATGACGGCTATTTGAAAACAAAGGTACCCCGGAAAACACACTAATTCTGGACACCCTGTACTTTGTAGGGTTTGAAGTCTTTTTTTAAATTAAAAACAATTTTACCGTCGAGGCGTTGTTTATTTAGAATTTTCGAAACGCGTACGATTTATTCTAGTTACTCTTAGATTACTTTGTGTTGCAAAAATAACCTTTCGCGGAGAATTAATTATGTTTAATATAGTAGTACACAGTGCAAATTCTTGAAGTGGCAAGCCTGAAAATAAAAAATGCCCACTGTTCTTGAATTGTTGATGAGCAGCAAATACACCTCCGTTTATTAAAAGTGTTCGTCGTGGGCACATGACCGTTAAGACGCGATATATTTGGTGCACAGTTGCAGCTACAGCTTGAATTTCGGCTGTACAATTAATCTAATACTAGCATGGGTGCAATAAATATACGTAGGCAGAGAATGCAGTTGAGGTTGATGTATGTACTGGTTTAAGGTCTTTAAGCTTGTCCTGATACATCTGGGTCTGGACTAGGTAGACACAATTCAGAGTTAGCATTATACGTATAGAATGACCAGGCTTGCAGATCTCTTATTAGTGCGTGGCAAAGTTTCTTGTGAATTTTAAAACGAATCAATAGATATAACTTTTGTTATAGCGCTCACATTATTATGCAAGCTGCTAAATTGCTGGTACAGTATATTATCCCGAGTGGAGGAAAAAAGAGATTCTCACGTACATAATTTATTACACATTTACCCAGTCGTTAAAGAAATCAATCAACGTTAAACGCGTAGGGTCTTCAACTAACGCTCTTTTTCTAAAATTGCAGTAAGTGGTGTGTAATGAAGTTATTAAATGCATAACTGTAGATGAAAATGAAGCCCACAACAGTTGTAAAAAAATCAACCACTTTGGCGAGCGTGTTTTTATTGTAATGACTGAAATTGCTAAGTATATTTGGCGGATAATGTATACAATATCTAAGTAAATTACCTTTAACTAGAATAAAACTTGAAGCACAGATTGCTGTGCGCTAACACGTATGTATGTACGTACGGCTGCCATCATTGGATTTCCATTATCTGTTTTTATAGTGTGTTCATTACAAGCTCCATTTGCGTATATGTATATTTTCGGACTGTTGATACGAGGTCGCCTAACTTTCAAGGAAAAAATAAAATTTGTAACATCTGCTGGGTGCCACCATAGTTTTATATCTGTTATTCACAAACAACAATAGCATTACAAAGTGAAGGCTTTTTTATTAGATGGTGTAACGTGAATGTCAACAAAAAACTCTCGAGCATAAGAAAAATCGTTTTTTAATAAAATCTTGTTCACATTTTATTACCGAATATTTTAACATTAGATGTACATACACACACACATACCTATCTATACTCTATAGAATGTCACCCACAAAAAATGTTCAATATCGGAACTGTCAGAATGAGTCGAATCAAAGTAACTTCCATTGTCACTGTTGGCTTCCAAATTGATTATTATACTGTCACATATAGAGTCCAGTAAACGTTCCTTAGCTGCAAAACAATATTCAACAGTTTTGGTGTGTTGGCAGTATGATTTCCAATCTTGTGCAGCAAATGTATCGAAAAATTCATCACATTCGACCTTGTCCAAATTGAAGACGTTTCGGTCTACAACAAAGCTGCCCAAACCATCTTAATGGGGTGATAGGGTGGCAGTCGGATAACATCGTGGTCCTTGTCATTTAACAACTTGTCGATGAAGTATGTTTTGAAACGTTTGACGTTACCTTTATTAATTTTTGACAAAAGTTGGAAAATAACATTTTAACACATCTGTTGTACATTCTTTCTAAATGTACACACTTCTTGCAGCGCGCCTCTGTTGGAAACAGGACCATTAAAAAAATAATTGAGCGTTTCAGTTTTCGTGTGATACAGCGGACCACACGCATCTCCATATGGGCACCGGCTTATGATTTATGGTTGTAACCGAGCATTTTATTTGCCAAAGCAAGCCAAAGAAACGAACTGTACACGCGCATGGTAAATTAGTGCAAACAAAGCCGTTGTGTTTGCACGTATATCATTTGAAGGTGCAAGTGTCAAGCTGTTACGTCCGTCTCTCTCTATATTTATAGATCTGCTATTGTTTCTAATATGCGGGATGAATTTTTATTGGTTGGAATAGTTGTATCCATAGGTTAACACACATTATTTGTACCTTTGTCGAGTGAAACTTCGTCCTTTTTATATCTGTACCTCAGAGATCAAGTGTGTTAAGTCACAAATGTTTTTGGTGTATGTGACATAACTTTTCCTCTATTCAGACATTTTTTCCGATAGTAAGTAAAGTATTTTGTAGATACCTAATGCATTGGAGCACTTTTACAGAAATTATCATTTTGCATTAGTCATGTAGTACGTGTTTAACAATACTTTAGTTATAGCATTTTTTTAATTTCTGAAAAATGCGGGGTTCTATATATTCGAAGGCACAGTTGAATATATTAGTAGAAAATTACACTGAAAGACTGTTTTTAATCCTGAAATGGATGGAGGAAAACAATGGTTGAAGTTAATGAAATATTATTGAAGAGTGATCAAAGCGAGCTTAAAAAAATGATAAAGAAGATTTATACCCTCAATCATCAGGTTCATCAAATGCCGTGCTGACAGACATCAAACAATTCACTAACAGTGATGATTAGTTGGACTATCAACATTCAGGAGGAGGACGAAGAAGATTCCCATGAAGACAACACACAGAATATGTAATAAAAGAAAGGCCTGCTGCTTCTGGTATTCCAAAACGACGTAAAATTTGTTTGCTTATAACGGGAGGTCTGCGCAAAGATCTTGTTTGAGCGGTGCTAACGAGCGCTAGTTAGATCCATTACAAGTTACTAATACGTGAAAACTAAGTGAGTTTTATCGCGAGGTTGTACCCATCATAGTGAGTAAAGCATCTGTGCGTATTCCCAAACCGTATGTTAATATGAAAAAATGTTTACATTAACGAGATATAAACCCACCATACACGTGTTTATGTGTTACATTATACGGCARACAAATTCAAGCGCTTCGTTGATTGACAGAAATCCTATACCAGCTTTGTTAAAAAGCCGTAAATCCCGGGGTCAACGGAACCGTTTTTATTAAATATTGTAAACATTTTAAGCTAATGACACATTTAAAAGTAAAACGCGAGGGGTATTCAATTAAAATTTACGACACACTTTCGACCGCCCGTATCAGTACCTGAAAATTTCAGCTTTATTATAAATAAATGGGAGCCATTACTTTATTGACCACTTCGGTTTTATAATATGAACGCGGCAGCCTGCTGTTGCGCCGTGCAATATATATCCGTTTATTACGAGAGCTTTTAGCTGAAATTAAGTGACTTTTCACTTCTGAAATGTCAACGACTCTCGATGCGGGTAAAGGACGAACCAAACGAAAGAATGCTTGCTTATCAAGCAATGCACTCTCGCACTCGGGTGATGTTCGAGGTGTCTGTTAGCAGGAATGATTCCCAGTTTACGTATTTGGTAAATATGCGTGTTTTACAATCGATCATTCGCTTGTAAAAATCGACATTTGCCTCGATAACAGTCTTTGATGTTAACCAATATTTGTTACATCTTTCGATTAAATTCTCTCGGTAGCACTCATACACTTGTTTGTTTGCTTGCATTCACTTTCCTTCTTTCCCTCTCTATTCCACTACTGCTCTCTAGATAGTTCTATCTTGCGCCATGATTTCAGCCTGGTTCCACTTTAGATCTCTCCTATTCACAATTTCCTTCATTTCCTTATCCCACGTCTTACTTGGTCTCCCTTTCTTTCTTCTTCCCACATTTGTCTTATTTGTCTTTCTTCTGGTAGTCTTTTTATGTGTCCTTACTACCGTAATTGTGTTTTCTCAATCTGCTTTTTGACACTTTCAGTTATTAGTCTTTCCCTTATGTTCTTATTCCTACTTTTGTCCATTATCGTGACTTTGACTACTTTCCTGAGGTACTTCATTTCTATAGCTTGTATCTCCTCATGTTGTTTCTCCGTTAAGACTAAAACTGTATGATGTAAAATTCCTATTTTTAATAAAAATGAAAATGAACTGCTATTTTTATATCAAAGTGCCTTAATTATTTCCTATCTTCAAGTTTTGTAAGAACCTTAAAATCATTGACGTTGATGCCATTAGAAATAGTTCAGGTGTGTTGTCACCTGATAATGTGTACTAAATAAATAATAATAAGGTAACCTTTTTGAATGACTGCATAAAGAAAACCCTTGAACGACATACTCTAGTATTAAAGATGCGGCTTACGAAGACACCAGCCCCTTGGTTGGTTTCTTTAAGAGACAATGCCAAAAAACGCTTCAAGAAAACAAATAATGTACATCAGTGGGAATAATAGAAGAGTTTGCGAAATTTCACTACTTTAGCTGTCAGAATATAGTATTTAGAAGTTTCGAAGTTATTGTGCTTTGTAGTGCCTTTACCATAGCAACTAAAGAAAAAGTTTTGTTAAGAATCCTTTAAAAAGTTAAAAAGGTATTCTAAAAATTATATTTTATTTTATCGGCAAATTTTAGATGCGTTTATTTGTAACGTGATGTGAGATACGCTGCCTAGCGGGAAACTTAGGAACTTCAGAATATTTTTAGCGAATTGAATGGTACGTTTTTATTAAAAAAAATTGTTCTCAAAGCGTGAGTGGTTTCAAGTCGTTCCATACCCTGCATATATTTAAATTGCTTTTACTGTGTTAGCATTTCGATGTTATGACTTAGGTATAATATTTGTTTATCTACCGTTGCAATATTTTGCTTCAGGATCATTTGTTAATACCTTTTACAGTTTATTCTTTGTTATTCAGCCGTTTGAAAACTGGAATCCAGCCGCTTTATAACACGTTTGCCTATAATTAAGCATAATGCTTACTAGGACTTCTCGCGTCATTTTTTCATTTGAATTTAATGGCCTTAAGGTGAGCAACCATCATAAAATGATGTTTAACCGAGTTTGTCCACCGTAACTTGTAATTTTGGGTATTTAGGTTGTTTTGAGTTAACGAGCCATATCACATGGTATTTTAGGGGAGTCAGACGAATACATACGCTAATAAAAAGACGAGGCTTTTGTCTTGTTTTAACCGTCTTTAACTCACACAGGTGCTGGTCTTCATATAATAACTATTTTTTATTCAACCAAAAAGGGCAGCCAGAATTGTAGTAAAAGCAAACAGCCTCAGAATGATTTTATAGGAATCAACATTCTTTCGAAAAATATAGTAAGAGATAGCTTGTTTTTAATGGCATTTGCTGCTGTAATTATTCTCTGTCAGAATTCATATATGGTATTAATATTGATTGACTGACTTTTAACGTGTCCCCATAAAAAAAAAACTCGGGGGGATTTAAATTTGGACTTCGTGGAGGCCAGGGGTATTCACTGCAACACCCAATCCACCGGTCGGGAAACGTATGGTTTAAAAATTTCGTACCACAGCTTCA
Organism: Rhyzopertha dominica; assembly: GCA_025024175.1. Classification (NCBI taxonomy): domain Eukaryota; kingdom Metazoa; phylum Arthropoda; class Insecta; order Coleoptera; family Bostrichidae; genus Rhyzopertha; species Rhyzopertha dominica. Next base: position 24,489,436 of record QCXZ01000086.1, on the reverse strand, counting down.
TGATGAGCTGGAGCACCATCACGTAAAAACCACATACAAATTGTGTTCTAAAAAGCAAAAATATTCCTGGCCATTTAATCTGTTGGGTCCCACAAGATGATCATTAACTATACCCATCCAAACATGATTTTGAACTCATGCTGGGAATGACGCTCTTTAGTGTGGTTTGGGTTTTCATCGGACCATACGTGGGCGTTCTTTCAATTAAAAATTCCCTGTCTTGTAAAGGTTGCATCGTCTGTAAATAGAAATGGATTTTGTACATTTTTTTTCAAAATAAATTCACAAAAACTTGTCTTTCCTAAAAAGTCAGCTGACAGCATGTTCTGAATTGGTGAGATGTGGTACCGGTGTAGTTGCTGTTCTCTTAAAATGCTAGGCACTGTCCAGCTATCACACTGACTCTTGTTGTTGGATTGTTGTTATCTTTGTACAACGGTTTCTTCCTGCTGGATAGTGCGAGCTACAGGCCATCCATGTTGGCTTCTTGGACGAAAAGTGCCGGTCGCTCTCAGCCGATCCATCATTCTTGAAAATAATTTTCTTTCATCTGTTGGAATAGATCTGTGCATAGGAATTGAGGTCTTGTCGCGCATAAACTACCACCATGTTGGATTAAATAAATTCTATTATTATTATAAGATTGGTTTGACCTGTTCCACCCCTTTATACTATTGCAAATTTTATATTAAATGAATCTGTAGCATTTTTACCAATTAATTTTTGATGGTGTCACTTAAGTGTTTGACATAAAAACACCCTTTGGAGAAAAATATTTTTTTTTTAGTTTGAACCTAAATATTATCGTGGGAGAGCACAGTAAGCAGCTTTTACTTGCCTTAGTGCAATCAAACAACTAGAAAAAGCGGAAAACATAACAATTTAAGGTTGGCAACCCTATATCTTCTTGTAGAGGGGGTTGCATTTTAATAATTTCGACTCAAATCGATGCAGGGCATATTTCCCGTACTTATACCTTCAGACTCTTTACATTCGGCGAAGTGAATGGAAATTTAATGTAGCAACACTTGTGTTGTATTTCTAGATAGACACTAAAAACAAAGACTGCCTTTCGGGGCCAGAAAGGCTCCGTTTCGCGCTTTGTAAAATAACTCCGGTTCTTCTGCAAACATCAAGAGAAGATGTGAGGTCTACATGCCCACTCAATACCAACAAACGGCTTTTCATTTGGGTTATTTCAAAGGTATGCACTCCGAAACGTTCTTTGCTTTTAACAACAAAGAAAACAGGCTCTCCGGTGCAAAGGCCGGTTCGAATCCACGAACACCGCTGCCAGGCTAAAATTAAATAATAAATGCGTTCAGACCTTCCGGCTCGCATCCGGATGCATGTCTTTTTCAGTTGGTCAGTTCGCTGCTCCCATTTAGTGCGTGGTTTGTTGAATCTCCTAAACGTCCCTTTTCGCCAAGCATCTAATGGAAATCGCCCTATTAAAAATTTCGCACAAATCCGTTTTTGCTTCTTAGGGGAAATTTATGATAATAATAAACTGTATTGATTATTAACATGAAAATAGTATTTTATACATTGATCAATAACATTTTAATTTATTAAACATTCGACAAGTATACGAAGGTGAATGCTTTCAGCGTCCATAAATAAGATAGTATTTTCTCGGAAAGATCGCTGTCTCTTGAAAACACCGACAAACATTATTAGTCTAACGTTTCGATTACACCTGCGATCTTTGTCAAAGACGAAGAACCTCAAAATTTGCCTGAATTTTGAAAGTAAATAAACAAATCACCAAGGAAGCGAGACGTCATAGAAACAACGTGCCAACCTCATAAAAGAGAAACTAACGACGAAAAAGGAACTACCTACCTACTAGATATACACGAACTACTTGATAAAAGATAACTACAAAATAGCCTTCCAAATGTCACCTAACTCATAATTTCCACAATCCCTATTAAAATTATTAGTATACCTACAAATTTCTATAGCTTCTTTTATTAGACGTTTGTGATAATATTTTTCTCTATGTAAAATGTTTGTTTTATGAAAATCAATCATGTGTTTAGTCAAATATGAGTGTTCAGCTACGGAAGATTTATCTATCTGTTGCAGCCTAGTAGCACGTATGTGTTCTCTTAAACGCGTCCCTACTTTTCTCTTTAGTTTGACCTACGTAACACTTGCCGCAAGAACAAGTAATTTTGTAAACACCTTCACTCACACTTCTATCTTTAATAGAACTTAAAATTTTGTCTAAATTATTATATGTACTATAAACAACTAAAATATCGTGTTTTCTAAGCATCCTCTTATGTCTTCCTAAAGGCCTTGTACATAAGGCAAACTCAACTTTAATTTACTTTGTCCTGGCTGAGAATTTACTTGATTTGGATGAGCACTTTTATTAAAAACTGAGCAAATATTCTTATTGCTATAACCATTTTTCACTAGCTTAGATTTAAGATGATATATTTCTTTTTGTAAAGAACTTTCGCCTGAGATCCTTTGTGTTCTAACAAATAGCGTCCTTATAAGACTATTCTTTTGAGAGAGAGGGTGGTGAGATGTGGCATGTAAATATCTGTCTGTGTGTGTTGGTTTTCTGTAAACCTTGTGTCCTAACTGTCCAGTGTTTATTCTGTAAATTTGGACATCCAAGAAAGGTAAACTACCATTGCTTTCTAATTCAATAGTAAATTTTATATCAGGATTTTGACTGTTCAAACGAGTCAAAAGTGTCATCTACGTACATATACCAATATTTTGGCTTAAACTGAAAACTGTTTATCGCTACCTGTTCAAAATTTTCCATAAMCAAATTGGCTACTACAGGACTTAGAGGTGAACCCATTGCACAACTTGATTTTTGTTCATAAAAATTATTGTTCTATAAGAAATAAGTATATTTTAAACAATGTTCAGATAATCTGGGTATCGTGTCACCTAGGGGATCTCTATTAAGCTTGGATTTGATGATATCGTTTCAGGGATGGGTATTTTCGTAAATAAAGAAACCACGTCAAAACTAACTAAAATATGACCTTCTGAAATACTTAAACCTTTTATAATAGCAATAAACTCTACTGGTTTTTCCTACACAGCACAAAATTTTGCCAATCTGTAACAAGGACTGCAAATCGTATTGACTATGGGTCTCAACGGGACATTGGTTTTATGGATTTTGGGCAAACCATACAATTTAGGTACCTTGCAATCGGAAACAGTTAAAAGAGACTTCTCCTCATTCGAAGGATTTGAACTTTTGATAAGATCATTAGTAATTTTTGAAATTTTTGAGGTAGGATTTCCTCATCTAACAATTCTCTAACTTTACTCTCATAATCTGTTCTATCTAAAATTACTGTGGCTGAACCTTTATCTGCTCTAGTAACTATAATGGACTTATCTGTATTCAAATCCTTAAGAGCATTCATTTCCTCAGATGTCACATTAGGTTTGGGCGTACGTGCATTTCTAATAGCGTGGCATACATCCATCCTAATCTTATCCGCTTAATCTTTCGGAAGCAGTCGTATACAAGATTCCACAGATGACATTATATCCACTTTTGGAATTGTCCGTGGTGTTACAGCAAGTTACAACAAGTAATTTAAAATAAATCAAACAATATTAGCGTGCTAGGGTGTCTCATCTCTTTTTGAGATAAATGAGCAGAAGGCTAGTGAATCAGTTAACTGAAGGAAGTATGAGATCTTCGCAGAGTTTGATTTATTCCCACGTGGTAGGATATTTCGCTTCATTGTTTCTTTCTATCTTTGAAATGTGGCATGATCAAATACTGATTTGGGTTATCCATGAGAAATATACCCTTTGAGTCAAACTCTTTTGTGATTGTATTTAWTTTAATTATTCTCCTAGTACTATCGACTGTGACAATTTGTTTGATTTTAATATTTTGATTGAATTGTTTTATATTAGCTTATAGCGCTTTATGGCTAATTTATCCGTGTAATGCATGTTTAATTCAKCTGCAAAACGTAATCGCAGTAATTACTGAAAAGTCCGAGTTWTTAGGGTTGCAAATGAACCTGTCGCGATGATATACGCGGATCGAGAAGAAAGTTTTTCAGAAAAGAGACAAGAGTAAGTGAAATTTCTTAATTTTGAGTGAGCCTGACGTCGCGATTTATTAAATCACGACCGGCGTCGTCTGCAGGGAGTTGAGTTTGCAGTTTGAAAGTATATCGAGTAAAAATGCTAAACAGACGCGAGACCGTCTAATAATACGGCCATCGCATTCCGCAACGATGTGCGGCACGATAGTTCTAATTCAAAAGACTGTCCCGGGACTAAAGCTACTTTGCAAACAATTGCATCTCAGGTTCCCGGTCACAATGGCCAGGCAAAACTTAATCAAAACTTCCAACAGACAAAAGACGCCAAGCCCGGGAGATATCATCTACGTGGCTAACCCTAAATTGCACGGGCTCTATTTTATCTTAATTATTCCGCTATCTCTATAGGCATTCCACCCAAAAATTGCATTCATTTCGGTGAATGCTTTACCCACTGCCGACCGCCGATAATGGGTTTAGGACAAATAAGAAAGTTGCTCATTATGGACGTAATTGTTCCCCGCCAGAATATCATCCAAATTGTTCAAGGGGCAAGTGTCTTCGCCCTCTCGGAAGGACTGTGTATCTCAGAATGCCTATCGTTTCCTGAAAACCAAACACGTTTGCATTTAATTTGAGACCTTCATAATTTATTAATACTCCTCAAACGCGGTTTGAAAGTTCCTAAATAAGTAACATGGTCATCAGCAATGGTCGGTTAAATCTGTTTCAATAATGAATGAATGACAATGATAAGTCAATGGATGCGTTTTATAATTTTTAAGCGAAACCTATTTCTCTTGTTCTCTTTTTAACAATAGCTGACGATCTTTCAGAATGAGGAGTCTTTGTAAAACATATACATAATCTCCTGGTTGGAAGAGAAACAACGGCTTTTTGTTTCGGTTATAATAAAGTATACTCTTTTATGTATTTTTAACACACCCCTTTTATAGTCTGAAAACTTGACAATTTTTTGTTTTAGTTGTTTTTCTTAAAATTGGTATGATTGTTCTTAAATTTCTTGACATTAATAATCAGCTGGAGAAGGTAAGTTATCATTTATCTTTTTATTTATGTTGATTCAATATCGAACGAGGTTACATAAAATGACGATCATCAAGTTATGCGTGAGGCAATTTTTAAATAAAAGACCTGGATCAATGGGTTTAAAGGCGGAGCTCCATCTAATCCATTGGCCATCTCCTTGTGGAGTCATTTAAGGATTTACGTTTATGCCACTAAACCCAATCCTTTCAAAAATATAAGACAACAATCTAAATCTGATATTCGGTTAAGTAAATATAATGTTTAAAGCAGGATTTCTTGTTAACTGCTATGCTAGTTTAGAAACCTGTTTCCATAAAAAGATATTTGCACCCCTCTTAGGCAAAATGTTCTCGAGTGACTCATTTTCAATGGGTCATACTCAGCATCTACGAAGAATAATATCAATGATATTTAGGAACACGCGAGGGGTTAACCACTGGCAGAAATAGTGTTCCATAGAATTCATGTTACATTTGATTTCATTGAATGTCACCGTATTTGACCCAAATTACAAAGATGGCATCTGATTTAATCGATTTTCAAGTGATTTCAAGTTGGTTCTAATTAGCACATGTATACTTTTATTTAGTAAACATGGTAGGTAAACTAGGAATACTAAACATTAAAACTAAATGACGCAATTTTCTTAGACATTTAATTTAATCTTAATGGATTTTATAATTGCTTCATTGTTTGTTATACAACTTTCTAATATATGAGAAGTTTTATTTGATATTCTTGGAAATACAACATCTGGTAGTTTGCACATCGATATGGAACTCTTTTAACCTTTTGAATACTGCTACTACCGTTGAATGAGTCCTAGACAGCAAAGAATCAGATAACTTGAGTTAACGCAAAAAAATATGAGATGAAGTGGGACAAAAATTTCGAGGAATATTTTTCATTCATTACAGAATTATCGGAAAACAATTTTGTGCTACGTCTGCATAGCCTGTAGAAATAATGACCTTTTAAGCGTGTCCTAACGACGTATTTAAGTGCACTGCGTTTTAACTGAAACTATCTCGTGAGAATTGAACTATTTCCAGCTAGACTGTAAAAACTTGGGCACTTGAGGAGTTTCCAAAGAGGTCGGCACGGTGCCTCATTTTCGCATTTAAGGCATTAGTGTACCTACCTTTTCTTCATTGAGGAGTGAAGTAAACAAACATATTTATCTATCTACGTTTATTAGAAATGTAAGTTGTATAGAATTTCATTCAGTTATTTTTATGAAGAAATAATGTGCGATGGAAGCAATATTGTGATCCTGAGTTCAGCATGCTATAATTTGTCAAGATTTTAACTATTTGCTTTGTGTTCCAAAAAAAGTTATTTTGCTCCAACTAATCATGTTAACCCAGATCTATTTATGACATTGAACTATTCTCGAAACAAGAGGTTCTGACACTTAAATTAGGTAGTTTTTGCTATCTCTGACCCCAACCTCAACGAAAATCGTCCACCCTGTACAGTTTTGCCGCATATCGAATGACCTCTCTTCGTTTTTTCGCGGCTTGCAAAGGCTTTCCACGCACGTTCGGCGTGTGGATGAAATGTTACGTGAATTTGTCATATTAAACACACATATATCTCTCTTAATGCGGCCCGCCTTCCTGAGGACGATTTCTTTCCGCTAAATCTTAATAAATAAAATCCTGGGATACCAAGAGAACATTCGATAAACCGTAAACGCGGAGATAAAATTTTATATTAATCGGCAACGGGACGATATACGGCGTAATCCAGAAATAAGGGCCATTTCCTCTTGATGAGGTTTTAGTTTATGTTGTTGACTTGTTTGTCTCAACATGTATGCTCTCATCGCAGCGTCTAGACGAAACTATTATTAAGATGCACTCCGACATCCAACCCTACTTATTTTTATTGCCGCCTTCCACTTCATCTACTCTCAACTAAAGCTACAAAATAAGTGATCTAGATTTGTGCCCTCCCATAAAATACTTTGGTCGCTGGGGTTCATCCGAAACTGTTGCTAACGCTTCGTTAGCGATGTTTATCTTTCGCTTTATGGTACAAACTAACCGGACGGGGAAAATGGAAAGGCTCTTGTCGAATCTGTTATGCAAGTAATTTTGTAGATCTTTGAAGTCGCATGTAAAATTGGAAGATCGTATTCCTCACAGTGGCGGCTGTGTTTGATTTAGAGAGCCTTAAAATGTATTTCGACAGCTAAGCTCCCATCTTCAGTAGAATGAAGGACCTCTTGGGTGGATTAACCGCAGCATATTCTCCTCCTCACCAGGTCTGAACACTTACTTTTTGGGCAGAGAAAATAGAGTACGTTATGTCAACTTTATTTAAAATCATTTCAGACGTTCCTTAGGGATCTAACTTAGGTCCACTACTATTTCTCGTTTAAATCAATGATATAACCTCTTTCATGAACCAAAACCGAATGTTTGCAGACGATCTCTAATTAATTTCCCATATAACGAATCTCAGTGATCGCGTCACTCTGCAAAACGATCTCAATTAACTGAATTCTGGTGTTTTCCTAACCGCTTGAATCTAAATATTTTGTGCWCTCTTTCTCTCGCCAATACAGTATAGGTAAGGTACTATATAATATACTCCTGCAMGCATATCCCAAACTAACTCGTCTTATGTTATAGGGCTTCATACACAGGATGTTTCACGAATGATAATGACCCTGACGAAATTAAAAATGCAACCCAAAATACATTCTCATAGTCAATGTGTTTTTTTACATAATGGTATTATTTTAAAAATAAATTGGAAATCCATGACGGCTATGCGCTATGGGTCCTGTTACTGTATTTATTAAAAGTCAAAATGTATTCAAACAGATATGATGCAAGAAAAATGCTTCCGCTGCTGCCCGTCTATACAGACAACGTTCTCCAAATAGAAGAGCTCCTGCCGATACAATTTTCAAGAGACTTGAATTAACTTTAAGGACAAACTGGCCACCACTGAAAAAGTTAAGGGAAAGAACACCAACAGGCCCTGACAATGAAATTAGAGTATTGGAAATGATTGACGAAAATCCTCATATTAGTCAAAGGGTAGTCCCAAGAGCAACTGGTATTAGTCTGTCTTCAGTACACCGAATAATTAAAGGCAATCAATTTCATCCGTATCACTTGCAATTGGTTCAGGCCTTAAAGGAGACAGATTATCCTAAAAGACTGGCTTTTTGTAACTTTTATCAGGAACACCAACATTTGAATGTGAGATTCTATGACAACATTTGCTTCTCAGATGAAGTAAGATTTTCTAATAATGGTGGAGTTAACGAACATAACATGCATTATTATGCGCAAGAAAATCCACGTTGGATTCGAGAAGGACATGTTCAAACTATCTACTCGACGAATGTCTGGTGTGGAATATTGGGGAATCAAATTGTCGAGCCTTATTTTTTTCGCGATAGTTTAAACGGCAATACTTATCTAAATGTTTTAAGAAACATTTTTCCGGTACTTCTCCAAAATATAAATTTACAAGTAAGACAAGATCTATGGTTCCAACAAGATGGGGCACCTGCGCATTATCATAGAATAGTCCGAAATCATCTTGATTTGGTTTTGCCTAACCGATGGATAGGAAGAGGTTCAATTAATCCATGCCCACCGAGAAGCCCGGACCTTACTCCTGTGGATTTTTTCTGTAGGGAATGGTAAAAGAGCAAGTATACCAAACACTAATTGAAAGTGTAGAACATTTAGAAAATAAAATACGTGATGCATGTAGATCCATCACTCCAGAAATGTTAATGTATGTTAAGAGATCGTTTTGGGCACGAATTTCAGCTTGTGAAAACAGCAGAGGGCGACATTTTGAGCATGACATATTACATTCATGTTATTGAATTTTTCAAAAATAAAATTTGTTTTACCATACCGAATTTACTTAAAGCAAATGATTGAAGTTTATGTCAAAATTTACAAATTTATATAGCTTTTATATTTTTATATTTTATGCTTTATATTTTTTAAGACGATGAACAATAATTATCAATGTTACCTCTGCAAATATATTTTGGGTTGCATTTTTCATTTCCTCAGGGTCATTGTCATTCGTGAAACATCGTGTTTAGAAATTTTAGGGAGTTCAAAAACTTACGCACGCTTCTTGTTCGGTCAAGATTTTTATGTATTTTTTCATTACTGACTATTAAATGTGTGGTGGAGTATACCTGCTGGTCACCACCGAAACAAAAAAGACTTTATGCGTCCTTGTAATTAAACATTTGGTTCAAGACGTCCTTTTGCTTCATTTGGTGCAGCTCGTGTAATTTCCTTAAAACACGTACGGCCTTACATGACGCCTGTAGCCACAAATTACACGGATGTACTTAATACCATTCTAATTAAAATATATGACTCGCCCGATTAGTTACGCCGGGATTATGTGTTTCAAAACCGAGCTCTCGCTGAAATGTGAAGTTGCACCTTCATAAACTTGGCATTATATTCAAAACAGCGGTAAAAGCCGATATCCGAGCTTGTAATTTCGCTTTGGCAAAGATTGTCGAACCCAATATTCCATTTTCCGGCATTGGGACGCGGGAGCCTCGTCGGGAAGTACTTTTTTTAATATCGCATCCTGAATAGAGGATATCCGTAAGATCCGCGCCCTAATACGTGAAATGTTCCTTGGCCGTTATCGTCACAGTAATTTCCAGCCCGCAGATTTGTTTTTGATGACGCACGTTGCCAAACTCTGAAACGTATCGCCGTCCAACCAGAGGCGGGTTTCGTTTGGAAACTTCCATTATGCCATCGGGTACGTGGCAGATTTATCGTCGTCAATACCCCCCATGGTTTAATTCTGAAATTATTGAATGTACTCGTTTCAAAAACAAAATGTTCAGAAAATATAAGAAGCATAAAACAAGCTTTTATCTCAATCTATTCAAACAGTATCGTAGTAGAAGCAAATCTTTAATTTATGCAGCTCTTACATACTGAACACGCAATCGATAATGATCTGAGCAAATTTTGGTCGTTTATTCAAAGGAAGAAAGGAAACACCAGAATTCCTGGCGTCATGCTCTCGAACCACAGTAAAATTTCAAATCCACAAGACATTGTCAATTCTTTAGGCGTTTTTTTCAATAGTGTTAAAAGCAAAAGTCTATACAACGTCTTCTGATTGAATTACATTACTGAAAATGAAATTTTAATTTTAACTAAAGATCTCTAAAAATTCAATAACTGCTGGTGTACATGAAATGCCTAGTTTTCTTTTAAAAGACTGTGCCTCAATTTTTGCAACTCCTCTGTATTATATTTTCAATCTTATACCTCAAACATCAAATTTTCCAGAACCCTGGAAGTCAACTGACGTACATGGGCGTACCGAAGGGGGGCAACTGCCCTTGTTAATTTTTCACCTTGAAACTTGATGATCTCCGCTTACGCTAATTGTATGTTCATTTGCTAATGTGGACCTACTGCATTTTGGACCGGTGTCAGTTGGTCTCTAGCTGCAACGCCAACGGTTCCTCTGAAAAGTGGCCTAGAGTAGAAGGGTCCATTTGCGAAAAATTATTCTCTGGACGTCCTAGCTCATTTCTGACTGCATTTTTGGAATCTGGAACTCAAAATACATCACTGTGCCGATTTTGAGCGAAAAATAATTTCCACAGAAAATTGAAAAAGGGCAAAGGCTAACAACCCCTTTGTTAATTTTTCACCTTGAAACTTGATGATCTCCGTTTACGCTAATTTTATGTTCATTTACTAATGTGGACCTACTGCATTTTGGACCGGTGTCAGTTGGTCTCTAGCTGCAACGGTTCCTCTGAAAAGTGGCCTAGAGTAGAAGGGTCTATTTGCGAAAAATTAATTTCTGGACGTCCTAGCTCATTTCTGACTGCATTTTTGGATTCTGGAGCTCAAAATACATCACTGTGCCGATTTTGAGCGAAACATAATTTTCACAGAAAATTGAAAAAGAGCAAAGGCTAACAACCCCTTTGTTAATTTTTCACCTTGAAACTTGATGATCTCCGCTTACGCTAATTTTATGTTCATTTACTAATGTGGACCTACTGCATTTTGGACCGGTGTCAGTTGGTCTCTAGCTGCAACAGTTCCTCTGAAAAGTGGCCTAGAGTAGAAGGGTCTATTTGCGAAAAATTAATTTCTGGACGTCCTAGCTCATTTCTGACTGCATTTTTGGAATCTGGAGCTCAAAATACATCACTGTGCCGATTTTTATTAGGGGGGAACGACATTTTGAGTATTTATTCCATTAATGTTATCGAATGAACATTTATCAAAAATAATATTTCTTTTACAACTTCAATTTAATTGAAGTTTATATCAAAAAATGATGTATCTCTCTTTGGTTCATGTTTTTTAAGACAACGTATCCATATTACCCCTCGCAGATTAATGCAGATTTAATCCGCGTTACTGCTGTAGCCGAAGAATATAATAGCTAATGATGTTGCTCCTGTTGACCAGTGGGCATTCATAAATCCTAGTGTCTACCCGAAACATGTGTGGAAATCGCAGCAAACTTTTATAGAGCGTAAAAAGTTGTTTATGTGTATGGGACGGCCCGCCATTTATCACTTGTGCTTGAGCGCCGGCTGATATGCTCACTTTTTCGGCGTGCGTCGAAGGGCGCCGGCCCTTTGAAAAATCGCCCGGCGCACGGCACTGGCGGCGTTTGTACAGATGTTCCTGGACCTCCGCGAAAAGATAATAACATAATTCGTGTGACCGGAATTTTTGGAAAATGAACACGGTGTTCGCGCCATGGCCACACCCCTTCGTGCGCGACCAAATGCAATTAATATGAGGTTCTGTAAAATCGTTCTTCGTCGGCGGTGGTTATTAGAAGGCCCGCGTGCACCTCTTCGCAATGGTCGGGTCCATAGGCGTAGCACAGAATTATTAATCGAAGCCCAGTTAAGACTAGTTTGTTCCTTAAAAAATAAATACTTTATTTTATTTTACAGTTTTTCTTTCCTTCCATATTTAATACCAACAATAGTTCTTGTTGAATGCGAAGAGGAAGAACAACTTAGTCTTCATTGCCTACAGCATCCAATATTTTACCTTCGTCCTCGCTTACATCACGTAACTTATCAATGTTTTCCATAGATTTATTATTTTCTGTTACATCGTCTCGATTACCTCAACGTTGGTATCACTTTCGAACATACATCAGGTATACGTTTTTTCTCTATACTAAAGTTCCGTTGTACTCATCAGAAGTACAAGTTCCATCCGCTCAAGATTCAACTGTGCACCGGGAATTGCAATTCTAGTTAAGGAAATTGTTAATGTTTGTATGTGTGGTGGAATGAAAATAATTGCTCCGTTGATTCTACGCCAATGGCTATCGATGGTTCCGTCTCTGTGCTGGAACAAAAAGTTATAGAAGCAGATTGGTTTATTAACTTTTAACGCATTTTTAAAGTTCCCACCTTTTCGAGCGCCGCAATTTTCTACATACTTTAGCCTTGTTATCTACCACCAATTACTGCATTATTAATATAAATTACTTTTACATTACGGGATTATTACTAGCACTAAAAGTGCTGCAATCCTGCATCTTAAAGGAGCGAGGTCGACCGTCGGGGATAGCCGTGAGATGAGATCGCTTACCTGCATTAATACCATACTCCGATTGCCGGATGCCAGCAGAATATTCCCAAAGATTATGAATTAACACAAAGACTCGCATCGTGCAATCCCAACAGTGTATATTCTTTTGAAAAACATTAATACATTACACAGTACTGTTAACGATAAGAGATCTCGCATTCGCGCTCTAATCAGAATAGACACACACATGTATGTATCTGTTCTGGATAAAGTATTGAAGAAAAACCGTGGAAAAAGTCCAATCAGACCTCAGACAGTCTTCAACACGATGCATAGACAGTGATGGGCGCGTAGAATACTCCATGTAGATTACGCCATTATCTACGCATAAACTATGTAATATTCTACTTTAAAAGTCCACTGTAGAAAATAACATTATGTAGATAAACAGCAAACTAGTAGTATTTAGTACTACTCCAAATGCCTCAAATGACAGTATTATTTTATATATTATTATTTTTGTTGTTTCCTAACTAAACAAAATACTACTTTGTTGTAATTAAAATAACTAGACACGCTTTAAACAACAATAACTTGTTTCGGCATACAGTTGTTAGGGCCAGAAGGCACAAGCGTGCTTTGGAGCCCTCAATCGGTCAATGGGTTCTTAAATGACCGTAAACTATGATTTTATTATCTTTCTTGTCTATAAACGGAAGAAGCCGGGCTATTTCATATGCTACCTATTATACCTAATATACTCGTAGAAGAAAAGACTTCGAAACGCATGTTTTGTCCCAAAGAAGTAAGAAAACCGTTTGGGTATTTTGATGACTTACTAAAATAAGTTATGCAAATTTGTAATATAAATACATATTAAAAAACTGCAGCGCTTTAAAAAATTTAAAAAATTGACCCATATAACAGGGAAATTGGAACAAAATAATTTGCACAATACACTTATTATACAATAGCCATAATATACTCATCTCATATTTTCTACTCAAAATCTACGCCAAAATGCTTCATTTACATTTTCTATGCGGGTAATGTAGAAAATTATAATTTACGCGTATACGTCCATCACTGTGCATAGACGTGAAACCACCAAGATGCTGTACGGGGCATCTATAGACCATATGTTCAATTGCTTGGAGGGGGTCTCTTTATTTACAAGAAGGGTTGATAGATGGATCCCATTTATTAAAAAAAAAGTTGCATTTCCCATGGCCAGTACAAATGCGATTCAGAGTTACCCAAGACTTTCTCGGGAGGTCAGTTCCTCTATAAGCTATAAGTCTATAAGCTGTTGATTGAATATATCATATTTCTTAAGTTGCCAAACAGAACACCATCCATATTCAATGGTATAAGGAGCACGAACGAAATCTTTTGACCACAGAGACTTTTTGGAAGTTAGCCCAGTAGTAGGTATATTCGTTCGATAAGCTTCACAGTCTCAATATTTCAGAGTATTAAATAGTTAATCCATCTTTCCACACAGTATCATAGGCCGCCGATAAGTCWATGAACACTACTCCAGTTTTCAATGGTTTCTGCAAACCAACTTCAGCAGGCGTTGTTAGAGCCAAGACTTGGTTGCAGCAACTTCTATTCTCCCTAAAATCTGCTTGTTCCTTCGGGAGTGAGTCTTCAGTAATAGGTCCTGTTCTCTGGTGGAGTAATTTCTCTAGTAACTTGTAGCAGACACTCAGGAGCGCAATAGGTCGGTAACTTCCTGCTCCATTTAGAGGTTTCCAAGGCTTTAAGACAGCTTTGTTTTCTGAAACAAACTTGGATGATGAGAATGAGAATAATTATGACAACTCTACTGAAGGTTCGCTTCGTTTTTCCCTTCATCTTTTTCAATTCCTCCGTAGATACTTGAACAGAATTGGAGATATTAACCAGTCGAGAAGGTAAAACATTAGGCGAAATTAATGAAGATGTCAGCTTAGCTACCGAAATACGTATTAAGACTCTCTAAGTTATTGTGGTATAGATTTTTCATATATAGTTTAAAAAGTTGAAATTAGCCTTGAACCACGAGTTCAATTTATATGGAGGTAGAATATAATTGTTGTATTTGGTGGTATAATAGAACTAATGAAACATTAGGTTATACGGGTATTTTTACACAAAATCAATAGCTAATGTGTTTCCGCGCGGTTATTGTCGGACCAACTAGTAATCTGTGTTTGACTTTATTAAAACATTGTTGTAAAATGTTGCTGTTAGACTCGTGGCCGATCTAGTATATTATAGTACGTATCCTAGATGTTTCGGTATAGTGTATGCCTAAAGGTATCGTTAAATCAAAAATGAAGTAAACTATAGAGATCGGAGATTATTTCAATGATTTGTTTCACAGTATACTTAGTGATTATTGAACGATAACATGTTTGTAGATCTTTTGGCTGGAGAGTATATCATCAGAGTTGATAGGTTTGTTTCTATAATTTTACACACAAACATGATGATGATGATTCCTATACAGACAATAAATTTGCATTAGCGAGATAAATAATGCACATCTGTAGAAGTTAGATGTCTAAGATTATTTTTTCAAAACGTTACCTATAACAAATTATAATAATTTTGGCTTTTGCGAATTGCTAGAAGCCACGTTAAAAAAAGGCGCTAAGTACAGTCTACAAAAACCATTTTGCAACGAGTAGTTCTTACCGTACTTCAGTTCTCCTTACCGCTAGAGGGTGCTGTAGTAGTAATTGACGACTTCGGAACCGAAATCCAAATGTTTTCTATGTATTTGAATAGATTTCGTTTACGATCCATAGCAAACTTCTTTATCTTGCAAGCCCACATCTGGCTCGGTGGTTACTGTTTAGTACCACAGATGAGACACGTTTGCATGAAATGACCGAAACACCGTGGATTAAGCCAGTAATTACAACGGCAAACATACGGTCGATTGGGCGCTTTACGGTGCAGAAGTGCACCTATGCGAGCACCCATGCACACCTCATTCCTATTTTACGTATAATTAGTGATACAAAAGAAATTTCACGCCAATTATGTCGTGAGCGCCAGTAGACTGTGCCGCTGGCAGCTTCCTGTACGTCCGGGTTATATCGAATTATTCACTCCGTTATTGCATTATGTATTTTTAAATAAGAGCATTCAGAAATTACCGTTAATTAACCATTCTCATGCAGTAAACAACTGCCTTTTCATGCCGGCCCTTTTTTAATTGACTAATTTGGGTTCTAGATTTGATCTTGTGATGTCATCGTTTTAATGTGCTCCGTCGCGCACGATAATTGATATTGATGGAGCTCCAGTTATTTCTGGCATAGTTGTATTTATTTAATCATTTAAAAATCTTCTTCGCAGTTATTTTCTCAACATATAATAATAATATATCTCTATTTGTTGCCTTAGAAAATTACAAGCATTTAGACTGAATGACAAATATGGCAACAAAAGGGCGAAGTTCAAACAAACATATATATAAAATTAAAATGCATGTCTATACTGTGCTGTCTACACCTCAACCAACTGCAGATAGTACTATTTCGCTGTCATTATAGCTCATCAGTGCAGTTTAGGTCTAGTGTAGCCAACACGGCATAGAACTGGTTTTGCTTATATACCAAAGCAATGGTATGTTTAAAGTAAGAATTTAGGATGGCAACGCCATCTGTCAGCATGACATGACATGATGACAGCTAGGTGGCTTTGTCATCATGTCAGTGTAATGCTGACAGATGGCATTGCCATCCTAAATTCTTACTTTAAACATATATATAATTTGCTCTTCCACATAACTGAATTGCATCTGATTTCTGTCGCTCTGAAAAGGATTGGAGCATCCTGATATTATGCAACTTGATGATAAAGAACTAAATACACCTGATTCCATTCTTAATGCTTTTCGCGATTATTTTGGAAGTGTTTTTACTAACTGACGCTGAACATATGCAAAATTTTATTCATTTATTTATTTAAACTACCCCTAGAAGTAATTAGAAGTAAAGGGTGGACACAATAATTACATAGAATGTAAGACTACCCAAATAACCACTTGAGGATTTCTCTGGACGTAATTTCTTTTTACCCTAACATACCAATGACATTAATAGAATCTATTATCGAAAAAAGTGGCAGGATTTAAAACAATATACACATATCCCAAAAGCAGAATTTATAAAGGCATTAAACTTCTCGTTATTTACAAATTATTTTCAATTTAAAAACAACTTCTATAAACAAATATTTAATAGCTACTGCCCAAAAATACAGTTTACCATAGAGACTGAGAAAAACAACAAAATTAACTATCTTATCTCACTCGGACCATTTCTAGTTTCGCTCTTGTTGGAGATCGTCAGACAGGGTTACCGAAGAAAATTGACGCAAAGCAGACGCAAACGACCTCGGTTTAGGTGACATTAAACACATTAGTTTTTCTGACACAATCTGAATCTGTTTATATTACTAATTGGCTATTCTCTTTAAAATTCTCATCAAAACCCTGAACAAGTAGCTGTGACAGACCACCCTTTACACTAAGCTCAACTGTGCTGGGTACAAAAGAAGCAAAATTTGCCCGGATCTCGCAGCAGAATTAATTATCAAATCACTATGGGTGGCGTAGTTTGTCACAGCATTTCTGGTGAAAAAACTAGAAACATGTAAATATAATTGCGAGCGGGTAAAAAAGCCCTGTCCAATTATGCTTTTTAACTTGATCCATGCCCAGAGCCGCTGTGTTCGCAAAAAAGCACCCGCGGTGGCTTTGCCACCATCCCCTCTGAATAGCTAATCGTGTGTGTGGAATTGTACAGAATTATTGATTTTCGTACGGACGCGTTTGCCTTAATGGCACGCTAGGGTAGAAAATCTCCACTACAGGCTTTCGGATCGGGAACAATCAGTCTGCTGGTTTTATTGCTTCCCTGCACGAGGGTCAAACTATTCAGGCATCTAAAATTTAATGACAAACTGTAATTTTTAGCCCGTTCGATATCAGATAATTCGGTCTGACGTTTCTATATTTGGTTCGTCCCGAAATTTCATTCACAATTGAAGACTCCCCTGCGAATTTGTGTTTATGAAATTTGTGTGAGGGCAAAGCATTCCTCTTGAGAGCTTGTTAAATAACGAAATGGAATGTAGGGTAAACAGATACTCGGCTTTACCACGAATTATACTCGAAACATATGAAATCTGAATAATGTTTGCTGTACATAAACGACGACAGATCGTCTGGATGAAGTAACGATTGAAGGTGCAGTGCTACAAAGCAAAGGCTCGACACCGATAAATACACCTAACTTAAAGTAAACATGTAAACGAGTTATTTTCTGCGCCGATGATATATTGAAAGCATAAACGCAATATTGTAATAAAGTGAGCTATATAATGGCATACAATTCAGTCTGTCCTAAATGTTTGGGGCGGTAGCAGTTCCTAAATCACTTTTGTGGTATTTGTGTATTATGGAAAATAATGTGGACTTATTGGAATGCTCTTTTATTTAATCGGTTGAATTTAATGTATTTCCTTCTATTTCGAAGCATTCTCCACATTATACATGGTGATATTTTTGAAAACAACACTTTAAATGGAAGAAAACTTAAAAAGTTTTCAAAACCTGATTTTGACAGCAACGCAAGTCGGAAATAAACCTCGTTTAATGCAAATTTGTTTGAAGCAGTTAGTAATAACGTTATACGCCTTGAGATCATCAGCCAATAACGAAAAATTACAACTTAATTCTGAAGAAACGTCATTTACATATACCGAGAAGAGCAATGGGCCTAGTCATAGGCGTACCCAGCTTTTGGTCTAGGGGGGTGGCAAAGCAGGAACGTCCTGTAGAGTATAATTTAACATAAATAGAAATAATAAATGTTTATAAGATATAGGTACTTCAGTAATTAATGAAGTATTTATTAAACATCTTCTGTGAAATAAAGACCCAAATTATTTATATGATTTCTATGTATACTGATCATACAAAGCCCCTTTATTACTAATTCCGTTATTGATAAACTCAGTTAGGTGAGGCTTATTCAGTTGCATCGTTCTTGCGTTTAACAAAAAACGAGCTGATAAATTTTATTTGGGAGAATAAAGATCCGTGATCCACATAATGTATAATGATATCATACGAATTACCAAAGGAACATAAATTTCACCTTAACAGTTCTAATAATAGGAGCACGATTTCTGATTCAGGTTTAACACATATCAAAGACTAATGCATTAACCGATGCGCTTTTAGTACAGTTTCAACTTCTCACACCAGAAGCTTTAGAAATTTAAGCTGGGAGTTCATATGTATAGGTATACTAAAGATACAATTGTAGTAATTTTTACTCCCCAGGGAAATAGACCCGATAGATAACTAACATGATTAAAACTCAGATAGACAAATGCCTCAGCATTATGTGTCAAGCCAACCTTCTTAGATCGCCAGTGCATTGCTCTCAAAAATTAACCGACTACTTAATATTTTAACCAAATTAAGCTTCATTTAAATAAACTTAAATATTTAATTGCATTTTTAACAACATACCGGGTTTTAATTCGTACTGATAATGCTTCTACTGGATTCCTAAAACTTATAATAAATAAATTCACTTTCATAAACGTGAGTTCGGATGGATTTTTAGTTTTTTTGTTTTGACTCATCCTGACCAAGATAGTCTTTTAAAGCTATATCCACCCTAAGACAACGATTCGTAACAACAAGAATGTTGCAGTTACAGCTTCAAAACGCACATGGCATCGATTAAGCTTGGAAACCATTTGACAACGACTTMTTAGAGAAGGTCATTTGCGAGGGTCAAATATGAGTTCTGGGTGAAAATTGTGAAATACACTTGCCTATAAATTTTACTGTATTTACAATTGTGTCTGTTTTAGAAGGACAGTTACAAACTTTTATCTGTTGATTTCTATTATTGAGATGATAAGAAATAAGCAAGTTTAACGTTATACTGCGCAACCGCAAGCATTCTATGATTGACATTATCGGTATACTTTGTAATGGCATTTTAAATATTTTGTGCACCTTTTTTGATTGTCACATTTTTTCAAGTAAAGCATTATTTGATTCACTACGGCGTAAATAAGCGAAAAATACATTACTTGACGTACCCCAAAATTACACTACTGACCATCAGTAGGCTGCGATCGGCCAACAAATTTTGCGCCTGCTCCCTGCTTAGACACCTTTTCTCCAAATCTTAATTAGCCGGAGTACAACGATGAATAATGACCATGCCCTGTAAGTGGCTGCCACAATTCTTAATTAAAATCAACGTAAAATATAGTATAGAGTTTATGGCGCCCTTTATGCGTTACACTTTTGAAATTTATGTTCCAGCTCCGCTCCCAGGGAACATCCAGGACCCCTTTCCGAGCTGAGGATATGAATATATACAATTCCTGCTTCTTTTGTGGAAGGACTTGGTAAGTACCCACCTAGAACTTTTGGACCGAGTGCAAACTCGCTAAAGCCGAGTGTTTTCTGGCGGGATTACGTAAACCATTTTTTACTCCAGTTTATTTACGAATAAAATGGATGTCCTTTGTACTGTGCCTTTTAAGGATGCGCTTCAAGTGCAGGTGTCCCTCGTTTTCTAGGGGCCTATTCTATAAATATATCTGGCAGACTTTAACAGCTCCCGTGGTAAAACGAAAGTGGCTAACGAAAAAGAGAATAGAATTGATATTGGTATTCAGAAATTCGCTGAAATATGGTACTTGCAGTACATGTACATCTTTGTAAAATGCAAATACATATAAACAAACATTTCCTGTCAATAATTATACAGGGTCATTACAAAATATGGAACCAGGTTCTGTTCGACTAATATTTCTAAAATTGTGCATGAGCCTATGGGTAATTAAAATGAATTTTCTGCAATTTTCTCAACCCTGTGTCAGCTCTCGTTTCCGAGAATATGGGCGTAAGTTGCATTTTTTTAAATGGAAAGAAGGTTCAAAAGCCACATTTTTGAAAAGGATACTTCTTCCTAATTTCAGAAAGGTATCACACTTGTACAATGTGTTGCTTCTGAGTTGAGAAAAGTGTGGTAACAAACTTGGGTCTTTTTTCTTGTGGGGGTATTTGAAAAATCGACCACATACTTTTTGGGTACCTAATTCGCAATAAATTGATCAAACTAGACGAAAATTATCGCCAGTCAAGGAAAAATGGTAATATCTGGCTTTTTTGTCCATTTTAGCGATAAAGAAAATTGATTTCATTCTTTTCGTTCTTTGTCAGGCTTAATTATTGTATTTACATTTTTCTTAACTTAAGAAGCAATAAATTGTACAAGTGTGATACAGTTTTGAAATCACTTGCTTGGTCCATTAGTGTACAGTGCACATTAACCTTGTTGGATTGATTTGGGTATTATTTATTCTAAGATACCTGCGTTAAAGCTATTAATAGGCTGTATATTCCTTCTTTGGCACAAAATATTCATACTGTCCTTGGAAAAAGTCCATTTTTTATTCGCAAATCAATGCTGCTACTTTATACCAATTTAAGTCTTTAATTCTTAATGTCTCTTCTTATTTATAATTTAACAAAACGTACTGCCCGCTTCGGCCTTTTTCCCTCTTCCTTTCATTAGGAAATTATCGATTTCCCGTATATCGCCATTCTTTTTCAACGTTATTTAACTGTACTTGACACATTCAACATTATATTTCAGCCTTGAACATTTTCAATAAACCATGATGTGTATGACTTCTAATATTGAAAGAATCTTTATATTTTCGTGTTTTGAACATACGAGAGAATCTTTTAATAAAGAACTTCATATTTAAATTTACATATCATTTCGGATGCTGCTGGATTACTTAACTTAAGAATTAAATCGCAAGATTTGTGTTTAAATATTTTATCACAACAACCTATCCCTGTCATTGACATAGTGAAGTGGTTAAGATATAAACTGCTGCATATCCTGGATTATAGAGTATGACTTTATCTTGATTTTATACATGTTGAACCAACAACGCAGTTTACACTGAGCTTGATTACGTGTTTTATTTAGGGCTTATATAACATCATCGTGCCTTGCCAGGCAGATATGATTGAAACCTGTCAGAGTTATCTCTATAAAGCACGCGTAATACCATTTCGGGGGTAGTCTTTGTGCTTGTAATACTATCAAAACAATCGACCATCCAAGAGGACTCTTTCGTAGCTGCTTAACGAGGCATGGGGTACGTAGATAGCGTAAAATTAAACACCCATAGGGATGGCGTTTGGACGCACTAATTAATTTTGATAACCTAATAATGTGCAGCTACCACGTAATCGTTTACAGTAATTGCAAAAGGATTTTTGCACAGTACATACACTGATGCTCCACAAAAATATACGTCCACTTGAAAATTTCGTATTTTTTTCCAAAAAAGCGTGACATTATACATTTTTTTAATGAAGTAAGTTACTCAGGAGCAAAATATCATATTTCAGACAAAAAGTCGTAAATCCATACAAAATGGCGCCCAAAGACATATGTATACCGCAATTGGCTTGCACAAAAATATACGTCCAGTCAAAGGAAACTGTTAAATTTATTTAATACCGAACAAAATAACAAAAAAATAACTTTTAATAGTCTGTGGCACCTCAGTTGCGCTGTATGACTTGAAATAGACGGTTGTCCATAGACGCAACTAGGCGCCTTAGTAAATCTTCTTCCAGATTGTCCCAGGTGGACAGTATCGCTTCTTTTAATTCTCGTACACTTTGGTATTGGCGATTATGGGCATAAACCCGACGCTCAAGGATTCCCCAAACGTTTTCAATAATATTTAAATCTGGCGAACGCGCTGGCCATTGCACAAGTGGCACTTGCGCGGCGGCGAACCAGTTTAATGTGCTTCTGGACACATGAATCGGCGCGTTGTCTTGCTGGACACTTAAGGGCACGTCCAGGTGAGCCTCTAGAAATGGCACTAAACAACCCTCTAGCAGTTCCTGATACTCTTCGGAGTTCATCCGGGCCGATGGAAATGCCAAACGCAATTTTCCGTGGGCGCTAAATGCCGCCCAAACCATCACGGTTCCGCCACCAAAATTGCGCCGGGAAAAAATTCGCGGTTCTTTCCGCAAGTCCCTCCAGTAGGAGTTACATCCATCAGGCCCGTCTAAATTCCATTTTTTCTCATCAGACCAAATAAACTAAATTGAAAATGTGTAAAAATAACGAGGTAGACAGTAAAACTTAAGTGACATTACCAGAGTGAAATCTGCCCGAAGATTTTGCCGCGCGAACTCCAACCGCCGCATTTTGTGAATGTCTGTCAGTGCAGGAGCGGTAAGCATTTTCGATCTTTTAATTACACCACTGTTATGAATAGTACGTCTTACCGTTTCGCGTGACACATTGAGTTCTAGCAGATTTCTTATTTCTGCACAAGAAAGCATCGAGTTTGAAGCAGCAGTCACAACACGTCGTTTTTCTCGGCCGCTAAGTTTCTGTGGCCGCCCAGGCGACTTCTTTGTCCCATATTCGTCAGGGTTCTTCAAAAACGAATTAATGACATCATGACTTCGATTTAGTTTCCTTGCTATCCAGCGATTTGAGCGTCCGTATCCGTGATGAATGAGTATCTCGGTCTTTTCAACCTCAGAAAGTAACTTTCCTCGTGCCATTTTAATATAAAATGACAGGAGGAAACAAAACATTATTGCCGAGCTTGATCATGGCTAGGCCGATCCTTGCGCTCATGTTTAGGATACGTATCGCTAATATTAATTTGCCTGAATTGAGTTTTTTAGAGCTGGACGTATATTTTTGTGCAAGCCAATTGCGGTATAAACATGTCTTTCAGCGCCATTTTGTATGTAAATATATATAATGTTACACTTTTTTTGGAAAATATACGAAATTTTCAAGTGGACGTATATTTTTGTGGAGCAGTGTAGTTGTTGCAAAAAAAGACTACTCTACTGTATTTCGAGATTAATACTACTAGATTTGCTGTTAGTAATCGACAATTAATTTAGAGTATATGAAGTATAAAGCACTTGAACCAATTTTTTGTATTCCCTTCTAATCAAAGAAATAAAAAACAAATTAAAACCGACTCTGTTCTCCGTTGTGTTCCGCGCTTAATTCTTTTATGCAGAAGTGGGTTAAACCGCTAATGATTCGTGATTTATTTGCCTTTGTTTTACGATTTCTGTGTAAACTTTAAATGCCCCATAATTTACGACGCTGTGATTTGCTAACAAGGCATGATTATGTCATTATTGCTTGCGTTAGTACAAGCAACTTTACATAAAAGTATATATAGCGAAATTCTTTATAGTTATGTTGCTTGTTTTCGCGGATTTTTAATTTATTTCAGTCGGATCTAGATATCAAATCTTTACCGATATCAATTTCTATGGCTTCTCGGAATTTTCGGGTTGTTAAAATCTCTCTCAATTGGACATGAGATTTTAGAAAATTTCGGTTTTTGAAGAACCTTGGCTGCTTCAAAATGGATGAGGTCCACCGTATGCTTGGGTATCCATGATTCTACACAACTGATTGTTTGCTCGAAAGGAATTTTGCCGGTGGTATCGCAAAATTGAGGCCTTTGGCTAGTAATGTGTTTTCTGACTGAGAGAAGAGACAGGAAGGCAAATTAATCACTGTTTTTGAGTTCGGCATACAGGACTGCCTTTTAGGTGCTAGTGGACAGTGGAATTTGTGTATGTGCCTCTGATTAGGCTTGTAGGAAAGTAATTTGGTCAAAAAATGACCAGTCAATGTGTGTGAGGGTATTGTACAATCCATGATGAAGAGATTGCGAGCTGAGAAGTCTTGTTCTAGTCGGGTGAAGAAGACCGCCTCTAACCCCAAAAGACTTCAATCTAACCCTTCTTATACACAAAGTCCATTTGCAATGTCTGACGTAGCTTTTAAGTTGGATATTTGGTTGTAATCTGCACACCACATGACATACTTAATTGGGATTAATCAAGGCGTAATGGAGAGTGGTTTTTAATGTGCAACTTTCCGAGTTAGTTGGTAGCTTGAACGCGAGGGATGAAAAATCATTCATAATCGGCTCCTCCGTGGTCTCAGCGCGATCTCCAGGTAGTCCGTTTCTCGGGGCCTGTTTCCGATGCTACTCCCATTGAGTCAGCAGGAAGCAGACGATTGTGTACGAACAATTTCAGTGGTTTSGGTTATTGTTTATGACAGGCGGCGCGCAGAGGGGTTGGTAAATAATGGCCCCTCATATTTTTAAATTCATGCGTATATTATATTGATCATGTGTGCGTGAGTGGCACACAAGCGGACCGAGATCATGTTTCAGCTATTATTCAGTGGCTCCAGTGTGAGGACTACGAAACACGTAATACAATGTCCGCAAATTAATTGAGTGAACCGCCTATTGTTAGCTATGTACATGCCAGTTTACTCATAAATCGCGTTCTAATCCTCTCTACATGCGTGGCTGTTCGTCGTGTACTTTTTGTAGAGCCCCCGTCTGCCAGGTGCTTTTAATGGAAATAGATTGCTCCGGTTTTTTTTAACCTAATGAAGGAATACGTCAGCAAGACGACTACCGGTGTTAAGCGAAATATAATGTAATGTACACGCGAACATGTTTTGCTAATAGATTCGCTTTAGAACCAAGGAGGATGGGGAAACGAAAGCAATTTACCTGTTAGCGATCTTCAATGAGTAGTTTTAAGGAAAATCAGTTTGTCGATCTTCCAAAATCACTCATGTATGAACGAAGTTAATACATACTCCCAAACAGTKCTTATAATAATATTGAAGTTTTATAAGTAGTGGTGATCGAGAAATAACCTCCTACACTCTCTCACACACCTCAAATGCTCAAGCTATAAAGCCTGGGATCTGCTTAGAAAGCTTGGTGCTAGCAAACCTATAACCCAAAGTCAGACACGGAGCATCGCAAATTAAATAGTTGCCCGAATACTTGACGCACCTATCAAGAGCCCTAAATGATCGAGATCATTCTAGAGTAGATATGTAAAGAAGCATTCGTTAAAAGTAAAAATGGATGAGGAAGTTTTTCTCGAATATTCTTATTGTTTGCAAACTACCATAATAGAAATATCAACTTCATTTAAACCTCTTCAAGGCCTTAAGTGATGTTGAACATTCGGAGTGGTTGTTCTTGAACCATAACATGCTCGAAGTCATTTTTCATTTGCTGTATATGCTAAAACTTTAAAGCACTGCTTCCTTCTGCAGCTACCATTAAAGAAAGTCAAATCCGAGCGCATAAAATGATTTATCAATCTTCTAAGACATTTAGTGATAAAAATTGCGCACACATCGCCTACCCTGGCATATATAATTTATAATTTTGTTATTATTATGCTTGAGAACTGCTCTCTTTGTAGAAATCGTCATTGGGGACCTTTGTCGGTTTTTAAACGCCTACCGTTCAGAATAGTTCCCCACAGAGACAAGTGCATAATAAAAAGATTACTGTTCTGTTTCGTATGGACTTTCTCCAGAAATATATAAACGAACCGATGAAATTTGACTGCTTGTTTCATAACGCAACGGAACTATGATTAGCGGAAGTTAGTTACGCTTAATTTAATGATCAAACACGAATTTTATCTCATTAGTAGCTGTACAAATGAGATGGCCCAAACCTCAGTTCTTCAGGTGTTAAGAAGTAGCAACAGTAAACGTTTCTGAGGACTTCAATAATTGCTATTATTATAACTGAACGCGATACTGGATAAATAGTCGATGATGGCAGCTGTTCCATCTGCTGTATACGTCCAATAATATTTGTTAATCTGAAAGCAATTAATGAGTACGTAAAGGAGTCATCGTATGCCATCCACAACAACGCAATAATGAACCACTTGACCATAACACCGCAAGTGTGAATGGATGTGTGTCTATTGGGAGACATCGCGTTTGATGTGAAAGGTTATCAGGTTGAACTGATAATGAATTCAATAAAAGTATTTGTATTATTGTGGAAAATAACAGTAACTGAAGTGTAACCGCTGACTCATAAGATAAAGCGGAATTTGGTAGTATGACCTCCTTAATTAATTTATTAAGTCGGAAAATAAATGCAAATAAATCAAAATCTTCCAAACACTGTGATGAGCGTAAAATTAGGATTCGCAGTTACACATCCCGTGATTAAACAACTGTATAAAACGCCAAATTAAACGAACTCCATATTGCGCTTGGGGAATTTGAATCTCAATTGTGAATTTTGGAAATGAATTAAAATGCATATTGACGGTTTTCCAATCTTCGTCAAACGTAGTTCGTCCGGCTTTTTGATCATAGGCAAATGTTCGCTAAATAACAGCATCGCGGTTGCATTACGCGAGACTTTGTCAAACGCATTGTTTGCTACCCAGTAGCTGCTATGTAATCTCCTGTGACAAACGCATTGGGTGGTATTTTTGTAATGACAGTGGTTATTGAAACACTTCCCGTTCTGCAGCTTCAAGCGAGCAAATTTCCATATCATCTGCTTCATTACTCTAAAGATGAGTGTAAAATATGGGGAGAATATTTAGAAGATTTAATTAATATCCATTATCGAATTTTCAGAAGTACAGAGAGTAATAAATCAGTTTTTAAGAATAGTTCCGTTTTGCCTCACTTCTCTGATCATCCTGTGACAAAATTTGCGTTCTAGACTGGATTTACTGAAATCACAAACCTTGTTGTTGCTAAAAGTGAAGATTTGAAGCTAAGTGGCTTAAAGGAAAAAAACTTATACTTATATAATACTGACGAGGTGACTATAGCGATCCATCAAAATTCTCTTTGAAGATCAAAAAGGCAATGTTTTATGTGATTTAAGGGTTGGTAATTTCACTAGTTTGGCTGCGAGCAATGGTTATAACGTTATGATTTAAGGGAGAGGAAACAACTGAAATATTCTAATTAAAATGGATTAAAACTACTTAACGTTTAGACATGTAAAATAAATGTACATAAGTAAGTTGAAGATT
Organism: Rhyzopertha dominica; assembly: GCA_025024175.1. NCBI lineage: Eukaryota > Metazoa > Arthropoda > Insecta > Coleoptera > Bostrichidae > Rhyzopertha > Rhyzopertha dominica. The sequence continues at coordinate 24,461,798 of QCXZ01000086.1, read as the reverse complement.
GTAAAACTAGTGCTGAATATGATTTTAGTAAAAATTTTAATACTTTTTTATACGACGCTATAAGAAAGGCTAGATTGCTACTCCAGATGTGATATTTTATCACTTTCTAATTTGTTACCAATTTTCTTAAGCAATGCATAAGACAACGGGAGTGGAAACGTATAAGAATACATCTTAGCACTTTTATTGAAGGTGAAAACATGTTAATGTCAAAACTGCAGCGTCCTATTGTGAAAATAATTAAAATCAACCTGATGGAAAAACCAGGTTTTCGCAAATGAACAATTCGCGTTGTGCTTGAACAAAGCAAACACGAAGGAAAATGAATTCAAAACACTGATTAACAGTAATCCAAATTTTGGTGGCGATGTAAAATTACGTACGCCCGATGCTGGGAGTCAATACTTCCACTGATCGACGTTCCTTCTAGAGGATCGGGTGCACCGCTATATCCCTCCGCGAAAGATATACAGCTGAAAAGTTTTCAGCCCGTTCAGATAAAAAAAATAATGTCGTTATCGCTGAAGCGGGGGAAGCCCAGCTTTGTGTCTGTGTTTCGCAGCGCCGTGTGATATGCGATACAGATGCCAAGATTTAGGTACGATCCTCTTTGCTTGATTGGTGGGAGATTTATTTTATAAAAATAACCGGACACACAATAGAAACACGCGATACTTTCATTCCGCAAAAGGATGTTGGCGTGCACAACTATCATACCTTCAAACCGTATTATGGTGGCCGGCGAAAAATATCGCTGTACGTGTAACAACCGGCGAAGATGATAAAAACATCAGTTTAGAGAAAGAAGTGGCGGATAGCTCGACGCTAAAGTGATGGATATGAAAAATGCAAATGCACAAACCAAAGAAGCGTCTGCTGTTCCGTGTTTAGTTTGCCGCCTATGCACATTTTTGCTACTGATAAGATATTAAAGAAACAATAACATCTTCTAACTAATGGTATTACAAGCGAGGACATGACATTTAGTTACATTTAGTGTAAGTCGATTTATATCACACTATAGTATAATCGCGTGGGCACAGTCATCCATAGAGCTAATTCGAAGATAGATCTTCAAATTGTCTGCAGAGCAGTAGGCAAATCATTGATGAAAAGGAGAAAAGTAAAGGACCTAAGTTAGACCCTTGGGGTACTCCCGAAGTTTGACTGAATGTGTATGAGCGGACGTGTTGATTTCAACTAATTGTGTGCGATTTAACTAATATGACTTAAGAAGCTTGATCAGACAATCGGATAATCCAAAACTATGCAATCTATTGAGAAGAATAAAATAGCCGATACAGTCAACAGCCTCACAGAAATCTGTGTAACAGACGTCAACAACAAGATGGTTTTTTTCCGAATAAGATCAATCAGTTCCTTGTTAAGGACCTAGGGTACTTTGGGCCGAAACTTAAATTCCGCTAAGGAGCGCCACGGGCTATTTTAATCGTATTTTGATCTAATAGTGGTTTAGACAAACCCTCAGATATTAGGGTCCACCCACCAAGACTACCTGCATTTATTGCGTTCACTTAGTTTGGGACAATAAATTTGCGTGCCAGGGTGGATGTGCTATAACGGAGAATTTCTTGTTTGGGCACGATTTGTATCATGTATAAAGAGCAGGCAGACTGAGTTTGTTTGTAAAATACGACTATAACTGAGATGTCCTTACTATTATGTTACTATTTTCTAATAATCGGTTTCTGTGGGGACGTGAGGTTAAAGGTGATATTGCAATGACGATGTTAGAAACTAAAAGGCCTGAAAGAGTCAACCTGTATTTGAAATGTTACTAGTATTGCATATATGATAACTAAAAACTGATATCTAATATGTTCAAAGGTACGAGGCAATGTGATTTCAATTATAATTATCCAACGTTCTTGCACAGAAATACAAGTACGATAATTATACAAATTATTGCATATTTGATATATACACATCGAAAAACTTACAATGTAACTAGTCGACTATTTATCAAGATATTGTTAAATTACCGTTGAATATTACTACACGTACTGTGTGTTCTCCTGTTCCTTAATTTTTTTTAGTGTTAACATAAAATCTGGTTAAATCATTCAATTTTTTGGCTATATCGTCTGAGCGAGATTTTAAGGACTGCAGAAATTGTAAGGTTATTATAAAATTAGCCTTAGCTTCAAAACAAAAAAAGGCAAGAAATGCCAACGGCACAGTTCAATTCGCATAAAAAAGTAAGACAATAATGTCGGAGCTGCAACGAACAAGGAAAGTGGGACTGACAAGGGTAATTTCATCTCATTGCAAAATTACTACAACAGTGGTATAACATATGCTGCACAGCATATAGAATTGTAAAAAGTAATGGTAACATTAATGTAATTTTTATTAGAAGTCCCTACTATAAGGACTGGGGCTACCCGGCTTTTATTACATTGATTCTTGGGCCAAATAAACTGGCATACTGGAACACATTCATAATACTCAAAGTATACAAATATTTGACGGCGCTCAAAAGAGCAGATTTTCATCCATTCGAGGATAATCATCGGCAATGTATTAGTAGTTTCTAGGAAGACAATAATTATTTCAGTTAGAAAAGGGTATTTCTATACTATTGTTTTCTTGTATATGTGGATGTGTGCGCGAATATGCGTGTGTCGTCATCTGTGCAATTGCAAAAATACTTCTTAATGTTAGGTATCATTGTGAGTTATAATATCACAAGAAAGTGAGAATAAATTGAATATAATTCGACATAACTGTGACAACTGTTGCTAAATGGCGAGAGTTCGAGAAAAGTTCTGGAGAATTATTTTATAATTTATTCCCACTCTCGCGTAGTATTCGATAAATTATTTTTTTTGCTTTTTATAATATGCAGTTTCCTTAATTTAACCATTGATTTCGTCGATTGCCGATGTGCTAAATCTATTCTTCTGTTCATTTTGAGTTTTAATAAATTATTCGCAGAACGATTTCCACATAGAGATTGCCCGGGATGAAAATATGTAGACAAATCAAATGTTTGGTAAACTATCCGATTTTTATAGAAAGTGTATGGTACCAGGAATAATCGATCCACGCATTCCCAGAGAAATTGTGCTATATCTACAATTTATTTATTATATACTATTGAAAGAAGTCATTGTCTTAATTGTTTGTATATTGCTACCATTTTTAAATGGACTTAGAACTAAATACCTGCACAACGTAGTTGTATGATCGCTAATTTTTATTATATCCTCTATAATGCAAAATTAAAATCCAAAATTTGTATTCTTATGCAATTTGACGATACCTTTCATACTTTAGTTTAGTATCTACGAATACTTGGTGAAACATCACAAAAATGGAGGAGAATGCAATAAAATGCTTATCTTCAACCAATGCGGGAATCTTCCAGGTTGAACAGTTTATTTGCATCTTGGGATAGGGTGAAAGACAATTTATGATAGGTAACCGGGTGCAATTAGGGGCGGAAACATTAAAATTTTTGAAACTTAATCTGGATCTAGCGCCTACAGTTTTTTAGATACAAATTCTATTTTGCGTACAGAGCTTCTTATGCTCGTTATCTGAATGGCCATTTCCCCAAAATTTTGCTTTAAAATTGAAAATTGAAGCTTAAAGGTTGTTATAAAATAAAAGTCACTTTTTCTGGCTTTGCAAAGACCCGATGCGTTGTAGAGGATTGTTTGTAATACAACATACTAAAAAATGAAGGCAATCGGGCCGAAAATGACTAAGCTGAATGCTTAGCAGTTTTACATGTAAACAATATGGGCAGTACACGGCTACCCAACACCCTTAAACCAAGGTGGATGGTTTAAGGTTTACCTAACAGAGTAGTGGCGATAAAAATACTTTAGAGACACATCCACAAAATGTAAATTCAGGAAAAACAGGAAAAAGTGACAATGTTTTGGTTTCCAAAATGACTTGAAAAAATTAGGTATTTCCAGACATAGACGAGAAGAATAATTAACGATATAACAATGTATTTCGAGTTTTTGTGGGAGCACGCATATCGACACGGAATTTGGAATGAGCAGTGAGATTTCCAAAATAAATCCCCAGAAATATTAACCGCGCTCCCTGTTCTCGATAAATTTGGCGGCTCGCATTTCGACCGCGCAAAACAACGGGGCGATAATCGGCGGACTTTGTAGCTCAGATTATTCGACTGTTCCGAATGGGCGCAGTGAAAAATATGATAGCAACCGTGGGTGGCTAGCTATAAATCATTGGGTGGTCGGCATACTGACTCGTTGCAGAGCGTAATAGCATGGTTCAAAAATTTCCCCGGCTAGTTCACACAGGCCGTGCTGGCGTTGTACACCTCGTGGTGACGTGGTGTTTTAAATTGAAGATTAAAGAGCTGGGGGCCTGTAATTTGGTTGTTTTAGGGCGCCCTCGTGTCATACAGCCGTATTGCTTGCACTGCGAGCTTAAAAAATCGACCGGTGCCAAAACCACTGATTATTTAGAATTCACTGTTGACTTGTGACATGTAATTACGCAAACGAAAATTGAACCCTGTATCGGACCGGGTATTTATAACGAAACTGGATACATAACAATACATTGTGTTGGAATGATTGGCATCCCGGTCAGCTATGAAAATTCAAAATTATATCGGTAACAACATTTACTATTGCGTTTGCGTGCCAATTGTGTCAATACATCGCTTATTTTTAAAATTTCGCTAGCGTTTTCCAGTTAATATTGTAGTTGTTAGGATTATTTTTGGAATTCTTCTCACTCATAAAAAATGTTCCAAAGATAATCTTCGCAACTACAAGCCTATATCAATTCTACCATCAGTCTCAAAAGTCTTTGAAAAAATTGTCTAAAACAAACTGCTCCAGTTTATTCAACGCAATGAAGTAATTTTATCAACGCGTCATGGTTTTCTACACTCATAAAAATAGCTCGCTTACCGTTAATAATATTTACTAATCGTAAGAAAGTTTTATTTTTACTATAGAGTCAGTTAACATTTCACTTCCAAATAACAAACCGTGTATCCTGATTGGAGTTGCTTGTATAAATTGTTCGGTCAAACATAATGAATATGCTCTTGTTACCAAACAGAATACTTGTTCTAGTTAAAATATCTTATTGCAGTAAAACTGTAAAATACTTAAAGCTAAATAAATAATTATTTCGAAACAATGGAAACAATATGTTATTTAAATGAAACAAATCTTATTTTTTAATGGAAGTGTAGGTACATCGTCTTTCACTTTTAGTGGTTTGTTTGTTTAAATTAAAACGTACTATTTATATGGGCTAGCAGACGGTATTATGTAGGGTTATAGAATGAGGTTCATTAAATCAGAAAAAAACGAAACCTCTACAAAACATATAATTTATCGTTTTTAACACTCACCTACATCTAAATAAACAGGCAATTCAAGTAATAAACTACTTTTAACGTTTTAGCTGCGATGACTACAATAATCTTTTAATGTAAATTTATTGCAAATAATTAATGACTATATCAAAAGATATATTACACAATTATTGTAGGCGCTTTTACTAAAAACAGAAAAATATGTACAGAAATAGTAAAGATTGATAAATTAAAAAATAACACAAAAACTTAAATTCTATGAGGTAGTATATATAATGACAATTATTCGCTAAAAAACATCTTATAACTAGCACAACAGCTCGTAAATCCAATAGAAAATGGCTATAGAAAATGCTATAGATGCCATAACAGTTGAAGCCGAAGTGAAATTTTTGTCTCACTTAATGTGTATATTATAAGTTTCATGTTGGATTAGTTACCACACTTGTTCTGCTTCATAAGGATACAGAAAGTGCTGGGCATGAATAATTTTAAAGCACATGTCCACAAGTTTTAATGGAGTAGCTGCTTCATAAAGGTGATCATCAACAAAAAGATAACAAGACGTTACTTCATCTAAATTTTGTCTTACTACAATAGGTGTTGGTTGTATAGTCAAACCAAATGATTGAAGCTTGTGCTTTTTCTGCTCTAGTTTATTTTTCTGGTCACTGCATGATGTTCTGGAATGAAAAGAAAAAATAGTTGACACTTGTTATTTATGTACGTAATGTACATAGCTAAGTAAGAATTGGCTTTTGTGGAACCCTTGTCTGGATTTACCTCGGGATTTACTGTTCCTGATTTTTACGGGAACAGCTTCAAAAGCTGAAGAATACGTGAATTTCCTTTCATTGGGGCCTCCCACAATAAAATGGTTTGATTTGAAAAAATAAATAACATTAAAAGTGAAAGGAAGGGGCCGAAATGTTTCAAATAAATAAGCATTTTATTTTATAGAATATAGGGAAATCCCTGTATTATACGAATAAATAAATGTGACTAAACCGTAATATTGAAATTGAGATAAAGCAGTGTATCGAGTATATGGAGTTAAATAAAAATTACAATAAATTAAGCGAACACAATAATATGGACCCTAAAAACTTTCAAAGACACAAGACACTTACCTTTAAATATGGGGATAAGATCTTCCAATTCCCACGACCTTATTTCATCCACTATATTAGCTCTATCTATTTTGTTTCTAAATTAGAAAACCCAGGAGAACCTAACCACTTGCAAAATGTTAGTGCAGCGTCTGCATGGGTGGTTAGGGAACAAATGGTCAGTGCCAGTAGGGCTAACGTTTGACCTTCGTCAACAAAAGATTTGCATTGTTGTCTATAATAAGATTTTACCCTTGGGAAATAACACAATGTTTATTTGGAAAAATTAAGAATCGTTACATTAATAGTAAATAACTTGGTATACTAGCAGTAAGTAATAAAATCATTTATTAGGAATCTCCCGCTAAAAGCATATATTAGTTATATGTTATTTACAATAGCAAGTTGCTTTTGTTTCTTGAAAATCAATTAGTTCTTCACGTTTCCTTTAAGAAACGTAGTATTTAGCTTTAAGTAAGTAACATTAAAAATTATTTTGTTTTCACCCAACTAACCCTTCAAAACGATGGCACTTCCACATAATAAATGTAACTTGGAAATAGCAAGCGTTCTGTAAATAAACTAGTTTACTAAGATATAGCATTTCATTTTTCTGAGTGTATGTAACAGAAGTACGGAAACTGTCTTATTTAGCCTACTCGATTTAGATGAGCACAAGAAATGCGCTGATGTTTTTTTTTGACCTGTCAAAGGCATTCGACACGATCAAACACAGTATTTTACTTCGCAAATTAGAGAAATACTAGCGACCCACGGGTAGTAGAGCATATTATGCCTACCACAAATACCTTCCAGTCGTCACCTCCATTCACTCCAAAAGTCTGTTTATTAGAATAGTACGCGCGCGTTATCGCTGGGCTTATAGTTTTTAAAACTGAAATTTAGTGACAACAACACTATATACCAGTTTGTTGTTGTTAAGTAATCCTAGCGTAGCAGCACTCTCTCAATGCACACTATATATTGTTTTATATTGTAAATTGTCTTGTGTTGAATGTAGATAAAATGGGTTTGCTTCCCTTTAAGAATACTAATAAAATCATCACTGGTAATATGCAAATGCAACAAACAAACGAATTAAATTGGGACTGATTGTAAATACCAAGTTATACTTTTCCGAACACATAAATAAAATAGTAGAATAAATACGTGTTCTTAGGGTGGAATTACCACTTGCATCTAGTCGGTAATTTCTGTTCTGGTATTCATCGTTTGAGTGAAAAAAGGTTCCGTGGCGTTTCGTGCCAGTAACATCTCTTTTTGTGTACTATTTGACCGTGTAAGAAACATAGCATTTTGTTTGAGAAAATTGAGTTATAGGTATAGGTCAGAACAACTTCCTCATGTTCAAAACTCAACAGCATCCCAACTTTTAAAAAGTTAGACGAATTGTGAAACCATTTCTGTTTGCTTTTGTCTTCGAAATATTGCACTGCAAGCGTAAATTTGTGGTGTCCATGCTATAATGTACTGTCGCTGCTGGATCTCTTGCTTTGCTTTACGATGTATGATGTACCGTTCATTAGTTAATTACGTAACGTCCGTATGAGCTACGGAGAAAGACATAATTTAATGGCTGCGGCAATGAAACCTTCGAGTTGCTTTACTCCCAATACAGAAAATTTTGCACGCTTCAATTGAATACGTTTCTGAATAGCACTATCAAATTTATTAAACTTATAGAAAATGCAATTTGGTAAAATGTTTCAGTTATTAATTAAGTTTATTAACTACTTTTTGCATGCTGCAGTGCTGTGGCTTTAGTTTGCAAAGTTATATTAAAGAAACATTTTTTGTAACAATAGCGTTCTTTTTTAACCTATCAATTAGATGGGATCAAATGTTAACAATATATTCCATTCTTGGTTTTTTTTCTTGGGCTTCTTTCTAACATCTACCCTATGGGAGCAATGAAAGCCGCACGCCGCTGGTGGTTTACTTCTGAAACGGGGTATACCCTCAATTTGTTTTGCCCTATGCGAATACGTTTTCAACAATCTTAAACACTAAAAACTGCGATACCTCGTCCCATGCATCATGCAGTGCTTACCTTAATTGGCAGCAAGGACTGCAGTGTATAATGTTTTGCAGGGCGATCAGTCTTAATTTGTTCGGAAAGCAGAGACGAGTTGCGGTTACTTCTAATTGCAGCGGTTTCTTGCTATCCATTTTCAAGCTCAAACTTCCTCCAGAGCCGAGCCGCAACTTAATCAGTTCTGGGACACTTTTGGTGCTACATCTGAATCATATTAGTCCTGCGAATACAGTCTCGAAAGTGTGCTGCGGCCACCGACGTTTCTACATTTTAATTGTTTCGCTACCCGAAACCGCATCTTCAGAAGGATTGTCGTAGGTATGCACTTATTTTCGCTTCTAAAAACACAAACTTGTGTGACATTTTTACTTCGATTTGGCAAGGGTCCGTGACGTTAACTGATAAAAGTATGATAGTAAGGTTATAGAAAGCGAGGAGTAGCCGGCAAATTCAATTTGAAATTTCCCGTTGCTGTCCAACCGTGTTATCGTCACATGACATTTTCGTACGTATTTTATGTCTTTCTTCATTCCGCTGTATATATCGTTTTTGTTTACTTTCCCCGTTTGCAACATCAATTATTTGATTTGAAAGAACACCTCGTGGTAGGCTCTACGCTTTTGATGTTTACGAAATCTGCAAAGCAAACATTAAAAGCGGGGTGCAACAAAGCGGTAAACCGGAAAATGTAATACTCTCTGAAGTGAAGTAGATTCAAAAATGGAGCTGAATGAATATTGCCGCTTAAATATCATAATGCCGCCTACTCCGGCGAGAAAATCAAAATTATTTTGCTCAAAACACGCAACGTACTGTGAAATCGGGAATACTAAATCTGTTCAGTTGCTTGGGAATGATGTAAAACACTAGTTACCGGTAATAAGCCAAAGTACGTTCACTTAAAACATCTAAAAGAGATAAATTTACACAAAAACAGTTTCTCTTTGAAATATCCGCACTGAGAGGGAAATGAAGCAATAAAGTAGAAACCCTTTTTTACACTTGCACACAGTTACAAATGTTTAATTTTGACTTACCTACACTTACTATATTGTGCAAATTATGCTATAAAAAGCCGAAATTTTATTGGGTCTCCTAGAAGTGACTAGAAGTCTTTAAATCACTGCTTGGTAATCAAAAATAAGTCAACTAATATTTTTATTTTTTCAGAAATCTTAGAATTTCGGAGTTATTAGCACTTAAAATTGTCCCCTCCCCAGAATAAGGATTTATATCTTATAAAAATACTTTGCAGATTTTCATGAGACCTAGCACACACAATTTGTGGTCAGAATGTTTAATTTTCTTTTTATTTTTTTTTATAATTGCATTTTTCTGCCATATTCTGTAATATTCATGTGCTATTTCCCGTTATAATTAAAACTAAAATTGTTAGCAAAAATGAGTTTATTTGAATGCGAAATTTGTGGGGTTCAAATAGCACTTGAGCTTTTAACGACATAAATGGTGCTTAATGCAAACCAAAAGTAAGAGAATGACTTTGCCAATTACTATGTTAAATTTGAATGTTTTATTATGTATAATCAATAATCATTTAAAATATTTTACCAATTGAATATTGTACTCCACTTTTTGTCTTTTTTACTTGATGTATTGGTAGAACTATACTGCTTGTCGAATTCCTTAATTCTTTATTCTGTTTATTCCTTGTATTTCCACAAGATTTTGTATATTTATCTTATATCTCTTTTCTCTGTACTCTCCCGTACCACTATGGGAATGTTGTCAAATGGTTTGATTTGACGGAGTAATTGGAAAAGTATTTTTTTGTTTTTCAAGTTTTGAGTAAGCTTTCTCATACACTAATCGCTCCGACATCTTCAGATTTTAATAGACAGCGTCTTTGTGGGGTATTCTCAATTGCTTAACAAAGTGACATCCTCCTGATGCAGATGGTTTTCTGTATCACCTTAATTTTACGACGCTGTTGTTTGATTTTTAATTTCTACTGTATATACCCATCAAGCAGGTCAAATTGCTCAAATTGGGATAACATTGAACCCATTGTACGACCTAAAGTTTGCCAGTATTAAGTTTGTTTAAAGCTTAAGTATTTTCAATCAGTTTTACTGCGTTTAAAAATGTTATTACGTAGTTGTTTAATAATTAGATGTTCTTGGCCACTGAAGTAAAATGGAAAGAAGCCGACACATAATATTTATTAGACAAATAATGGGACGTACAGGGCAACCCTGTTTATGAAGTATAGGGTTTCCATAATATGTTGGACTTAATTTATTATAAATTTTATTTTTTGCTTTTAGCAATACATTGTAATACCTTGAACTTGTGTCAAAATATGGAGACATTGTCCAATTCAACTCTACCTAAAATTGAGATGACAGTGCTTCATTGTCGCAATGACTTGAATTTGTGCAGCAACCAGGCCATCGATGTTTACGGTGTCTCCCCCTTGAAAGCTTTGTCTTTCGTTATTGTCGTGGCAGAATAATGGCCACCATTAGCGCAATACCTTAAAACGCATTTTTTCTCGCTGGGAGTATGAGTTGATGATAAGATAGGACCGACCAAGTGCAAAAACACCAGGGAATACAAATGAGCATTATAAGTTCAAGCCTGGCGTCGCTATCTAAGTAATTATCCATTATACTTCGTATTGCTTTTCAGAATGCGAAACACGAATAATTATTTGTGTCTTATACGGGAGACATCGTTACCCGCCTGGAATTAACTTATCGACCTGTGTAAATCTTGGATGTGCGGTCTCGTTTTTGTTGCGTTTGCTTTTACTTGCCTTTGTGCCCACTTTGACACGCGGTAATGATCCTCCCAGTTACTCTTGCCAAAAGTACACGCTGAATGGGTTTATTCGGCATTAGTCCTTTGCCGTTGACTCTATTTTTTGCGAGCCCTGACTCGCAAACTGACGTTCAGACTTTGATCTCTCCCGAATACTTGTCCATTTGTGATGGTTTTTGTGCTTTTGTTTCATATTCTGCGGCGAACGTCAGGTAAAGTAACTGGCGCTGAAGATGTTAAAATTTTTATACGTCCTTTTAGTGTTTTTGCTTGTTTACAATAAAAGGTAACCAAATAGCTGGAACTACTTCTGGGAAAACATATGTGCTAATAGTGATGGACAATGCAATAATTAACTAACTTAAAAACAAACGAGGAAGAAGTAAAAAAGATCATTGATAATATAAAAAGGGGAAAGGCGGCGGGGCATGATCAAATTGCACCAGAAATGTTGAAAAGTATGGGACCGGGAAAAGTGCTAACAAAAATATTGAACATGGCATGGAATAAAGGAGCAGTACCAGATGACTGGAAAATGGGGATAATTGTACCAATACATAAAAAGGGAGACACAAAAGGATGTGGGAACTATAGAGAAATCACATTGTTAAGTGTAGTAGCAAAGGTTTATGAAAGACTGAGTGAAGCAAGATTAAGAGAAAAGTTGGAACCACAATTACACGAAACACAAAGCGGGTTTAGAAGAGGGCGAAGCATCCAGGACCATATATTTACGATTAAACAAATGGCGGAAAAGATAGGCAAAGAAAAAGGAATCTGTTTAGCATTCCTGGACTTAGAGAAAGTGGTCTGGGAAAGTATGAAGAAAAGAGGTACAAATAATAAGCTCAGAACAACAAGCAACATGGAATCACAGGATTTTCAAGAAGTGGATGGATTAAGGCAAGGGGGGTGTTAAACCCAACACTGTGTTTATCATGGTAATGGACGATATATATCGTGGGAACTACACAACAAGGCTAACGAAGTCAAATTAGGGTATAGAAAATTAAAGGTGATAAAGCTAGCAGAATGCGCATTTGCAGATGACCTGATGATCTGTGCAGAAAATAACGAAAAGTTACAACAAAATGTAGAGTTTTGGGAGAATTAACTAAAAAATAAAACGTAAAATCTTAATAAATACGAGCAAGACTAAAACAATGGTCATATGAAAGGCGGACAAAAACATAGACATAACAATAAATGGGAAACAAATAGAAAAGGTTAAAGGTTTTAAGTACCTAGGAGTTACAATACAAAGCAATGGAAGTATGGATGAAGAAATAAACGAAAGAATCACTAGTGCAATAAAGGTGTACCACTCACTAAATAGGGCGTTAATAAGTAAAAAAAAAATAAGTGAGAAGAATAATGACGGTATACAAGACCATTTATATAGACCAATACTGACATATGGTAGTGAAAGTTGGGTGTTAATTGATAGACTTTTAAGTAGACTGCAGGCAACAGAGATGAAATACGTGTTAAAGGGGTGACTAGAATGGACAGAATCAGAGAAATAGAATCGATTAAACAAACTATGGAAGAGAATAAATTAAAGTGGTTCGGGCACTTGGTGAGAATGAACGAGGAGAGACCAGCAAAACTAGTGTGGGAGGCAAAAGTACAAGGAAAGAAAAGAAGAGCAAGACCGCAGAAGACATGGAACATGACAGTGGCCGAGGCCTTGTGGAAGAGAAACCTCACCTGGGACGAAGCTAGAAGAATAGCAAAGGACAGGACTAAGTGGAAGAAAATAGTACAAAAGACAGTAAACGAGTGAGARGCACTGCATACCTTTACACCCTATGGGTAAAAAACTGATTATATACATATAAAAAACCAAACGAAATAGATGCAAAACTCTCCTTATCTCCAGGGTTGCAAAGACGATATCCAAAAGCTATTGGGGGATAAAGGAAATGACAGAAACTTAAGCAATTTGCCTTTATACCAAATTAATTTGGTTCTAATATATGGGAAACCACATCAATCAGCAGTTTAGATTTTATTAGTGACTAATATAGTTATTGTTATTTTTAAAATTTTTACAATTCCTGTATATAAAACCCATTATGGAATGGACAATTTAGCATCAAAGAGAACACCTAGGTCAGTAATATTGTTACAGTAGTTTAAGGAAGTTAATTCTATTTTATAGGAGAATTCCAAGTTGGCGTCTTTTTCTAGGTTACATTTCTTTATATTTAATGTCAGTTTCTTATTCGCACGCCATGTGACTACCTTGTTAATACTGTCTTGCAAATCCTCTATACAGTCAATTTTACTAAATATTTTCAAGTTCATTAGGTAAATTATCTATGAAAAGTAGAAACAACAGAGGACCTAGGATGGATCCTTCAGGCGCACCTGAATCTATTGATGACGGCAGAGATCACATACAACTGCTTGCTTACGATTAGCGATATAAGATGAAACTAGATTTTAAAAAACCCACTGAAGTCGAAGGACTAATTTTTGTATTGGCCAATATATATCAGTCTGAGCTAAGGTCTTTTGAATGTCCATATATAAATCAACCTGTCTTTAATTTTTGAGAGCATTCAATACATATTTCGTAAATCATAACATATTTCTAGCCGTATACCCTTTTTTGATAAAACCATGCTGATTGTACATAATTGTAGATGTAGTTATATAAAAACATATCAAAGATCTTTGAAATATTAGAGAATAGATATGAGTCTATAATTAGAAATCTTTACGTAATGCTATTCTTGAATAAARAAGCCAAAATTCTTTAACTGTGTTTTAACAGAATTTCAGTACAAAGTAGAGCTTCGTTCAAAAGTCCATTATTGCAGTAATAGACGTGAATAGCATACTTGAACCCACATCTGTAAATTTTGTGTTTATTTAGTTCGATTTTAAACTCCCAGTAGCCGTCTCAAAACTGTGTTCCAAGCATGGGCTCAAAATTTCATTCCGATCACTGTGTCCGAGTCGGTACAAACTGTTTTTTGCCTATCCGTTTTTTGCTGGGTAGTCCGGCGACCGTCAGCGTAAACAATTTTTTTGTGTTTAGTAGCTTCTGGAATACTGCGCTTCAGTATGCGTGAWTCGTTCGACAAGCCTGCGTTTCCAGATTTTCGAACGGATTTTTGAAACTGTTTTCGTCTATTCGTGGGTTTTAGTGTGTGTGTTGTGCTAGTTTCCTTCCGGAAGACTGCTGAAAATGATGCCAACGATCACTGAAAGCACTGTCAATTTTTGTTGGGGTGAGTCAAGTTTTGCAGCTTACAACGTTTACTTACATGAAAATGTAGTCTTTCTTTGTGTGATCCTTTATGATATGCGCGCAGATGCCCGAAAATCGGATGACTATCTTTTTCACTTTATGGCGATTGCATGCTAGAGCTTGCATTCAAACCAGCAATCAGCAATCATATTTTCAGAACTTAGGGTTTTTGAATATATTTTTATTAGCTCGACAATCAGAAAAGCTAGTACCGTGAAACTTGTAACGAATAAAGATAAGGTAATATTTAACGGCTAGAAAGGTGGTTTAAATAAGATTTTTGGAATATGAAAACAGTGATCAGATTATTGCTCCCAAATTTTAGTAACAACATTTCAGAATACTATTTGGGGTTAATTCTGCTTTAGAATTGCTACAGTTGAATAAGCATTTCAATAAATCTATATGATTTTTTTTCTTGAAATGAGTTTATTTGCATAAGTACGTACAAATCAAATTTGCATTTGCCTCTGGGTTTATTTTTTTTGTTTAGCTAAATAAAACGTGTTGGAATTATTCTTTTTATAGTCCAGTTAATTGACAAATACATTTTTATATAAAATATATAAATGATTTATTAGTAGTGTCACAATATGATTGTGTTTTGGACATGTATTAATACTATGTTGACGTMAATCATGTGCCGCKGTTTAGTTTCAAAATTATGTTCGTTTGATTTCGATTGAACTAATTTCACAAGGTTATTCTTAATGAAATAAAGGAACAAGAGTTTTGTCTAAGCGAAAATTCAGTACAAATGCTCAAAGTAGCTTTTTTCTAAACATATGTAATTAAATTTTATTATACTTAAATCAATCTTTTTATACCCAATGAAAGAATATTTTCAGAAAACATTGGAGCTGTTAAAAGAAATTATTAATCTAAAAAAAATACACAATTTTTTCATTTTGCTGGCAGTTAATAGTATTGACAACTAAAAGGTTTTGAAAAGTTATCTGGACGCTTACTGTACAAATATAGTTTAAAATACTAGTTTATCCAAAATTTATAAATAAAACTCAAGTTTATTTGGAGTATGTGTAATATTCATCGTTATGCAGGATGAATTTTCAAAATACCTTTCACTTTTGCTTAATCAGAAAGACTAGATTGTTTCAACCATAGTAAAACTATTGTTTTCGTTAAAAAATACAGTCTGTTTTATATTTAAAAAATGATAAACAATAAAGAATAATAAAAGCCACCCATGACTGCTATTTAAAAAAAACATAACTTTGTGTCATATCTCAGAAACAAATGAACTTATTTGTTTATTTAATTTTTCAAATTCAATATAACAATTGCATTTACACTTTTAATGTATTTTTCCAAATAATGAAGTTATTCGACTTTTTGCTTTTTTATAAATTCACACCAAAGGTACAGGCTTTTTTGCGATTCTTTTAGGCAACAACACAGTTTGGTTCCTCTAATTCATCCATTATCGATACATTCCATTTTTTTCTTTGTCTTTGATTATATGAACCGTGAAATGAATAAGTAACGTTACGTTACGTTACCGTAATCATCTCAAATTCAAGAGCACCTCGAACTTAGCCAAAGCACTTTTAAGAATTGGGGCAAATGAATGCTAGGGACTCGCGACTCATCATTTTTCTCGCGGAAAATTAGCTGCATATGACAGCTGAACCGCTTTCCTCAAAGTTATCCTTCTAAAAACACCATCTGGTTGAACGTACCCGCGGTCTCCTGCGGGGCTGCAGTGTGGAATATAATAAAAAATTCACTCCTGCGCGATTATTCACCTTTCGCGTGTGAACACCAGATGTAATTAAGCAAATATTTACGTTCGGCTTTTCGGGTTAAAAAGTCCGACGATATATGTATTTCGAGGGTAATCCGTGTGGTAATCCATAAAAATGCTCCTTGTTTTAGAGGCGGTTCGCAGCGGACTCAGGCATTCAAAAGATTTGTGTCCAGAAGTCCTAACCAACATGAGTTAGTCTCAATCGATTACTGCTCTCGCGCATMGACGCGAAAATAAAGAACAAATTATAATTTCCTGGTCTCGTTAAGATATGTAAGTTTGATTTTGCTGTGATTCCCTCCACCGTTGTCCTCTACATGTAGCTTGTTCCACGCTTTTTGTAGTATATGGTCTTCTTCTCTCCTTTAAGTATGTTCCCAATATTTCATTACATATATCTTTTTCTCTAGGAGTTCTGTTGTACCTCAATTTTCGTTTTTTTTGACAACTGTGGCCAACAATTTCACGATATTTCTTTCTGCGTTTCTCAGCGGTCGCGTTTGCTTGTTATGTAGCTTTAACGTTACATTTCGACTCCCTGGTTTGTATACGCTATCTTTCATTAACATTTTCTCGCTAAAGGAGTTTATTTTTGTTTATTTATTTAATTCTTATGAACTCACAACATTTGTAGAAAGCGCAAAGGACAAAACAGAGAAAACAATTGGTCCAATGATTTGGTTAAAAAGACAAGGCATTTAGTTTTTTCATTATTCATAGAGAGTCCATTAGATGCACAATAAGACTTCATTACTGTAGGAGCTTAACGCTGCTAAGTTGGATGACGTAATAGAGGCTCAAGTATCATCGCTAAAAAGAGTGATTTGGGAGTTATTACTTAATTTAAGGTCATTTATGGGGATCAGMAAAAGTAGTGTGTCCAAAACAGTGCCCTGAGGCACCCCGAAAGTGACGTGTAGGGATTCCGAAATATGTTGTGAGCCGTTACCTTTTATTAGGACACTTTGGGACCTATTTTTTTAAATGATTCAAGCCAGGAGAGAGGCGTCCCTCGTACTCCATAGTTTTTAAGCTTTTCTAGTAAGGGGTTATGATTTATAGTATCGAATGCCCTACTGAGATCAAGGAATATACATGCTACAATTTTGCTATTGTTTAGATTCTTATCTAGATGTCTTTTGTTGCAAGACCGTTTTGGAAACTAGACTGAAAATTATTTAAGATTTTTGTTAGGCTTAGGTAATTATATAATCTCACATAGATCTATAGTTATTTAGCTTACTTTTGTCTCCAGACTTAAAAATTGGAACAATTAAATATTTTACAATTTGACATGATATTGTTTGCTTCACTCCATTGGCTGTATGTTCGTTTTTATTATGGTTTTGTTATCCACAGCAACTTGATGTTTTTTCCTAATTTTTGCTATTAAATGCAGTTTGATGACGTATATGTGGCAACCACCCTGTATAGGAATAAGTGAAGAACCTATAAAATCATTGACGCCGCAGTGTTAGCCGGAGGTCCGAAAGCGGAAGACTTTAAAAGCACTACGCTTTACTATAACGGACTAGATAAGCGGAACAGTTAGACAGACGTAAAGCGGAGCAAAATGTAGGTAAAATTAACCGCAAATAACAAAAGGACTTTAATCTCGGAGCGATTGACCATATTTTTCAGAACCGCTGCATGAATAAATCGATAGCTGCTCTGACGCATATGACTGCAACAGCCTATTAATAGAGGGTAAAAAGTATTATTTTTAGCCTTAAAATTAATGACATAACGTGCCGCTTTTGATCGATTGTGAGCCCTAATTGCTTGAGTAAATAGGCTCCTTGGCGTTTGTTTATGGTCCTCGGTAATTTTTTTMCCGCCCGGCCCGTACATTAACTCCATCCTTTACGAGTAGCTCTTGTTCCGCGCTTCTAACCCCGTATGAAATTGTTTTCGCCATGGTCCCGCCGCTGAGATAACGGCGTGGCGGCCAACCAGCTGTCAATTTTTTCCCCGTTCGCGTTATATATTGGCGAGATTGCCCGAGATGAAATAAAAATCGGGGACCCGTGAAACGGGTGACATACTCCGGCACTGCCGGAAGGAGGATCACGGTGAGATATCGGATTATCTTCACTTTTTTCAAGCCTCAATTTTCCGATTTTCAGTATTTAGGTAGCTACTTTTTGTCGCTATACGGCGACACTAAACCGATAGGTAAATTTTTAGCATAATCTTACGGGTGTAGAAACTGTACTTTTTGCAAATGGTATGGGTATAATCCTTGCTCGTGAATGTATATGAAATATCCAATTGAGTAGCGATTTTTCTGGTGCTGGTCTTCTTCTACTAGATCCAAAATATTTTCCAC